>CM030367.1:172134117-172551617 GCA_017893485.1 Hemerocallis citrina
ACTAGGGGAGACTTTAGCCACATATTCCTTAGCTACAGGAGCAGTCTTCCTAATCCAAGTAGAGGATTTACCCTTACCAGAGTGAACATTATCAGATTTAGAGGGTAAATTGTGAACCAAGGAAGAAGAAGACAGTCCTTGAGTCTTAGAAGGACCCCAAGAATCCCATTTTTCATTGGAAGAAACATCTTTCACAGGAATAGAAGCAGAAGAAAGATTCAAATTCTGAGAGGGGGAATCAGGATAGGTAACAATGATTTTAAAAGCACGGGTACCCACCCACAAGATGTAGTCAAAGATCAGAGGAGCAGTAGGGCATCTAAGAAAATCCGCAATGACTTCAAGATGTCCATTGCTAAGCCTGTTTTTAGCAGAAAAGCCGACAAAATTACCAATACATCTGGAGACGTGACTAAAAGAAGAGAAAGATTCACAATATGGAGGTATTCCAGAAACAATAGCCCTAGTTTTCACAAGCCCTAAAGAGCGATTAGAAATACCAAATTGCGGCCAATTTTTTACCGAGAAGGTAGCTCTTCCAAACCTAAGATCTTGACCTTTGAGATTTTCTAAGCATTTTATGTTGGGACATTTACAAATAAAATCCCCATTTGGGAGCATCCAAAGACCCCAGTCCCACCCAGGAATTTGAAAACGGGCATCAAGGAAGTTAGCAAGATCATGAGCAGTGATTAAACCCAATTTAACAGAAATAACACCCTCCGTGTTAAGAAGAAGACATCGATCTTTCATTTCCTGAGAGAATTCACAGTAAACCTCAACCTTAGACTCACTAATAAGATCAGAATGTGAAATATGAGAAGTACCCATTACAGAAGACCCAGAGTGAAAAGGATCAGAGAAAGAAGGACCAGAGGGAGGAGGAGCAAAAGGACGTGGACCAGAAGAAGAGGAAGGAGGAGGACCCAAAAGACTACTACCAGATACCTGCCTATTATCCCAAGCCTTCGCAATAACTGAAGCCGTCTCCACAACCTTCAAATCAAGACGATTAGCAGCTGACAAAGCAGGCTCAGATGTAGGATCTTGAATGTTTCTAGATCCCTGACCACCTCCAGGCCCCGATCTACCCCCACCATGAACGAAACGACCACCACTGAATCCCGATCTACCACCCCCAGCTCTCCCTCTAGCACTACCAAACTTACGAGAAGGGCAGGCATTTTGATGATGCCCCTTTCCACCACAAGAATGACAAATCATCATATTTCGACACTCTCTTTTGAAGTGACCTTTTTCAAAGCACTGAAAGCACCTAAGAACTGAAGAAGAAGAAGAAGAGGGAAGGAAGAATTTTCTTGAAGATGTTGGAGAAGGAAGCAATCCAGAAGAGGCAGTGCTTATATTATGATTTCGAACAGAAGTAAAAGAAAGATTATTGAGATCTTTTTTTAAAACATCTACCCAACTTCTGACAGAAGAAGAGGCGGTGGTACCTTCCCTATTGGCGCGAGACGCCTCGAGACACGATTCTTGTCTAGGGTTCTGTTCCCCAAGCGTCAAACCATTAATATCACGTATCAGACCATCATTAAGTTTCTGTCTGGGGTTCTGTTCCCCAAACGTCAGGCCATCATATCCCAATGTCAGACCATCATATCCTTTTGCATCGAAGCTCTCAGAATCACGTGGTGATAAAGGGACAGAAGCACGCGATCTACACGGAAATAGAAGATTAAACGCATTGGGAGAGAATTCCACAGGTGGAGGAGAGAGAAGAGGA
Source organism: Hemerocallis citrina (assembly GCA_017893485.1). Lineage (NCBI taxonomy): Eukaryota > Viridiplantae > Streptophyta > Magnoliopsida > Asparagales > Asphodelaceae > Hemerocallis > Hemerocallis citrina. Next base: position 172,135,862 of record CM030367.1, read on the forward strand.
GAAGATGAAGAGTTTCTTGAACAAAACACCGGATTACTCGGAGAATTTCTTGGATTTCTTGGGCTATTTGGAGAAGATGAAGAGTTTCTTGAATTTCTTGGTTTTCTTCCTATCATCTTGAGTAATATGATAATATTCATGTAAGTAAGTTGAAATGAGTGTTGCGGTAACTGGTTTTAATTTGTAATTAATATTAATTTTATATTTTACTTTGCAATATTGAATTTTTTTTTAGAAAATCACTAAAAATAAGCAAATCATGTTAATGCAAAAGAATTATCATTAACAAACAAATAATTACCATTCAAATTTATTAGAATCTCAATACACTGATTTCCGGCGTTTCATCTACCGCCTCTGCCTAGGTGGGCCGCCTGGGCGGTCAAAGTGGCCACCCACAAAAACAATGTCATGTAATAAGAGTCATATTCAAGGACATGTTGCATTGATTATGTTTTGATCTGATTGGTAGTTAGTAACTTAGTCAAGTGTAATATAACTATTTTGATTGTCATACTTTACAACTGACAACTAAATTAATGCCATCTGTAGTCTTGAAGCAGTTTATTACTTCTTAGTTACACGTGCATTACATGAAGTTTCATGGGTCACATAATCCTATGTTCTTGAACATATTTGTTTGCATTTATTTCTTTTTTAATATATTTCTTTTTTTATACTTCTAAAAAAGATCCCTTTCCCCCTAACATTCACCTCATGCAGTTATACTGCGCATGGGGGAAAAATTGTGTCCCATATAGAGTTCTTTGAAATATTTCAATATGGGCAGGACTGGCAACGGCCAACGGGCCGGGTTTGGGCCAGACCCATATAGGCCCGAGCCCGAGCTCGAAGTTGAAAACATAGGTCCGAACCCGACACAATTTTTCTTCGAGCTTAAAAAAAATTAGGCCAGAGCCCGGGCCCAAATTAGGCCCGAAAATAGGTTCGGCCTAGGCCCTAACAACTTATGCAAATTCTAATATATAACTTTCCTATAAAATAAAACTATATCAAGAATAATATACGATAAAAAAATAACAATAATAGCAATACTATAAACTTTAGAGTAATTAACATCTAATTTGTCTATTTTCATTTAACTTTATATACAAGGCATAATTTCTCTATCTAGAAACTTTAACACTCATTTCAACTTACATGAATATTATCATATTACTAAAGATGATAGGAAGAAAACCAAGAAATTCAAGAAACTCTTCATCTTCTCCAAATAGCCCAAGAAATCCAAGAAATTCTCCTAGTAATCCGGTGTTTTGTTCAAGAAACTCTTCATCTTCTCCGCTTCTCTCTCCTCCACCTGTGGAATTCTCTCCCTATGCGTTTAATCTTCTATTTCCGTGTAGATCGCGTGCTTCTGTCCCTTTATCATCACGTGATTCTGAGAGTTTCGATGCAAAAGGATATGATGGTCTGACATTTGGATATGATGGCCTGATGTTTGGGGAACAGAACCCAGACAGAAACTTAATGATGGTCTGATACGTGATATTAATGACGCTTGGGGAACAGAACCCTAGACAAGAATCGTGTCTCGAGGCGTCTCGCGCCAATAGGGAAGGTACCACCGCCTCTTCTTCTGTCAGAAGTTGGGTAGATGTTTTAAAAAAAGTTCTCAATAATCTTTCTTTTACTTCTGTTCGAAATCATAATATAAGCACTGCCTCTTCTGGATTGCTTCCTTCTCCAACATCTTCAAGAAAATTCTTCCTTCCCTCTTCTTCTTCTTCTTCAGTTCTTAGGTGCTTTCAGTGCTTTGAAAAAGGTCACTTCAAAAGAGAGTGTCGAAATATGATGATTTGTCATTCTTGTGGTGGAAAGGGGCATCATCAAAATGCCTGCCCTTCTCGTAAGTTTGGTAGTGCTAGAGGGAGAGCTGGGGGTGGTAGATCGGGATTCAGTGGTGGTCGTTTCGTTCATGGTGGGGGTAGATCGGGGCCTGGAGGTGGTCAGGGATCTAGAAACATTCAAGATCCTACATCTGAGCCTGCTTTGTCAGCTGCTAATCGTCTTGATTTGAAGGTTGTGGAGACGGCTTCAGTTATTGCGAAGGCTTGGGAGAATAGGCAGGTATCTGGTAGTAGTCTTTTGGGTCCTCCTCCTTCCTCTTCTTCTGGTCCACGTCCTTTTGCTCCTCCTCCCTCTGGTCCTTCTTTCTCTGATCCTTTTCACTCTGGGTCTTCTGTAATGGGTACTTCTCATATTTCACATTCTGATCTTATTAGTGAGTCTAAGGTTGAGGTTTACTGTGAATTCTCTCAGGAAATGAAAGATCGATGTCTTCTTCTTAACACGGAGGGTGTTATTTCTGTTAAATTGGGTTTAATCACTGCTCATGATCTTGCTAACTTCCTTGATGCCCGTTTTCAAATTCCTGGGTGGGACTGGGGTCTTTGGATGCTCCCAAATGGGGATTTTATTTGTAAATGTCCCAACATAAAATGCTTAGAAAATCTCAAAGGTCAAGATCTTAGGTTTGGAAGAGCTACCTTCTCGGTAAAAAATTGGCCGCAATTTGGTATTTCTAATCGCTCTTTAGGGCTTGTGAAAACTAGGGCTATTGTTTCTGGAATACCTCCATATTGTGAATCTTTCTCTTCTTTTAGTCACGTCTCCAGATGTATTGGTAATTTTGTCGGCTTTTCTGCTAAAAACAGGCTTAGCAATGGACATCTTGAAGTCATTGCGGATTTTCTTAGATGCCCTACTGCTCCTCTGATCTTTGACTACATCTTGTGGGTGGGTACCCGTGCTTTTAAAATCATTGTTACCTATCCTGATTCCCCCTCTCAGAATTTGAATCTTTCTTCTGCTTCTATTCCTGTGAAAGATGTTTCTTCCAATGAAAAATGGGATTCTTGGGGTCCTTCTAAGACTCAAGGACTGTCTTCTTCTTCCTTGGTTCACAATTTACCCTCTAAATCTGATAATGTTCACTCTGGTAAGGGTAAATCCTCTACTTGGATTAGGAAGACTGCTCCTGTAGCTAAGGAATATGTGGCTAAAGTCTCCCCTAGTAACTCTCTCTCTATAATTCCCGTTGCTACTTTCAATCCTCCTATCAGTCAAGTGTCCCCTTCTTCTTCTGAGATTGTGATCATTCCTGATAAAGATATGGTTGTGAATTCAAATAAAGAATTAGCTATGGTGAAAGCTGACAAGGGTTAAGTGTTGTCCCTGGAGTCTCAGATGAACACTTGTCTTTTCCTTAAACAAAATCTTCCTAAGGGTTCTATCTGGACTGAACTTCTTTACTCTCTGATGTTGGGATATGCTCCTCCTTCTGCTACAGAATGTCTTTTTAATAGCTTTCTCTTCAGTCCTAGTTTCTTTGTTCCTCCTCTTTTTTCAGATGGTATGCGGGGTTTCTCCTTTAACATTGACAGGGACTCCAATTTGAAAAAGTCTTATATTCTGAATTCTGATGATCCTCCTACTTATGTTTCGTTCAGTGACTCTAATTTTGAAGAGTCTTCTAATCTGTTCGCTGAGCCCCCCCTTTGGCTATATGTTATCATGATTCCCAGCCTTCTGACTATATTGATATCAATGATGATACTATGTCTGATTCCTTGGATGACACTCCTACTCCTTTGGCTATATGTTATCCTGATTCCCAGCCTTCTGACTATACTGATTCCACTTTTCTTCAGAAATGTGTGGGATCATGTTCTAAGGTTTATAAGAAAAAGAAACATTCTTCTATGCACTATGGTCCTCTTAGGAGAAGTCTGAGGGTTGAACAAAAACAAGATGGAGGCCAACCTATTTTAGTGAAAGCAGCTCTCATTGCTCAAGTCAGGAACTTGGAAATCCCTGCTCCTGTGATTCAATCTACTGTGGAAGGTAATGGTCTTGGTTCTATATTTAGATGTCATTTTGATTCCTTTACTCCTGATTATTTAGATAATTTTACTGCTAGTTCAGGTCTTTTTAATATAGCCCCACAGGACTTCAATAAAATTGTTCAATTAGAATTGAACAGAGGAGATGCCCACTGTTTTAAATGATTATATCATCTTGGAACATTCGAGGTTTAGGTAGTGAAGATAAGAGATTGGCAGTTTTTGACTTCATTATCACTTCTCATTGTGATATTATTGCTATTCAAGAATCTAAGTTACCTTCTCCCTCGCCTTCTTTATTTAGATCTTTAGGTGGTTCTATTATTGCTGAGTGGATTGCTTTAAATTCTGAGGGTGCTTCGGGTGGCATGTTGATTGGTTTTAAGGATCACTTGTTCAAATGCACTACTGTTTTTAAAAAGAAATTTTTTCTTGCTGTGGAACTAGAATGTTTCACCTTCAATTGTTCCCTCCTTTTTATTTCAGTCTATGGTCCTTGTATTCAATCTCTTAAAGATGAGTTCTGGAATGAGTTCTCTCATTGGCATTCTTTTATGAATGGTTGGATAATTTTTGGGGGTGATTTTAATGCTGTTCGTTTTATTTCTGAAAGAAGTGGATTCACTTATAATAGAATAGATTCAGACAATTTTAATAATGTTATTAATAGCCTTAATCTTGTGGACTACCCCATTCTTGGCAGACAATTCACGTGGTCTAATAAGCGACTTATTCCAAGTTTTGCTAAGCTTGATAGATTTCTAGTCTTATTAGACTGGAATGCTAATTTTCCTTTGTCTTATGTTCAAGCGGCTTCTAACATTATTTCTGATCACGTTCCTCTGATCTTGTACTCTTCCTCTTCTTCTCCTAAACCTCCATGTTTTAAATTTGAGAAATTCTGGCTTGAAGATCCTCCCTTCTTCTGTATGATTGCTTCTTGCTTGCAAGCTGCTAATATTAATATACATGCTGGTCTCAGAAGACTTCTCGCTAAGATCAAGAATATTAAAAATGGTTGTAAACTTTGGGTGAAATCTAGATTTGGCCCTATGAAAGATAGGAAAATTTTGTTGAAAAACAAGATTGATTCTCTGGATATTCTTGAGGAACAGAATCCTCTTTCTTTGGATGATAGAAATTTAAGATCTACTTATCAAAATGAGTATATTCATTTGTTAGAATTAGATAAGATTAAGTGGTATCAACGAGCAAAAGTTAAATGGCTGAAGTTGGGAGATGGTAATACTAGATTCTTTCATAACTATGCTTCTCATAGAAGAAGATTAAATCATATTCTTTCTATTCAGACTAATGAGGGCTTCACTTCTGATCCTTCTCTCATTCATCAAGAGTTTTTCAATTTCTATAAAAACCTGATGGGGGATCCTGGTGACACTTTTTTAGATATTAATTGGACTCAATTATACCCCCCATCCAACAGGGTTAATCTGGAGTGTTTAGAGGTTCCTTTCTCAGAGGATGAAATCTTTGAAGCCATCTGTGGACTCCCTCTTGATGCTGCTCCTGGACCTGATGGAATTCCCACCTTTTGTTATAAAATTTTTTGGAGTGATTTCAAAGAAGATATTGTTGGTGTCTTTCAAGAATTATTTGATAACACTCTAGACTTTTCCAGAATTAACTACGCTCATATTATTCTCATTCCTAAATGTCCTGGTGCTAATAAAGTTTTCCAGTTTAGACCTATTAGTCTTCTCAATGTCATTTTTAAAATTATTATGAAGGTCTTAGCTAATAGACTAGCTAAGGTCATTGGTCTTCTTGTTGATTCCTCTCAATCTGGTTTTATTAAAGATAGATTTATTTTAGATAGTGTTGCTGTGGTTCAAGAAACTATTCATTCTTTACATCAGGAACACTCTGAAGGAATTTTACTTAAGCTTGATTTTGAAAAAGCTTATGATAGAGTTAATTGGAATTTTTTAAGACAAGTTTTCATAGCTAGAGGTTTTGGCGCTAAATGGATTGATTGGATTTTTAAAAGTCTTCAATCTGGCACTTCTTCTGTGATTATCAATAACTCTGAAGGGAAGAAATTCATTTGCAAAAGAGGTCTTAGACAGGGTGATCCCATCTCTCCTTTACTATTTGTTCTTGTTGCTGATGTTTTCAATTGTATGTTGTCTAATGCTTGGGACAATGGTTATATTCAAGGTGTTGGGGGCTGCCCTTCTTTTAGGGGAGTTCTTAACCTACAATATGCTGATGACACTATTCTGTTCTCAACTTGTGATGGTATTAAGCTTAGAAATCTCAAATTTCTTCTGTATTTGTTTCGAAAGTGTTTCTGGTATGAGAATTAACTTCTCCAAATCTTCTTGTATGTGGATTGGAGGTGATGATAGTAGACAAGTAGAGGTCTCAGCCTTCTTTAATTGTCCTATAGGATCCTTTCCTCTCAACTATTTAGGTATTCCTTTGCGTATTGGCAAACTTCACAAGTCAGATTGGTTTCCGGTTATTGATAAAATTGAGAAGAGACTTAATAGCTGGTCTGGTAGATCTCTTTCTCGTGCTGGTAGACTCATTCTTATTAATTCTGTTATCTCTAGCATCCCCCTATATCTTATGTCTTTCTTTTATATTCCTGCTTGGGTTATCAAAAAGATTGATCAACATTGCCCTTCTTGGTAAGTGGTTGTGGTACTGTTTAAATTCTGAAGATAAAATGTGGATTAGAATTATCAAAAAGAAATATTTTCGCAGAAGATGTTTTAGTGACTTTCCTTCCCTCCCTCATTCTGTTGGTTCCTCTTTTTGGAAAGGAATTTGGAAAGCTTCAGCCCCCTTTAAATGTGGTCTCCAAAAGATTTGCGGGGATGGCAAGAATGTTCGTTTTTGGACGGATATCTGGATTGGTAATTGTAGTTTAGCATCTGCCTTTCCTGATCTCTTTAAGATTGCTGCTCTTCCTAATGCATCTGTTTTTTCTCTTTACTCTACTAATAGATATGGTAAAGTTTGGAACATTGGCTTTCGTAGAAATCTTTCTCTCCAGCAATCCCATGATTTTAGTACTCTTCTTCATTTGATTAGTAATTATGACTGGAAACCTAATAATAAGGCTAAATGGAGATGGTCCCAATCTGGTCTGTTTACTGTTAAATCTTTCTATAATTTTTTGAATGCAGGTGGGAAAATATGCCCATTCTATAAATTCATTTGGCAAAATGTAGCTCCCCTTAAAGTTAGAATCCTTGTTTGGCTTACTATTCATAACCGTTTACTTACCGTTGATAATTTGAATAAGCGGAATTTAGCAATTGGCCAAAAATGTGTTCTTTGTGATAATGCTAATGAATCTGCATTTCATATTTTTCTTAAATGCTCCTTAGATTCATTTCATATTTTTCTTAAATGCTCCTTCGTTAAGCAGATTTGGATTATTTTGAAGATGACTTTTAAGTTTAGAGGTTTTCCCCCCTCTGTGAAAGCCTGGTGGGGTTTATGGAGGAAAAAGAGGATTAAAAAGAAAATTTCTTTGCTATGGGATATGATTATGATGGCATTGATATGGGTCATCTGGAAAGAAAGAAACAATAGGATTTTTGTTAAAAAATCTACGAATATTATTAACATTCTAGATTCCATATGTTTTTTTGTCTCCTCTTGGACAGATATTTTGCCTCCCTCTAAAAAAGCCAAAGTGGATGTCAGCGGCTTTGTTCAATCATGCAAATCTTTTTCACCAGCTGCGAATATTAATCCAAGGGCTGGCAACTCTCCTACCCAGGTCATGAATGAGAACAATGTGATTGTGATAGAGGATGATGAAGATGAGACTTCTGCTGGAGTTCAGGACTCTGCCTCTTCTTTGCTTACACATCCTGTGGAAGGAACTCCTGAGAATGTTTATCCTTTAGATGCTGAGGAAGATTTGGTTTCGCATACTCTCTCCACCATCTCGGCTATGTCTGCTCATCACCAAGAACTGGTCACTGGAATTCTGCTGATTCACAATTTGCAATCTTCTCATGTGGATAACGAGTCCTCTAGTTCTGACTCTAGTGGTGATCTCTCGAGTGATTCTTCTTAAGGGTTTTCTTTAGCTTAGTCTTCTATTCTGATGTTCTTATCCTGTTTTCTGTTGTTGCTTTGAGAGGTTGTTCGGATGTTTGGGATGTTTGGTTTTGATCCTCTTAAAGAGGATATTTTGGGCTTGTAGCTTCTCTTCTTTCTGGAGTCTGTATGAACTCTTATTTTGTACTTTTGGTTTTTGTTGGCTGGAGTCGTTAGGCTTCATCCCTTTTATCAAAAAAAAAAAAAAAAAAAAAACCAGTTACCGCTTGGGCGGCGCTTAGGGGGTAAGGAGCTAGGCACCACCTTCACCGCTGCCCCCGCTGCCCCTCACCTACCGCCTACAAAAACACTGTTACATGAATATTTAAATTAAGATCAAATACAGGTAGAGCATAAAATATGGGTGTTCCAAGCAGTGAAGACTGACATAGAAGAGAAGGTGAAAGAAAATATAGTGAAAGGACAGGATAAGAGAATTGGATGAGGAGAATAGGATACACCTTCTTATATTGACAGTTTTAAGTTAACAGGGTTTGACGCCGAGTCCAAATTATATTAGAACACTCATGTTGCATATTTATGTATTTTGGTTGAGAATTGAATATGTGCCGCATGCGATTCTACATATGCCAGCACATACTAGATGCATTTGTATAGCACTTATTGGATATGCAATCATGCAGGCACATATTATACAGTTTACTTTCTAAAAATAGATGCTCCTAGAACCCCACATAGGAGGCATCCACATATGCAACTTTATATTTCCTGGGTTAGAAGTTAGAAGTAGAACACTGCAAAAGAAAAGAGAACTTCGCTTAGTTTCAATAAATTTGGAATAATTACTCATTTCATTCATTAGTTGGACATTTGTTTCCCACGTTTTCTCTTCTGTTGGTATATCTTATTAATACGATTCAATGGTCGTTAAGTAATCAATTTGTATCGTTGTCAGATAGATGCATTGATGTCTATTTTTTTAAAACATACTGGAGTGATAATACTTGGGCGTATTCCTATTTGGGTGCAGTAAATATTATTAGGTTACTGATACTTGGTATGACTATCAAGTGTTAAACACTTCTTTTGATGTACCCTATGAAGCACAAACACTTTTATCGGACATGTGTAAGGTTATCAAATAGTTGTCAGAGAAAGGAATCCAACACGACACTTAATATTTTACTGTAGTTTTTTTTTTGTTTTTTTGTTTTGGGTGGGGGGGGGGGGGGGGGGGGGGGGGGGGGGGGGGGTAGAATCTCTCTGAACTAGACATGAGTTGCACAAACAACCTGCATACTTAGTTCTCAGATCCCTTTTTTTAATATAAAGCTGCTACTTGTAAAAAAGGTTTTTGATACAGTTGTACTTCAATATTCTTATAATCCAAAGTACTGGATTTGCTTCCCTTTCTTACTGTAGATTCTAATGAAACCTATCACTGGGTACGCATTCATCGGAATACGATTTTGGTATGGTACAATTTATCGTGATGAATTCTAGTAATTTTCCTCACCAGAAAAACTTATTATATCTTTTTTGTAGGCTAATTAGTTATCAACCTTTATGATTTTTGTTTCACTGCATCAGTGTTCCCATGGGCATCTACCATACTGATCTGACACCTTTTTAATTAGCTTAATTGAATTCTAGTTAACTTCTCTCTTCATTACCATTACCACCCGTTAATCTGGTCATTTTATTTGATATGGCTGTAACTTCTTGTATTAGGCAAATCTATTGTGAAGCAAGATCAAGGTAAACATGATAAGGCTAATGTTGTCAAAGAGGATGGTTCAGCTGCTAAGAAGGCTAAACAAGCTGAGCCAGCTAAAGCTGATAAGCTAAAGACAGAAGATGATAATGAAGACAACGACGACGATGAAGATGATTCTGAAGAAGATTCTGAGGATAACATGGTACTTATCTGCGTGTATTTATTTGCAATTTATGTTGTCTGATTTTCTTTGAAATTCTTTCCGCCTTTCTTATAAATATCACATTCAATTTGTGGAAAAACAATTACTAGAAGAAAGACCGAGGAAATGATTGTGAATTAGTTACTTGGTGCATAGAGTTAACTTAAGAATAATAATTTTTTACTTCCTCTTAATATTGTGACTTTGCAATACAATTCATGCATTTGCTTAGAACAATGTTTACTAGAAGAACTTTTAGACAATAATATAACACTGTTTACAATATCTATACGCTCATTTCTGTGAGCACGTTTAAGCATAAAGATGTTTAGTGCTCATTGTTTTATTTCATGAGCCAAAAGTTACCCACCTTAAGCTTCATTTCAATGATGCTATATGCATTATTAATCACTAGATTTGTTCACGTGTTTCTTTTTCATTTATTGGTAAAACTAAGTACTACAGTGTTTTAGTATCCATTGTGTGCATAAGAGAACCAAATTCATAGACATGATAATTGATCGATTTAACTATGCTTGAGTAATTTCCAATGTGTGCATGTGAAGGAGAAAAGCATGTACTGCACGTTATCCAAAGTAATTAGTTTGATGATGCTGCACAAGCTAATCACAACAACATTATTTCCTTTCTGGAATTATAATAGTAGATATAAGGAGTTATAATTTAGTGCTCATTGTTACATCACGTGAACGAATCACTGTAAACCATGTGTAGCAAACATGCTTAATCTAATATGTGAATCATGTCCATGATTCAGGGCTTGATTGGAGCAATGAGTGACAGTGGCGATGAAGATGAGGACGAAAGCTCTGAGGAAGAAGATGAGAAGACTCCAAAGAAGGTGGCACCATAATTTTTTACATCTTAATTAGCTTCCTGGTGGTCTATTTGCAGCACCATTATCAGTTTCGTGCATACCGTGTAGGCTATATCTGGCAAAAGACCTGCTGAGTCTACTTCAAAAACTCCTGCACTTGCTCCTGAAAAGAAGGCTAAATTTTCCACCCCAGCAGGACAGAAAACAGGTGAGTTTTTTGTTTTTTTCCCTTGAGAGTGACCAGATTTAACATTTAGAATACCACATTTTTAGCATGTACCATGCATGACTTTCCTCAATATATAAATTGTTGAATTTTTTAAGATATTAATCCCTTTTGAAACATGTATTTCCAAATTAATCATCATTTCGCATTATTTGCTATTAGGTCCCTTAATTGAGGGCTGTCAAACTAAATAGGTACCTCATTGGTGATTTTCATCCAAATTCAACTTAATCATAATTAATAAGCTAACTAGGTATGACAAAAGATCAACTTATCCTCATATATTTCATTGGTGGGACTAGAGTGGTAAAGTTTGTGGTAGTTTTGGGGAAGAAAAACAACGGATTTAGTGGAATTTTTTAGAGAGAAATCCATTTACAATAGGAGTGTTAGTCTAAATTAGTTGTTGGGTATAACACGTTAGGATTAAAAGGGGCTATTGCAAAAATGAAAAAGATTTCTAATGTAAAACGTAATCCTAAACAGAGAATTTCCAAGAATTTTAAAGGATTAATTTTACCAACATGTAATGCGAATTAAGTTAGAAATTCAAACGGTCGATGGATTTTCAAGAATTGAGTTGTAACAGGCCCAATTAACAATTCAGTTCTAACAATCAATAATTACATCTCTAAGTGTTCTTAGCAAGTAAAAGATGCAATATCGATATGTACTCTAATTAGCAAGTAGAAACATTCACTCAATATTTGTGGACGACAGATAAATTAAATAATATAATAGAGATGATAAGACAGTATAACACAAACATTGGAGAATTAGAAAGATCTCACCGGGATCGGATAGAAGGATCGTCGCCAAGGGGCTTGGGGGCTGTTGGTGGCGGTACAGAGCCGTCGGTGGCGGTACAAGGCCGTCAACGGAGCTGCAGGTGGCGGCGGATAGATGGTGGTGGCAATCGACGAGGTCAGTGATTGGAGGGGCAACCGACGGTGGCCTGCGGGGAGCTGACGACAGCAAAAGGGTTTCGATGGTGGTCGATTAGAGAGGATCGATGGGGGTTGGTCGGTCGACGAGGGCGAGGGTGGGGGAGCTTCGATCGGGTGGCGATGGGTTCTGGGTTCTCAAGTTGGTCGAGTGGAAGAGAGGGGGTCTCGGGGTCGTGAGGAGCAGTGGAGTTGGGACTCTCGATGGGCTTCAGTTCAGAGGCAGTGGGGAAAACGATGATGTGGAGCACGGGGTTCGGGATGTAGAGGAAGGAGAGAGAGAGTTAGGTGTTAAGCAATTTGAGGATTAGGGATTGGAATTTTTGATTTGGGGATTTGGGGGGTAGTTTTAGAGTTTATCACAAACCCTAATAATTGGATCTCAATTGTATCACACAAAAAGAGTGATGAAGAGCAAAACTCAACACAATATATTTTTTTTAATATCAAGAATAGCATAACTTCTCATTAATCTCAAGGCCTATATATAGGCTTAAAACAAATCTTCATACAGATCTCAAAATATTCTAAAATCTCAGAAATATTCTAATGCATAAAAGAAAGATTACATATGGCTATAATTGCCAAAAACAAATATGGTACTGAATTAAAATACTAAACATAACAGAATTGATGTCCTCATCAATTTCTGTTAAGTATGACACGATTTGAAGATAAATCCATAGTTAATCCATCGCTGGGACTATTTTCATATTTATTATATCAGTTAAGGGACCTAATAGCAAATGATATGAAAATAGGGACTAATTTGGAAATACTTATTTTAAAGGGACTATATCTAAAAAACCCATAATTGTTATCTACTATCAATGTCTTTATGATCCTCATTAATTCCTCAATACACAATATTTATCATTGATTGAGAATGTTGCTTAAAATTAGTTGACAAAATCAAGACGAAAACTCGCTCTTGTAATATGCATTCTAAACATTAAATGTCCACATAACCATGCACACTCCATCTCTTTAGTTATAACAGTAAAGACTTTGGCTTTATCACCCACCAAATTATTAACCAGGGCCCATTTGGTTGTTACAGAAAAGTGAATTATGAGTCATTGGATTGCAAATTCATCTTTATGATTTTCTTACTCTTGGTTGAATGTAATTAAGTTTTAAATGTGGTTATAGCATACTTGGACCCCTATAATTGTTGCGTCGTATTTATTAAACCAAATCTGAAGACATCCAAAACTCTACTTCTAATGTTTAAGTAAGAAAAGCTTCCCACATGTTTTCTTGAAGTAATAAAATATACGTCCTTTGGTGTGGTAGTTAACACTTCTAGCATCTGTTGTTTTGATAATTCATATTGACCAAAATGGTACTTTTAAAGAATTTCCCAAAGTTTTGTACTATTTATAAATTTGATAGGACATTATTGACCGACAAATATATCAAATAAAGTACATCAATAGTGACAGTTCTGGATATAAACTAAAACAAGGGGTAAAGGTAATGCCCGAGTACATGTGGAAAATGTTCTTTTTGAAAAAACCCTCAGGAAGGCATTCATTCACAACTAACCTTTTTTTTCCTAATGTAAATATAAGTGAATTCTAATCTCATTTCTGCACTTCTACTTCAACCAGATTAAGGGTTCGATTTCATGACATATCGAATCCTTATGATTGAATATGGACATTAAGCTACTGTAGAGATAAATGTGATTGTTAGTGAAATATCTCATAAGCAATTAACAACCTATTTTCTTATGGAAAACTCAGCAATAAGTTTTTATGGGAAATTGGTATCCTTGAATTCTGCTGGAGTCGATGATTAAGAATTGGAATTATATAATTTCAACATATATATATATTTTTGGATGAGTGACTTTTTTGTAGGAAATGATGGAAATAAAGGTGGGTATGCTGCAACCCCTCATCCAGCCAAACAGGCTGGGAAAACACTAGCAAATAGCGACAAGTCGAAGCAACAGACTCCCAAATCTGCTGGTTCAGTGGCTTGCAAGTCATGTAACAAGTATGGCTTCACTCCAATGCAATTTTTTTTATATTTACATATTTTGTATTGTTAAAGCTTATTTCGTTTCAACGATTTTTTTGTATGTCAAGTTTTTATTGCTTTTTGAGGTGTGTTTGACAAAGGATTAAGTATTAGGTTAAGACCCAGGGTCCCTATTGCTTTTTTGAAGCACAAAAAGTGGCACATGGTCCAGAAAGGGCTGGATTTGTCCTTCATCTTGAAAATACAAAAAATGGTGAAGTTAATTAACCAATTTGAGGGTTAAAACGATTTGATTCCTCATAATGAAGGACCTCTTTAAACAGGTTAAATGGTATTCTTATACATTGATAGAGTTTGATGATAAATTGCATATCATCTAAACATATACATATTTAAAAGAATTCCTTAAGCTTTTGAGATAGTAGATAGTAGGCAAAACCTTCCCTAATATTACTCCTCTTCAGATGGACTACCCAACTTGTTTCTTCATTTTAAAGTATCTTTATTAGCTATATTTTTTAAATAATTGCAAATATCATTATACTTCTTCGACACTTCACAAATCTACTTCTGATAAAAACATCGGTGTTGGAACTAGTAAGGTCTGGAAAGTTTTTAGGATTTGGAAAGACCGTTATGCTAAATTGTGGTTTTGAAGTTTGGTCTTGAAAATAGTAAGCACTAAGCACCAAACTGTGATTTATATGCATACCCTTTTGCTCGTCTTTTGGTATTTTCTTTTGCATAGTTACAAGAGGCATCCTTTCACTGGTATTATTTTTCAGAAAACAAAGCTAGAGTATTGGGTTTTTACTAAAAAGGAAATATTAAGCTCTTAGGCACTTTTCCAAGGTTTTCTATCATTATATGGTTAATTCTCACTTCTTTATTAATGCTCAGGACTTTCGGCTCTGAAAATGCTCTTCAATCTCACACAAAAGCAAAGCATGGGGATGGCAAGTGAGAGCAAGGGTAGCAGAAGACAAATCCTGTCCAATCCGCAATGGTAGCTTGGAAAATATGTTCCTTCATTTTGTTTGTTTGTTTGGATTTGTAATCGGAACTCCTTAAAAGTCTCAATGCCTGTAGGTTTGTTGTTGGAGCACTTTTCTATGGTTGAACTCAGCTTTCTATAGTCGTTTAGTACCTGAGAAGATTCCATATCTTATGCTCTTTTAATATAAGAGGTTTTAAGGCTGCTACATATGTGCGTTGGTTTAACTCTTCTTTTTGAGTTTCGAAGTTCAAGTCTCTTTCTTTCAATTGGGCTTTGCCTTATTATTTAAAAGGCAAAGCCCAATTGAAAGTTTTTCTATATATCCTTGTAACAAAAAGATTTTTTTTTTTCTGAAGAAAAGGTGGAGTATAGCCACCCTGTTTCATTAATAAGGGGTTAATAAAACAAACTCAGAGTATTGAGCCAATTACAAGGTTCTACAAACAAAACGAAAGTATATAACCTCCACCTCAAGTATGGGGGGTGGGACAAAAGAGTGCCAGAAAGGCTGCAACGTACATGCGACTAAACAAAATAAATCACATCTCCCCAACAAACCCTGGGGTGGTGGGTGTTTATCAACAGTAACGGGTACGCTGGCTATCAGTCGATCGTCGGGCTGATCTCGATTTCCTCATTATCAAAATTTTCAATTTGGAATACGCTCGATATCCTCCCCTGGGACTTGCTGAGGCCATATTAGCCAAAAAAGAAATAAAATGCATAATATGAGTCAAGTTACCAGAAATATTATTACAAGTTCTGCGGAAATAGAAATTATTCCTGTCTAGCCAAAGCACCCAGGTCGTTGCGGCAATAGCGATGTACCACGCTTCTCTCATAGTTCTTCTCTTAAAAGCAAATTTTGACCCTACCTATAGGTCCTCGTACACACTAGGGTATTGACTCGTTTCCAGGGCGCTGAGTACCTCAACGTGTACGGCTTTGCTCCTAAGACATTGTAGGAAGATGTGGTCTCTAGTTTCCAGGGTAGCGTGGCAGAACCCGCAACGAGAGTCCACATTCGGTTGGCGTTTAGTGAGATTTTCTCTAGTCAAAATCGCATCATTCAGCACCAGCCATAAGAAAACTTTGATTTTCAGCAGGGCTTTCGTCCTCCAGGCGACGCATGCCCACTTTGGGGTACATCCCCTAAAGTGAATGCGGTTCAGCGGTTATACAGGGAGTGAACAGTGAACGTGCCGTTCTTTTTCAGTCCCCAAGATTTCTTATCTGGACCTTGAGAGCAACTAATTCCAGCATTGGTGATGTAGGTCTGAAGTTCTATGAATCTAGTCTGAGAGCCCAGATCAAGCGATTGTTTAAATGGTGGTTTTCAGGCGCCTCTTTTCCAGGCTGCGAACACCGTGCAGTGTGGCTGTGACGCATGATCATATAGATCGGGGAACAGGGCTCTAAGTGTGTGATCACCACACCACTTATCCCACCAGAATCTGGTGAGTCTGCCGTTACCGATAACTGATTTAACACAGCTAATGAAGGGTTCATAGGCCTTAGCGATGCCTTTCCAGAACCAGGAGACACGTGGGCCTACCCTGAAGCCCAAATTTCTCGTTCCATTCCCATGCAGATACCCATGAACAAAATCTTGCCATCCTTCTCCATTAGGGTGAAAAACCTTCCACCACCATTTACCCAGTAGAGCAAGATTCATATCTCGAAGATCAATGATACTTAGTCCTCCATGTATCTTTTTCATGCATGCCTTCTCCCGGCATCTGATTAGGTGATAGCCGCCCCGATCTGGGTCTGCACCTTTCCATAAAAATCGCTTTCGGGTCCAGTCGATTCTCTGAATTACCCATCGTGGCATTTCAAAGAAGGATAAATAATAGGTTGGAAGATTTGATAGGACTTCATTAATAACCATGATTCTCCCTCCCAATAATAGGGCTTTACTTTTCCAACCTGCTAGACGGTTCTCAACCTGGTCAATAATGGGTAGCCAGTCAGCCTTTTTGAGTTTCCCGGGTCTTAGTGGCAATCCTAGGTATTGAATGAGGAAGCTCTCTGTGGCGCAATTGAGAATTGTGGCATGTTCTAGTACCTCCTCCGTTGTCAGGGCAATGGGGATGATAGCACTTTTGTGGAAGTTTACCCTGAGTCCAGACCAAGTTTCAAAACTATATAATATACCTTTGAAGACGGTTGTTTCCCCAATGTTGCCATTACCAAATAGGAGAGTATCATCTCAAATTGGAGGATTGAGCAACCTTTGCGGTTTACTCCCTTGGCCATCGGTACAATCCACCCTGCTCTACTGCAATTAGCCATCATAGACCGAAGTACGTCTGCCACAATGGTGAAGAGAAGTGGTGAGAGCGGATCCTTTTGCCCCGTTTGCACGAAAATGGGTGGCCCGACACCCAATTTACCAAAATTGTAGTTCTGCTGGTGGTAAGACATATGTGGATCCATCTGATCCATCTAACCCCAAAGCCTCTTCCAGCAAGCGCTTCCAGGAGACAGTCCCATTTGACCGAATCATAAGCTTTCTCGAAATCCAGTTTCAGGAGATAGCTCTTAGTATTCGATGTGTGGCATTGATAGATAGTTTTTTCAGCCGTATCCATATTATCCTCAATACCTCGTCCTTGAATGAACCTCGTATGATTGTGGCTAATGAGACCATCCATCATCTTTCCCAGTCTATTAGCGAGAGTCTTGGTGATGATCTTGACAGCGCAGTTAAGGAGACTAATAGGGCGGCAGTCTCCCACTTGCCGGGAGTCTTCTTTCTTAGGAGTCGGCATAACCTCCGCAAAATTAATTCTCCCTAGTTTGAGCCTATGGTCGTAGAAATTAGCGAACATCCTCATCAAATCGCCTTTGATTTCCTCCCATAATGTATGATAGAAGATCATCGGGAAACCATTAGGACCTGAGGCTTTGTCTTTGCTAAGTTGTTGGACTACCTCCCAAACTTCCTTCTCACAGAAGGGAGCTTCTAGGGATTGCAGCATAAGTCCAGAGTTGCCCGTCGAGTCCTGCCAGAAATCGTAACGAAGAGGGACTCTCAGGTCAGCTTTGTGTCCAAATAGTAGTTTGAAATGGGACTAGAATGCCATTCTGATATCCTTGTCGCCTTGGATCATTCCAGAGTCTGAATGGATTGAGTGAATGAGGTTAGATCTACGCCGGGCACTGGCTACTCGATGGAAGAATGACGTATTTGCGTCTCCCTCTTTGAGCCACGAAATTCTGGATCGCTGTTGCCATTTGATTTCCTCAAACCTATAGAGTTGGTCAATTTCCTGTCTGGATTGAAGTAACCTATTCCGCTCTTCCTATAGCAGATCTCTAGTTTCTTCATTCTTCTCCAGTTCCTCAATTTCTTCAAGAAGGGAGTCTTTTGCCCTCCAAATCAGCGCAAATCTGGTCCACTTCCATTTCCTGAGCTTGCCCCTAAGTCTTCTGATTTTTTCACACCATATGGCGGTAGCTTCAATCCCCGTAGTGGGGCGAGACCAACTCTCGTAGATCATGTGGTGGAAGCCTTGGATTTTTAACCATGCCTACTCGAATCTAAACTTTGGTGATTTCCTGGGTTTAACTTCCCCGGAGGATAGGAAAATAGGTACATGGTCCGAGGTGGGTTTAGGAATTGATTTAGCCGCAGACAACAGGAATTTGGCCTCCCAGTCAATGGTGACCAAAATCCTATCTAGTTTCGCTAGATTGGGCGACGATTACATGTTTGACCAAGTGAAAAGCCTATCAGAGATGGGAAAATCAACCAGTTCCAGGTCCGTGATAACCTCATTAAATGCTTCCCGATCAGAGTCACTAGATCCTCTGCCTCTGTGTTCTGAGACGAATCTAGTGATGTTAAAATCGCTCCCCACCACCCAGGGGTGTGGCCAGTGTGCTTGAATCGCTCTTAATTCTGTCTAGAAAGACATCCTAACAGCAGAAGTGTGCAGACCATAGACCACCGTAATTAACTAAGTCCACAGGTCGGCTTTACGTTGAAGCAAGACCGACAAAGAAAATTGCCCGTGGAGCTCGTCAAGACAACAAAAACTATCGGGGTTAAAACCTAGAGCGATACCCCCATATGCCCCAACAGATGGGGACATTCTCCATTCAGAGATTCGATTACCCCCCAACCTACTAAGCCTAGACATGTGAGTAAGTTTGGTCTCAACCTTTGATTTGGCTATGATCTCCTTAACCATTTTTCGCTTGCCCCATCTACCAAGGTCTCTAACGTTCCAGAATAGAGCCTCCATTAACTACGGTTAGGTAAAAGACCGTGACTCGCTTTGGTAGTTGAGTTCAAATTAAGGTTAACCCTATCGGTCTCCCATCCTCTAATTTTGTTAAGGAGGAAAGCGTTCCTATCAGAATCGGTAACCGCAAGATCACAGGTTTCGGCTAGCTTAAAAATCTCAGTATCAGTCATGAAATTAAAAATAGAAGCTAGGAAAGAACATGTACCTCCGTCGCTTGTCTTAGCCGACTTAGCGGCTGCAGCAATCTCTAGATAGTCGTCTAAGGACTCCTCAATAGCTCTCTTAGCGACTTTCTGAACTCTGAATCTTGTACCGCCTTGAGTCGTGACTGGAGCCATTGGTTGCGAGGGAGGGAATGTGGAGGGTACAAATTCCAGTGAGACACCCGTGAGCTCTTCAGCCAGTCCCTCAGAGTCAATCGACTCTCCTTCTGAATAAACATAGTCATCTTCGAGATTTAGTCTATCATATCGATCTTCTTCGTCTAGCCCAAGAGGTGAGACGGGAATACAATTAATTGGGCTTGATGTGCATAAGGGCCCCTCTTTGGATACAATTAGTTGTTGTTCCCTTATTTTGGACCCCTCTTTGGGCCCATTTAAAAACTCCTCATTTAAATTCCCCCCACCGTATACAAGGCCGTTCACGTTAATATTAATTGGCCCATCATTTGAGAGCCCCTCATTCAACATTTCCCCGTTAAAAAGCTCAGGCCCGCCTTTAAAACTCTCTTCATGGGAAAGCCCATCATATAAAATATCTTCAATCGAAAGCCTCTCAGTCTGAGTACTCTTTCGCTCTGAGACGAGACCACGATACGCTATACTGTGGCTAAGATTCAGCAGGTCGACTTTTCTGACGCCTTCGTCAGAGCAGGCGCCACGTGGCACCTTGTAACAAAAAGTTATATGAAGTACATCTGTAAAGGATGAAATTGCCCTCAGTTTCAATGCATGAGCTGTATTTTGGTTGCTCATGGTGTGTATTTTGTACGACTTCAAAATTTATGGCAGTTTTTTTTTTTGCAGGACTTTTTGTGGTTGTGAAATTTCCTTTGATCTTCCTGTACATTTATGGCAACCCTACAATCATTAAACTTCAAGTTTAAAGATGTGAACTAATAGAGCTCTGAGATTTATAGTTCTCAACTCGTCGTTTTGTTTTGTAGGAACTTATAGAACAGCAATTGCCTGGCCTGCAGTGGATGCATGATCTAGTAACCTTATATGCTTTGAACTTCTTTTTGTTAACTTAGAACTTCTTTTTGTTAACTTACATTATTCTTGTTGCAGAAATCTTTCAGTCTTGAAGCTTGTGACAAAGGTGTAATCAAAAGTCATTTGGCTTATTGTACATTTTAGGAGCTTTTTTATTTCTTGTACGAAATGATGAAGTCGTCCGAACGCTGCTAATTGTACTCGGACCTATTCTTTTACAAAATGATGATCAATATTCTGATAACGGGTGTCCATTGCAGCCTTGCAGCAGCGGTAGCCTGGCCTTTCCATCACCTGTTTGTGTCAGGATCTTTTGGTGGTTCCCCCTGTTCTGTTGATGTGGACCAATATTGGGACGAACAAAGATGTGTATGTGGCTGTCACAATAAGATATATGCTTGAAAATAAATTAGAAAGGTATGCTTCATACAAGAGAATATATTCCGATTCCAAACAAATAAGCACCCCATGCTTATCTGTGGATGGCTTTCTACATTCATTTTATTTTGTTTTATGTGGTCTAAATGTTTTGTTATTTTTCTTCTTACTCTGCGCCTAATAATCATCACATTATTTATGCGTATTCGAGAAGGAAATGAAAGGTAGTAATAAGTACAGGTCTAAGCGTTTTCGATGAGATTTCACTTCCTGTATACAAGTGGAATCGAAAAAAATGGGGCCTATAGGGGAAATAGATCGATGATGAACTTTAGATAACTTTTATCAAGCTTTCTTCAAAAGCTCAAAATGCTCTTTGACCAGCTGGTTTAGTAAACGATGCTCAAGTCCATGATGCTTAGCTGATGCTCAAGTCAATGATGCTTAGCTAGTTTGCCACGCACACGCAGCTTATATAACTAAAAGATGTATTTTTTAATTAGGAGATTTTAAGTTGGTGGTATACTCACTCAGGGCCGGCCCTGAGTTCTCGGGGGCCCGAAAGGCGAACTCCCAATATGGGGCCCTCATACATTTAATATATATATCTATACTAGATTTTTCCGTGGGCACGTGCCTACGGCATGTCTTCGGAACAATACAACACACGAAAAGCCCTCTAAACAGTAAAATAACAATTATGTAGCTCAAGTTTGAATAGTATGATAATAAATAGTTATAAATAAATAAAAGTCCATATTTCTATTAGTACATGTTGAAAAATAATTCTGAATTGGGGTGTGAAAAATAATTAGAACTTTAAGGGCGGAAAATGATGAAATTTAATTGTTGAAGAGATATTTGCTACCTTCAATATAACATGTGCAATAAAAAAACATAAAAAATTTACAAATCTGAAAGCTTAAAATCTAAATTTCTAATTAAATAAAGAAAGAATGGGAGAGAGAGAGAGGGAGAGAGAGAAAAAGAAATATGAAAAAGTGAAGAGAGAAGAGAGAGATAGTAATAAAGTAATGAATTTTTTAGTTTTTGGGGGGATGTGTTTTGTGAGCTTGGATCTGGACCTTTGATTTTGGGAGGATTGAAGGAGAGCCACTTGATAGCTTTCTTTGTGTTTTATTATATAATAAAACACAAAGAAAGCTATCAAGTCGCTCTCCTTCAATCTCCAAAATCAAAGGCTCAGATCTAACCTCACAAGACACATTTTTCCCCCAAAAGTTTTTTCCTAAAACTCAAATTCAAATCCCAAAAACAACTCATTTATTTATTTAATTCTCTAATTCTCTCTCTCTCTCTCTCTCTCTCTCTCTCTCTCTCTCTCTCTCTCTCTCTCTCTATATATATATATATATATATATGGAAATGCTCCATTGAAAACGCAAATGTCTGTGAAAACGTGGAAAACCATCTAGGGGTTATAATGCATTATAACCTAGACCATTGTTTCCAACAACGGCCTAGGTGGTTTTCCACGTTTTTTATCGCTACAGTACGTTTTCAATGGAGCATTCCTTATATATATATATATATATATATATATATATATATATATATATATATATATATATATAGTGAGAGAGAGAGAGAGAGAGAGAGAGAGGGAAAGGGGTATGAGCAACTTGCTCATTTAGTAAATAAGCAATTGATGATGTGGCATTCATGTGATACATTGGACAAGTAACCTTTTAAAAATTTTCCTATTAGTAACTGAGCAATTGATTATGTGGCATGCATGTGATACATTGAACAACTAATCCTTTTAAGAATTTTCCTATCACATGAAAGGGTTAGTTGTCCAATATATCACATGAATGCCACATCATCAATTACTTATTTACTAAATGAGCAAGTTGCTCATACCCCTTTTTTCCTATATATATCTATATAATAAAACACAAAGAAAGCTATCAAGTGGCTCTCCTTCAATCCCCCAAAAATCAAAGGCCCAGATCTAACCTTACAAAACATATTTTCCCTCTAAAAGTTCCCCCCAAAACTCAAATTCAAATCCCCCACCCAAAACAACTCCTATATTTTTTTTATTTCTCTCTTTCTCCCTCTCTCTCCATCCCTCTTCTATTGAAAAAATTAAGAAAATAATTTTTAAAAAAAATTTACAAACTAAAAAAATTTAAAATTTTAAAAACTTTAAAAATAATTTTTAAAAAATAAAAAAAAATCATATAATATGTTTTTTGCTTTATGTTTACTACTTCAATTAATTTGCTGGACTTCCAAAACTATTTTATATAATCAAACCAAGTGAACCATTCCAAAGACGTGTCGCAGGCACGTGTCAACGGGCAAACCTAGTGTGTGTGTATGTATATATATATATATATATATATATATATATATATATATATATATATATATATATATATATATATAATGGTAACATTGACTTTTATTTAGAACTGTCAAACTATTCAAACTTCAGCTACATAATTGTTGATTTACTGTTTACAAGACTTTTCATATGCTGTATCGTTTTGAAGACGTGCCGCAGGCACGTGGCCACGGGCAAATCTAGTATAGATAATAACACACAAAGAAAGCTATCAAGTGGCTCTCCTTCAATCCTCCCTAAATTAAAGGCCCAGATCAAACCTCACAAAACATATTCCCCTCCCCCCCCCCCCCCCAACCCCCCCAAAAAAATTTCCCCCAAAACTCAAATTCAAATCCAAAAAAAAAAAAAAACTCCTTTATTTATTTAATTCTCTCTCTCTCTCTCTCTATACACACACACACACATATGAAAACATGGGCTTTTATATTCTAATTTATAATTATTTTTCAACATATACTAATGAAAAAATGGACTTTTATTTACAACTAATTATTGTCAAATTATTCAAACTTGAGCTATATAATTGTTGATTTACTGTTTACAAGGCTTTTCATATGCTATATCGTTCTGAAGACGTGCCGTAGGCACATGCCCACGGTCAAATATAGTCTATATAATAAAACACAAAGGAAGCTATCAATGGTTCAGATCTAACCTCACAAAACATATTTTCCCGCCCAAAAGTCCCCCCCCCCCCCCAAAAAAAAAAAATTCAAATCCCCCCCAAAACAACACCTTTATTTATTTATTTCTCTCTCTCTCTCTCTTTCTCTCTCATTCTCACTATTTACTCAATAATTTATATTTTCACATTTTAGGTTATAATAAAACACAAAGAAAGCTATCAAGTGGCTCTCCTTCAATCCTCCCAAAATTAAAGGCCCAAATCTAACCTCACAAAACACATTCTCCCCCCCCCCCCCCTTCCCCCCCCCCCCAAAAAAAAAAATCCCCAAAACTCAAATTCAAATCCCCCCCCCCAAAACAACTCGTTTACTTATTTAATTCTCTCTCTCTCTCTCTCTCTCTCTCTCTCTCTCTCTCTCTCTATATATATATATATATATATATATATATATATATATGGGTAAAAGGGATATGAGCAACTTGCTCGTTTAGTAAATGAGCAAGTGATTATGTGGCATGCATGTGATACATTGGACAACTAACCCTTTTAATGATTTTCCAATCACATGTATGCCACATCATCAATTGCTTATTTACTAAATGAGCAAGTTGCTCATACCCCTTTTCCCCTATATATATATATATATATATATATATATAGCCTATTAAGAGCTGGGAAGCTGAGATTCATATGGAGAGCTGGGATTCTCAACCGCATGATTGCGATCCGATGGTCAAGATTTGATCCGACCATCAACTGATATGTTGAAGGGCAAAACATTCATTTCTCAGCTCTCCTCTTTCTCATCTGACTCTCTTCCGTTCTCTCTCTTTCTCTCCTTGACGAATCCGAAATAATCTCAAGCTCTCCCGTTCAAATCCCTAGCTTCGATTAAGAGCTCATCTCACCCGTTCTCTCTCTCTCTTCGATGCGTCGCTCATATCTCCTGTTCTCTCTCTCTCTCAGCTGCGTCGCCCATCTCCCTTTCTGAGCATTTCAAAGCTAGGGTTTTTTATTTTGGTCCATTTTAATGGCAAATGGAGTGTTGGGGTTTTGAGGGGTTTGGCTGCTATTGAAACCCACCCGATCGAATCTCTCGATCTCTTCGATGCGTCGCTCATCTATCCCGTTCTCTCTCACTCTCTTTCGAAGCTAGTGTTTTTGGTTTTTGGTTTTTGATTTTGGTCCATTGGGGGGTTTGGCTGCTATCGAAACCCACCCGATCGAAACCCTAACTCCACCATTCTTCTCCACCCCGACATCTTCGAATCAGGTATATTTTGTGAACATTTTTTTTTTCATTTTTTTTTTCAAATCCTTTATTTTGTAAATTAATTGCTTGCTTTGAAAATTAATTTGTCAGGTAATGTTTGCATCTCAAGAATAGTGTGTGAAATAAGATGATCAGCTACAATATGTCGGGGAAGTATTCGAACCCCATTTATCCATTTTGGGGTTTGGTCTTTCTATATTTTCGGTTTGATTGCTGATAGTTCGATTGGTGGTGGTTCACGATGTGAGACAAATCAGTATCATTCTATTTTATGTTTGGCTTACTGTTAACCATGACTTTATTATGCTATAGTAGTATACTAGTCTGTTATATTCATGTGATTGTGAGTTCGCTTCTTCGTTGGATAACTTGGATTCTAGTTTTACAAGTGATGATGAGATGGATTATGTTTCTGAAATTGCACACTATGAATCATTTATTTAATGATTTGTAGGAGTGACTAGTGATGAATTAATCCTATCTGAGCTTTATTTTTTCTCATTGGTTATAAGTGATGATGAGATGGATTATGTTTCTGAAGTTGCACACTATGATTTAATGATTAATAGGAGTGAGTCTAGTGATGAAACAATCCTAATTGAGCTTTATGATTGTTACTTCAAATGACTGTTTTTGCGGGAAAGCTGAGATTTTTTCAGATTCGTCAAGGAGAGAGAGAGAGAGAGAACGGGAGAGAGTAGCTCAGATGAGAAAGATCTGAGCTAAGAAATGAACAATAGAACGTGAACAACAGAAACTGAACATGAAGTTCAAAATGTTTAACTTAGAACAACATAAAATATATTTTTTGTAACTCACGTTGGATGCGTATGTGTTGGATACTCATTTAAGCCTTTTGGGGTTTGATTCTCTCCTTCGGTGTGTTGGTGTAGGCAGTGATGCGAAACACTTTATGATCTAAATAAATTTTTCAGCTTCTTGTATTTATGCTTGATTATTTATCTATCATATTCTAGTTGGCACGGCACCCCAATGCAGCCCTAGTTTTGAATAGTGTGTTCTGAGCCTACTGGTTTTTTTTATTCTATATATATACATGAGTAAGTCTATTATAAGAGGAGGTCGATTGATCGTGAGTAGAGGTGGACAGGCAAAAAGAAAACTTCTTGCTTGATTTATTAGTAAGCAGTGATGAAAAGTTTATACATTATTTTGTTTATTCATGATTTTTTTTTTCTTTTGGAGTGTGTAGGCAGTGATGAAAAGTTTGTACAAGACAAGTAAAATGATTTTGTTTTTTTGCACCCTCCTACCATGTAATACCCTGATTTTTCAATAAATAAAAAAGTATTTATTTTGCACGTGTTGTGCACGTGCAATATTTTGTTTGAATTATTTTATCATAATGTGTATAATTATTTAATATATTTCTCAAATTATTTTAGTACAAAAGCCTTTCTTTAAAAGCCTTATTTGATTTAACTAAAAAGCCTTTCTTAAAAAGCCCAAAAGCATTTTTATTTTAATTATTTTTATAAAATTATTTTGGCCCAAAAAGAAAGCCCATGAATTAAGTTATTTTTAATTAAACTTGTCATGTAGAAGATTTTTTTTTAACAAATGTATTTTTATACAATTTTTGAATGTACAAATTTGGCCTAGTTGCATGCACGTGCACTACACGTACACGTGCATTGCACACTTCTTTTGTGAGGCCGGTAGCATTCTTTTTGGAGGGAAATTGAATTTTTGGTGTGGAGAACATGGGGGTAGTTTCAAGGAGGTGGGTAGTTTTCCTAACTCCTATTTTGATCTAAGCCTTTCATTTTGCAACCACCAAGACAATCTAGGCCCTCCATTTCACTCATCTTTGAATATAAATATCCCCTTTCTCATGGTTAATTTTTCATATGCAAAGTATAATTTCTAAAGCTATAGTAATATAATTGTGAGAGTTATAAAAGATAAGAGAGTGTGTGGTTTCTTTTGGTTGCTTGGAGCATTCGGTCAAGGACTTGGGAAGCATCCGGCTTGGGGAAGCATTCGGCATTGGTTGAGGACTTGGAAGCTTGGAGTGGTGCACTCTTTTGGCTAGGAGGAGGTGTTCTTATCTACTAGGACTTGTTGCTTTTTGTGTTCTCTCCATTAAGGTGGGTAAAATGTTTCATATTTCTCATATAGGATTCATGCTAGTTATATTGTCAACACTTTACATGGAAAATACTAATAAGAGTCCACTCTAATTAAAAAGTTAGTATGTGAATGGTTTGGAATGATGTGATTAATTGTGTATGTGAAATTCTAGCATGAAATTAAACTATATGTAGCACTTTCTATGATTGTTAGTTTAATTGAATAATGATGCAATATGGTTAGTATGATGTGTGAAAATCTTCATTAATTGCTTGTAAATTGTATGGTTGAAACATGACAATTGATCAAGATATTGACACTATGAAATTTGAATAGAAAGTATATTGAATGCTTGAGTTATGAGTATGTAAAATTCATGAGTAGAAGTGGCATAAATGAACCAATGAATTACTTGTTGTCATCAAAATAGAAATACCCAAAACTTAGTAATTTTTGAGTTTCACCTATTCATGTGTTACATGAATTCTTGTGCTAATATGAGTATGGGAAAATCCAAAGTTGTATGTGGTGTGAATATAGATTAATAAACATTAAATTATCATGGAAAATTTTGGGAATAAAAGAGAGATTAGAAGATCAATCGATTTCTTTTTCAATGTCGAAAATAAAAGATATGATAGTTTTAATAAACAAATTATTAATTTGGGTGGAGAAAATTATGTTTTTAGTACAAAAATTTATTTTTATACTTGCTGTATGAAGATTAAATAAAGATGATTAAATCTGGAATTTTTCAGTGGTTTGTATAAAGGCAATATGAACCAAATAGATTTGAACGTCGAGTTGTTTTCTAAAACAGTGCGAATATGAAACTAATAGACTTTAACTCAGTACTGAGACAACCTGAGCCAGTGGCTCAGGCGGTCGGTGACTGTGTTCGGTTTCCCTGAGCGGCGTGGTTCGAAACCGGCCCTCACCATCTTTTTATCCAACCTGTGTATATAAGTATATGTGACTGCGAATTAACAGCACATACACCTATTCCGCCCTCTTCTAATCGCTAGCACACGATTGGCCTATTGGCGGGTGCTCTGGCCTTCTTCTCTACCGTGCTGGGTTCGAATCCTTCCCTTAGAACTTTATAAAAACATTTTTTTTGTGAGTTTGGGATGTCCAAAAAAAATGTGAGAAAAATATGGTAATTTTCATAAAAATACAAGGAATTTTATGGGATTGAGTTGGGTATTATTTGAAGAAAATATAATGTAGTTTGTGAACAAATGGTATAATTGAAGCTATGGTTCTAAGACACATACTTATGGAAATTTTCAGTTTATAAAGATATATTGAAATGGATTTATTAGAAAGTAATTGACAAAGAATTTTGTGGTGTGACATGATATTATTAATTTCTCACTTGAGGATATTGTGTAAAATGTAAAGTATGGGTGTTTAATTATAAAGTGCATGAGTCTATTGTATGATATTGGAATTTAGGAATCATGTTGATGAAATTGTTGGCCATGAATATGAATTTTATGAGTTATAAGTATTCACTATGGACTTGTGAACAAAGAGTAATCATGAATAAGAAAGAATATGAAATTGTGACATAGAAGTGGTTATGACTTAAAGATTGTGAAATGAAATTTGAAATAGAGTAGCTAAGTCTCCCCGGCATTGAGAAACAAGAATTGAATTGAAATTAGACCAAGGTTGGTCATGTTGAAACAAATGAATAAGTCCGGTTGATGGAGAGGCTAACTCTAGTGATTATTTTGTTCATGATTTTTAAATAAAACTAAGGACTAGTACATAATGAAGAGGTGATGAAAGTAGCAGAAAAACATGAGTATGGGGGCCAACAGATAGCGGTGTGAGAGCGATTCACAGGTTGCCTGCTTGATGCGTCAAGACATGGCGTGGGCGCTACTCCGGAATTATCGTCCCGGTGGCGACGCTCGTGGGATGTTCGAGTGGCTATGGGTGGTGCCATTGTTCCATGGCGGAGGCTGAATTGTCCATAGGTTGCCTGCTCGATGCGTCGTGACAGTGCGTGGGATTCCCCTCCAGGCTGCCTGGACATGGGCTCATAGATCATAGGACATCTAAGACACTACCGTAGTTACAGTAGTAGTTTAAGACATAACGGGGGATTGAACCCTATCAAGATGAAGAACGAATAAGGGCTTGCCCTCGGACCTATGTAGTATGGGATGCATAGAATCCGAACAAGTGTGCATTAGTGTCATGTAACATAATTAACTGCATTAAGGACTAAGTGCACAATCACAACACGACATCAACAGGGTAGTCCCTTTAGTTTGAAATGTGACAAGTTTGTGTTTGCTAAATATGAAATGTTAAGTTATACTATTTCCGGCAAAGCGAGGACGGCCGTGTATAATGATCGTCGGTTGAATAAACTGACGTACCCACAGTCTAACATGCAGGTAAATGTTATGCTAAAGATCAAAGAGAATTTGGATGCTTAAAGATTTTATCAAGCTGTTGTACTTGTATTTAATTGTTGTATTTTACTTCCGCTGTGCAAAAGAAAGATGTAATTATGATGTAATCTCTGATGTATGATGAAAAGTTTTAATTTCCCTGTAAAAGTGTACTAAGAAAGTGAAAAGATCCTGTAGAACATCTCGAATTCAGTGTATTTGGGATTCGGGGCGTTACATACCAAGTTAGTGTGCAAGTCATTTCAACTTCATGTTTAGTTTCTGTTTTTGGCAATTGGTATACAAAAATTTTTTGGCGGTGTTCAGCTTCATGTTCAGTTTCTGTTGTTCTGAGCTGGGGAGTTGGTAAAATGTTTTGGGGGTGTTCATCTTTTTGTTCAATTTTTGTTGTTCTGAGCTTACACATTTTGAACTTCATATTCAAATTCTCTTGTACTGAGCTTACACATTTTGAACTTCATGTTCAGTTTATGGTGGTGTTATTCTGAGCCTACAGATTTTTGCATCTCTTGTTGTTGTTCTGAGCCTGCAGATTATTTTGCAGAATAGTGTGTTCTGAGCCTGCAGTTTTCTTTGCTGTTGTTGTTGTTCTGAGCCTACACATTTTTTTTGCTGAAATGTTTTGTTGTTGTTCAAATACCTGTCTATCCTGAATTTTATAATACATATATTTACGTAGTTGCTTCTAATATTTTTGGGTGAATCACTTTGTTTAGGAATTCAAGAGGAAGAAAAGGAAGGATGTTAGTGGAGAACCCGAGAGCCTTGAGAACATTCTCTTCGACTGCCCATTTTTTACCAATTGAGAATGTTTCGACTGCGAGGAAGTTTAAATGTCTTTTAGTGTGTTGGTCATGTATGGATTGTAAGGAAAATAATGGAAGTTGAAAGTTAAAACTAGTTTGTGGTTACAAATCTGTTTTTAATCCTTTTGTATAATCTCCATTTGGTTTCCAATATTTTTGGCAATTGGTGTACACATTGGTTGGTGGTTGGTGGTGTTCAGTTTGTGTTGTTCTGAGCTTACACATTTTTAACTTCATGTTCTGTTTCTTTTGTTCTGAGCTTACACATTTTGAACTTCATGTTCAGTTTATGTTGTTCTGAGCTTACACATTTTGATCTTCGTGTTCTGTTTCTTTTGTTTTGAGCTTGCACATTTTGAACTTCATGTTCAGTTTATGTTGTTCTGAGTTTACACATTTTGAACTTCATCTTCAGTTTATGTTGTTCCGAGCTTACACATTTTGAACTTCATGTTCAGTTTGTGTTGTTCTGAGCTTACACATTTTGAACTTCATCTTCAGTTTGTGTTGTTCTGAGCTTACACATTTTGAACTTCATGTTCAGTTTGTGTTGTTCTGAGCTTACACATTTTGAACTTCATCTTCAGTTTCTGCTGTTCTGAGCTTACACATTTTGAACTTCATGTTCAGTTTATGTTGTTCTGAGCTTACACATTTTGAACTTCATGTTCAGTTTCTGCTGTTCTGAGCTTAGACATTTTGAACTTCATGTTCACTTTGTGTTGTTCTGAGCTTACACATTTTCAACTTCATGTCCAGTTTCTGCTGTTCTGAGCTTACACATTTTGAACTTCATGTTCAGTTTGTGTTGTTCTGAGCTTACACATTTTGAACTTCATCTTCAGTTTATGTTGTTCCGGGCTTACACATTTTGAACTTCATGTTCAGTTTGTGTTGTTCTGAGCTTACACATTTTGAATTTCATCTTCAGTTTATGTTGTTCTGAGCTTACACATTTTGAACTTCATGTTCAGTTTATGTTGTTCTGAGCTTACACATTTTGAACCTCATGTTAAGTTTCTGCTGTTCTGAGCTTACACATTTTGAACTACAAAATAAGGGATTTGAAAAAAAAATGTTCACAAAATATACCTGATTCGAAGATGTCGGGGTGGAGAAGAATGGTGGAGTTAGGGTTTCGATCGGGTGGGTTTCGATAGCAGCCAAACCCCTCAATGGACCAAAACCAAAAACCAAAAACCAAAAACCAAAAACACTAGCTTCGAAAGAGAGAGAGGGAGAACAGGAGAGATGAGCGACGCATCGAAGAGATCGAGAGATTCGATCGGATGGGTTTCGATAGCAGCCAAACCCCTCAAAACCCCAACACTCCATTTGCCATTAAAATGGACCAAAATAAAAAACCCTAGCTTCGAAATGCTCAGGAAGGGAGATGGGCGACGCAGCTAAGAGAGAGAGAGAACGGGAGAGATGAGCGACGCATCGAAGAGAAAGAGAGAGAGAACGGGTGAGATGAGCTCTTAATCGAAGCTAGGGATTTGAACGGGAGAGCTTGAGATTATTTCGGATTCGTCAAGGAGAGAAAGAGAGAGAACGGGAGAGAGTCAGATGAGAAAGAGAAAGAGAGAGAACGGGAGAGAGTCAGATGAGAAAGAGAAAGAGAGAGAACGGGAGAGAGTCAGATGAGAAAGAGGAGAGCTGAGAAATGACTGTTTTGCTCTTCAACATATCAGTTGATGGTCGGATCAAATCTTGACCATCGAATCGCAATCATGCGGCTGAGAATCTCAGCTCTCCATAAGAATCTCAGCTTCCCAGCTCTTAATAGACTCACTCCCCCCCCCCCTCTCTCTCTCTCTCTCTCTCTCTCTCTCTCTCTCTCTCTCTCTCTCTCTCTCTATATATATATATATATATATATATATATATATATATATATATATATACGTTTATGGAAGCATTGACTTTTATATCCCAATTTATAATTATTTTTCAACATATACTAATGAAAATATGGACTTTTATTTACAACTAATTATTGTTATACTATTCAAATTTGAGCTATATAATTGTTGATTTACTGTTTACAAGGCTTTTCATATGCTATATCGTTCTGAAGACGTGTCGTAGGTACATGCCCACGGTCAAATATAGTCTATATAATAAAACACGAAGGAAGCTATCAATGGTCCAGATCTAACCTCACGAAACATATTTTCTCGCCCAAAAGTTTTCCCCCAAAACTCAAATTCAAATCCCCCCAAAAGAACACCTTTATTTATTTATTTATTTCTCTCTCTCTCTCTCTCTCTCTCTCTCTCTCACACACACACACACACACACACACACACACATTCTCACTATTTACTCAAAAATTTATATTTTCAGATTTTAGGTTTGTAAATTTTCAGATTTTTTTTAATGCATTTTTATTGCTCATGTTACATTGAAAATAGCAAATATCTCATCAACAGTTAAATTTCATCATTTTCCACGCTGAAAGTTCTAAGAAGTTGGATTTTACAACCCTGTTCATAATTATTTTTCAACATATACTAATTGAAAAATGGACTTTTATTTTCAACTAATTATTGTTTTACTATTCAAACTTGAGCTACATAATTGTTGTTTTACTGTTTACAAGACTTTCATATGTTGTATCGTTCTGAAGACGTGCCGCAGGCACGTGCCCACGGGCAAATCTAGTATATACACAAATTTGCACATTGTTCAAAGCAAAATATGCAAAATATATATCATCGAATGACTGAGAAGAAAGAGCCAAAGAGGGTTTGTTTTAAATGTGGGTTTCGAGTGTTGAGGGTTATGGGTTTTGGGTTTAAATTTGAATGTGGGTTTCGGGTTTGAGTTTCTATTGATTTAAATGTGAATTTGTTTTTAAATCACCCAAATTTAAATCATCAAATTCAATCAAGTCCAAATACAAATAATTTAAACAAAATTCTAAAGACCCAAATATTTATTTTTGGGGCACCTAATAACAATTTTTTTTACGCACAAAATATGTGCCTATATTTATAAGAGGAGTACAAATTTGGGGTCCTTAAAATTGTAAATTATCCGAGGGCCTGAGGCGGTCGCCTCACCGGCCTCAAAGGTGGGGCCGGCCCTGTACTCACTCACTAAACTTTCCATCAATTAAAAAAAAATGAAATTCTAAACCCTTATTTAAATTTATTATACAAGTATTTTTCACGTGCAATGCACGTTTTGATAAGAGTTGGAGGATTTTCATGTGCGATGTACATGTCAAGAAATAGTTTTGGAGTTGGATGTGCGTTGCACGTAATTGGAAAAAATATTTTCAAGAAAAATATACAATTTGTACGTGCAATGCACTTATAAGTAGAATTTGAGTTGTACGTGCAACATATGTGTATGTTTAGTGTTTAAAAATATTATAAAATTATTTTGCATGTGTGTTGCACGTTTTAAATAGGTGAATTTTTTTATTTGTTCGTTTTTGTTGTAATTAATGGGAGAGTTGGAGTTGCATGTGCAACGCACTGGTTTGTATGTTGACAAATGACAATCCCAACTCTCCCATTATAATATCTATACTATCATTAAGCAAAGCCCCATTTTGGTGGCTTTTTACTATTATGCCTCCATAAACATAGAAGGCTAAAAAAATATATGGTTAATATCGGAGGTCAAAAATGTAATTTGCATGTATTGGAAAAATAATTAACACATGCATGCAAATATTAAAATGAATAAATTAACATAGCATGACTTCTTCGGTTTTGACAACAGCATGACTTGCATGCACAATTTATTCATAAGAAAGTTTTCTCCTATCAAAGCCAGTAGGTCTAACACATGCATGCAAATATCAAAATGAATAAATTGTGCATGCATGCATGCAACCTCTTCGGTTACCTGCCCCTTCCTCAAAATTCTACACACCTTTAAATATTAGGGCATTCATCGCACGCGTGCAAATAGCTAGTTAGAGATTAGAGATACAATCTTAAGTTTGAATTTTTTCCCAAAATGACCCTTTTTTGAAAGTTTTTTCCGAACTGCCCTTTTTTGTTCCTTGAACGACCCACTCGCTTTTTGAAAAAGCGAGTTTGGTTAAAAATAACTCGCTTTTTCAGAAAGCGAGTGTGAAACTTTTAATTTTCGAAAGGTTAGACTCGCTTTTTGAAAAAGCGAGTTATTTTTAACCAAACTTGTCTTTTCAAAAAACGCACTTGATTATTTTGGTAAATACTTTCCGAAAGTGGGTCATCTTGGTAAATACTTTTAGAAAGTGGGATAGTTTGGTAAATAATTTTAGAAAGTGGGTCATTTTGGTAACAAGTTCTTTCTATATCTCATTGTCAGTTCATCTTCTCTAGACTACTATATATGAAATCGTTTGTCAGGACTTTCTATATCACATTGTCACTTCATCTTCTTTGGTCATGATTTTATAAAGTTAGCAACTGTTTAGCAGTAGTCGAGGATATACATAACTTGACATTATTTCAATATACACATAATTGGTGTGTTTTAAGTTATCGAGAATGAGCCCATAGATACTCCCAATTTCCGGTATACACATAATTGGCTTTTAACCTATCAATCATATGCGCTGAGTTCTTGCGCCAAAAGTCTCACACTCGCTTTCTGAAAAAACGAGGGTGGTTAAAAGGGTCCATAATATTTTTTTTTGTATTTCACATTGGCGGAAATGACCAAGTTACCCCTTCCTTCATATAACCAGATTATCACCTTAGGGGTAAAAGGGTCATGCGGTAGTGAGGGACGGATGAAGTTCATCCGTCTCTCACTTTCACAAATTTTTTTTATTTATAAACTTTATATATTTAATATATATTATTTATATTTAAAGTATTAAATCCACCGAGAGACGGAAGATCTTCATACATAAAGTTATTTATATTTATAAAGTTAGCAACTGTTTAGCAGTTGTCGAGAATATACATAACTTGACATTATTTCAGTATACACATAATTGGTATGTTTTAAGTTGTCGAGAATGAGCCCATAGATACTCCCAATCAATCTTAGCTTTTGGCCTATCAATCATATGCGCTGGGTTCTTGCGCCAAAAATTCTTCTATTAAAAGGGTGGTTGTAACTTCGCCCATGGTTGCTGTTATACGTAATGGTAGACCAAAAAAGCCTGACGTGGTAATTGATGAGACATGGTTCTCTAGTTCTGAATATTGTCAGCAGACTAAGGTTTGCTCATAATATATTGTTTTGTATTTCTTGCACTTGTTTTGAAAGCCCGAGTTTATTTTTTTCCAACAAAGAAGAAATTTTCTCTCTTGATCACTTTTCTCTCTTGACGACCCGGCCTATCCGGGTCCGGATCCGGGTCCCGGTCCTAAATTGGGACCCGTTGTAATTTCAGGTCTGGGTCCGGGTCCGCTCAAAAGAGACCCGACCCGAACCCGAACCTGTTAAAAAAAACCCAAAAAATCAACATAAAAATAAATATTCTATTACCACGTCAAGAGAGAAAATTTCTTCTTTGTTGGCACAAGATCTTCTGTCTCTCGGTGGATTTAATATTTTAAATATAAATAATATATATTAAATATGTAAAGTTTATAAATAAAAAAATTTGTGAAAGTGAGAGACGGATGAACTTCATTCGTCCCTCACTACCGCATGACCCTTTTACCCCTAAGGTGATAATCTGGTTATATGAAGGAAGGGGTAACTTGGTCATTTCTGCCAATGTGAAATACAAAAAAAATATTATGGACCATTTTAACCACCCTTGCTTTTTCAGAAAGTGAGTGTGAGACTTTTGGCGCAAGAACTCAGCGCATATGATTGATAGGTTAAAAGCCAATTATGTGTATACCGGGAATTGGGAGTATCTATGGGCTCATTTTCGACAACTTAAAACACACCAATTATGTGTATACTGAAATAATGTCAAGTTATGTATATCATCGACTACTGCTAAACAGTTGCTAACTTTATAAATATAAATAACTTTATGTATGAAGATCTTCCGTCTCTCGGTGGATTTAATACTTTAAATATAAATAATATATATTAAATATATAAAGTTTATAAATAAAAAAAATTTGTGAAAGTGAGAGACGAATGAACTTCATCCGTCCCTCACTACTGCATGACCCTTTTACCCCTAAGGTGATAATCTGGTTATATGAAGGAAGAGGTAACTTGGTCATTTCCGCCAATGCGAAATACAAAAAAAAATATTATGGACCCTTTTAACCACCCTCGTTTTTTCAGAAAGCGAGTGTGAGACTTTTGGCGCAAGAACTCAGCGCATATGATTGATAGGTTAAAAGCCAATTATGTGTATACCGGAAATTGGGAGTATCTATGGGCTCATTCTCGACAACTTAAAACACACCAATTATGTGTATACTAAAATAATGTCAAGTTATGTATATCCCTGACTACTGCTAAACAGTTGCTAACTTTATAAAATCATGACCAAAGAAGATGAAGTGACAATGTGATATAGAAAGTCCTGACAAACGATTTCATATATAGTAGTCTAAAGAAGATGAAGTGACAATGAGATATAGAAAGAACTTGTTACCAAAATGACCAACTTTCTGAAATTATTTACCAAACTATCCCACTTTCTAAAAGTATTTACCAAGATGACCCACTTTCGGAAAGTATTTACCAAAATAACCAAGTACGTTTTTTGAGAAGGCGAATTCGGTTGAAAATAACTAGCTTTTTCAAAAAGCGAGTCTAATCTTTCGAAAATTAAAAGTTTCACACTCGCTTTCTGAAAAAACAAGTTATTTTTAACCAAACTCGTTTTTTCAAAAAGCGAGTGGATCTTTAGGGAACCAAAAAAAAAAAAATGGCAGTTCGGAAAAAACTTTCAAAAAAAGGATCATTTCGGGAAAAAATTCCTTAACTCTATGGTCATAATCGTGGATTTACATAAATCTTTCCGATTTTCATAAGATTCCCAACCGCCCTTAATAAGAAGATTTGTCAGGGACTAATTTGTCAAAGTCCCCTGCTCTAGTCTTTATAAAAGGGAGGCTAGTCACGGACTCAATACCTCTGTCCATTTATTCTGTCGTCTTCGTCAGGGCAAGAAAGATGCAGATCTTCGTGAAAACCCTAACTGGAAAGACGATCACTCTCGAGGTGGAGAGCAGCGACACCATCGACAATGTCAAAGCCAAGATCCAGGTTCGTGATTCATCTAGGGTTTCCATATGTTGTTAGGATTTACACTGTTTCTTTACTCTCTGAACGATCTGAGGTTAGTTTTTTATCTTAGGGTTTGGGGAAGTAGGAGATTTTGGAGAGGGATCGAAGCACAATTGTTATATATTGAATCGTTTGCTCTTCAATTATTATTATTTTTTTAATTATTTTTTTCGTGATTGATAATCTGTTTTAGTGTGGGTGAGATTGTAATAGGCCTAACTTAATTGGAGTGAGATGACTAGGATGTGTTTAGCAATGGAGTTATCTCAACGTCATATCGGAACTTTGGAGTTGAGATAACCAGAGTTATTTACACTCCATCAAGACCTAATTTAACGTTAAAGTAATCCTGAAGTTTTATTTTAAATTCGAGGTAGAGGTATGGTACACACGAGTATCTCAAAAAGATAACTTTGGCTATCACAAGTTGCCCCTGAACAGGCCCCTTAGTTAGTGTTTTTTTTAAAAAGAAAAAGGTGGAATATAACCATCCTGTTTCATTAATAAGACATTAACAAAACAACACAGAGAACTGGGCAAAATACAAAGCAAAGCAAATCGAACAATAAAACAAACACATAGTACCTCCAACTAACCTAGTAGGGTGGTGGCGATAGCAACAAAACAAAATAGAAATCGAGTACAATCGCATCTAACGAGGATGGATCCATCACCACCACCGCCACCTCTTCGGCGTACTCCACCACCTGGAGTACCCAGGCACACCTACCTTTCGGAAACGGCACTGTAGCTTAGATCACAACCTAGCAGAAGAATCTAGATCATTGTGGCATGTACCAGGCGAAGAGGACTCACTACGGGGTGGTCTGCTCGAGATAAGATTCTCTCTTGACACCTCCCAACCTCTAATCTTGTTAGTGTCAGGGTAAAGTTTTACCCTTTTGGGTTGTGGACTTATGTATTAAGAGGTTGAAATTAGTTCGGAGGTGTTTAAGCATAACTCCTTGTTCTCCTCACAAATTCACACACAAATATACAAGACCGAACCCTGAAGCTGATAACATTGTTTAGATGTGTGATGTTACTATTTAAAAAATCTTAAGGCGACTTCTTTGTTAAGGTAGTTTTGTCAAAAAAATGTTAAAACTAATGGTTTTCATTGGAAACTAATAGATGTTAAAAGCGGAAGCGAGGGTGAATTTGTGATACTGTTTCTTCATGGAACCTTATGAGGTTTCAATGGGAAACCATTAATTAAGACGAGAGAAAAGAGAAGTTAAAAAAGTTAGTTTCTTTTAATAAATAAAATGGGAAGTACAAAAAGATAATTTGATCTTAAGATTTACTTTGGCTGTATAGTTGACATGACATACAATAGATAGGGGCCTCTAATGATGTTTTATCGTGGGATACGGTAAACAAATTTATTCGAAATCTTCATCTGATTTTAAATTCTGGAAATTTAAAAAACTTAGTTAGAAAAAGTTGTTAGGTGGATTGTTTTTTTTTAAATAAATTTTTTATAACGGGATGTAGTGAGTCCTTTGTGATTTGGTGCCTATATAGAATAGGGTTTTATCTTAGAGTTTCCATGGTTGATTGCCTGTGATGTAATTTATTTGAAACAAAGACCATGCTTAGACCCTCATTTTGATGAGCGAGGCTCATTATTCCACTGTATTGCATCTTTAGTGGATTAATTATATTTTTCATCATGTTCAATCATTAAATTATTATGTGGACAATTATTGTCAAATTGGTTAGTTCTTCTTCCACTTCCTCTAGGCTCTAGTAATATAAGATCTCTACTTTCCTGAGAAGACCTGACAAGATCTTCAAGCTAATTGCATTGGCTCTTCCAATTATGAAGATGGTTTTAGAATGTAGATCCATTTGTTGAATATTATGATTGGTGAGTGTATCTGGTTTACCTATACCTGAATCACGGTTCTCAATCAAAATTCTTATTAAGTGACCCTTTTGTTGGTGATGGAGACCTCAAGTTCTTTCAAAGAGGGGGAATGATGTGAAACAGAATATTTTTCAACAATCAATTGAAGACATCTAAAACTTCCAAAAAACTCACAAGAACCTTAAATTTTGTGAGTGATAGAAGGAAATATTCTCTATGATTTGTTCGAGCATTTCTACCGGCATATTAAGCTGTATGGTTATGTTTGTTGAGATTCCAAGATATGCTCTGATTTAAATCTATAAGATTAGTAGGATAGAAATTGTTAGTGTTTTAACTTTTTTTTCCTCACTATTTTGGACGACCCCATCCTATATGTACTTATGTACTTAAATTGAAACGAATGAAAGAGAGCTTAATTGGTTGAGAAACAGATTATGAGTATTAGGTTTTACTTCGTCAAGTTGTGTGCCTGTTTAGTGGTGTGAGGCACAAAATCCTACGCCAAGCTAAAAAAGGCTTGTTTTGTTTAGTGGTGTAGGGAATATCCATAAATCAATCTTCTGTCCTTCACCAACATGTGTTTTTATGCAGTTGTTCTGCCATATGCAGGGTAGCATTGATCCTATAACCGTATCATCTTTTTTTCTTTTTTCCTATTATTCTTTCTGAGAAGTTACAACCTTGAAATGTTACAACAGTGGTAATGATATAGAAAGGTTTAGAATGCACACATAACAAATGTGTTAATTATGTGATATGTTGCTAGTGATTGATTTGATTTGATTGATTGATTGATTTTTATCTATTTATTTTGAGAATTCAGTGATTCTTGAATCATTTGCAAGCTTTTGCATTTTGTACATGAAGAACTGTTTACCTTTCAATATGAGATGGAAATAATATCCAATAACAAGATACAGGTCTGGTTGGTAGATATTAGATTTGTAAAGTGTGTTTAACATGAGGTGTGCTTGGTAGGATATGAATCCATATCTGTCCAATTCAGAGTCAGTGATTTCCGTCTGAAGTGCTGTATGTAGTAGTAATTGTCTTCCTATTTATTTTGATTATTTGTGGGGTAGTACATTAAGTATTTGGCTCAAATGATTATGTTCTTTTATGTTGAAAAAATTATGGTTTAGTAATGATAGATACATTATCAAAGTGAGACAGGATTCAGTCAGCAATCGAAATTTATATAAATCTCATCTTTAACTACTGCAACAGCAAAGCCTTTATCCCAAATATTTGGGTTGGCCATTGATCTTATGTTAAACTGAAGTGGGTAATGGATAATGATTCAGGATAAGGAAGGAATTCCTCCTGACCAACAACGGTTGATTTTTGCTGGAAAACAATTGGAGGATGGTCGCACCCTTGCTGATTACAACATTCAGAAGGAGTCAACCCTTCATCTTGTTCTGAGGCTGAGAGGTGGAACAATGATTAAGGTGAAGACACTTACTGGGAAGGAAATTGAAATTGATATCGAACCCACTGATACCATTGATAGGATTAAGGAGCGTGTTGAGGAGAAAGAAGGGATTCCACCTGTGCAACAGAGGTAATTGT
This sequence comes from Hemerocallis citrina, assembly GCA_017893485.1. Classification (NCBI taxonomy): domain Eukaryota; kingdom Viridiplantae; phylum Streptophyta; class Magnoliopsida; order Asparagales; family Asphodelaceae; genus Hemerocallis; species Hemerocallis citrina. The sequence goes on from CM030367.1 coordinate 172,176,761, forward strand.
ATTTCATTTTCTTTTGCCCCTTTTAATATCAAGTTTACTAGTTGAAGTTCGTGTTCACTTTATTGTGCATGTTCATAGTTCTTTCCTAGTTGGTTCGAAGTAGGAACTGCCCGTTGGTAGTATGTTTGCAGTCTTAACTATTTAGAGTTCATGTCAAAACATGTCCTTTCCTTGATCCTGATCCTTTATACTTTCAAATTCCTGTCAAATATTTTCAATTTTGGTACAGACACTTTTTTTGAGTAAAGTGGAGTTTGATTTCAAGTAACGCTTCCTTTCCCTGTTACTTCCTTTCCCTTCATGTTCTCTTTTTGAAACTTTTATCAAACTGGCTGGCCTGGCAATTAGCAGGTTGACACTCTTATCAATGGATAAAAGTTCAGTTAGCCAATAGCTTTTTGTATCAATTTTATATTAATTTTACTAATTTCGTGCAAAATCTATTTCATAAGCTTTCCAAAATGCTGTTTCATGTCAAGTGTTGTGATTTCCATTGCGTGTGCTCCCTTTTCATTAACAGGATATCAAGTTGCGTTCCCAGAAGTTTGGTCAAAATAGATTATGTTTGTTAAAGATTTGATAGGGTAGAACTTTATTTTAGGGTGACCTTTTAATTTGCAGTAATCTTTGTGTGAAAAAGGGTACCTTTCATGTTTGTATGCAAAATCATCATTGTCATGAACTCGTGATGTATGATTTTTTGTACTAAAATATGTGAACAACAACAAAATGCTAAGCATTAGTATTACAAATTATAGTGGAAATGGTTCAAACTGTCCATTATGAAGCAGCTCCCAGACTTAGAAGGTTGGCAGAAAGGTTTGGCTTCTGTAGTCCTTGAATCTCATTTCACTGACATGCACCTCACTTATCTTTTGACTAAATGATGGATCACTGCATTGTCTTCCTTAGGTTCATATGCCCTCATTCTAGTTGTGGATTTAAAAACATCAATTCTTTGAAGACATAAAAATTGGGATTGTATTGTCTATCTTGTACTATGGCTTGTGATAAGTTGCTCTGGCTGATAATTTCTTTTGGGACTTCCCTGTGTATTGTTAGTTGTAAATCTGTAAGTATGAAATGCAAATTAGGATATGTTGCCTTGTATTCTACAGGATGCTTCTCATTCAATATATAAAAGTTTCTTTGTGTCAGTATCAAACCATGTCCATGCTGTCCTGTTCATTGATGTTTGGAATCTAAACTATATTAGAATTTAAGATCCCAGTAGAACCAGTGGCCATATCTGCCTTTGATTGCTGTGAAAAGCTTGAGATAAAGAAATAGGAAGGGGTGCTATGAGGTGTGCGTGCTCCATGATTAATATTGGCAGTGCAATTATGCTTGAAAAGCAAAAATTTGGTGGAATATAGAATTTCTGTAGATTGATGACCATAACTGATGGATGCATGGGTTGCTCTTTCAGATGAGCGCAACCCCCATGAGATTTTGCATCTTGAGGTGACCACACTGGGTCACTATGGACCAAGTCTAGAGAAATCCTATGACTACAGGTTTTTTTTATGTTTTCCGAGTAGACCATGTCATCTTTATCAATTTATGTTTTTTGCTCGGTCGGTTACTTGTTAATTATTTTCTCATGATTTTTTTTGGCAGGCTCATTTATGCAGGGAAGCAGCTTGCAGATGACAAGACTGCCAAGGAATACAACATCGAGGGTGGTTCTGTCCTTCACCTTGTGCTGGCCCTGAGGGGTGGTGCTGGTGCTGCTCACTACTAAAACTGCTTCGAGTTCCACTCAAACTGGCTAAACATTCAAGCTATTTGTGTATAAATCTAGTTGCGATTTGCGTAATTGAAATCTTTATGATGTGTTGGATGGAACAACTTAGAAATCAACAAATGTTCAATTGATTGCACTGGGATAATCATTGATCTTTTATGCAATGCTCATTTGATTGATGAAAAAAATTGAGATTTTCTTGTTTAGTTGCTTTGCATTGCTTGATTTAGTTGATTTCTTTACAACAACAAAAAATTTGTGCTCACTCATTATGTGTATTTCTGAAGTTCTTTTCTCCCTTGTCGTTGGTTATCCTTGCTATAAAGCACAAACATGTATGGGTTTGATTTATAATTTCTAACTGAGATATTCTTCTTCTTTTCCTCATTTGGCTGAAGCTGTCCCGGGTCTCTCTTTTCAAGTGGGGCGGTATGCTATTGCAGAATTGAAAATACACCAAGGGACTGAGGGATGGCAAGTGGGCCGGGTCAACCGCCCGCGACCCGCCCGTATAACCTGGCCCGCAAAACGGCGGTTCGGGTTCGAGTCGAACCTTTGAACAGTAACTGGTCGACCCGGGTCTCGAAAATACCGAATCGAACCCGCTGAACCCGGCCCGTGAACCTGCTAAAATACCCCAACCCGCGGGTTGCGAGTTCGGGTCAAACGTTCGACTCGCCACGGGTCGACCGTTGGCCCGCGGGTTAGCGTGCCGTTAGGCAGAGACAGCAGGCAGCAACGGCTCTTAGAGCCGTTATGCTGTTTTTTTTGGTTTTTTTTTTTTTGTTTTTTACCCTATAAATACCCCCCCAAAACCCCATCAAAAAAATCACACCTTACTCTCTTACTCTTTACTATTATTACTCATTTCTAAGCAATTTGTGAACAATTGAAGTATTGAACAAATAAGTGTTCAAGGCATATACACGATCAAATTTCAACAACGTCTTCAATTCTTCAACTCTTGTCCAAGTCCAAGTGATCAAGTCTTCAACTCTCCTACAAGCTCTCCTCAACTCTTCAATTCCGGATTTAAGGATTTCTACTTCTATTCTTATTTTCACAGATTTTTTTATATACGCGTATTCACGGTAACGACATCAAAATTTCATACATCTCTTCTTCTTATTTAATTTTTGTTGTAGTTATAATTTTTCGTATCTTAACCATTTGTTGGTTTTTTGATCTTCTCTATCTCAGCCCTCTTGTTTTCTAGTTTTTTTTTGTGTAACTCATCGCTCCTACATTGTGTAGTTTTTTTTTATATACATTACTACATTATGTCTAGATCACGCGGTAGCGGTCGTAGCCAAAGTGGGCAAGATTCCACCGGCACTTCCCGTAGGCCACCAATTGTCCCAATTAGTGAGCCCGCCGAAGAGTACCATGATCCTCCTACCCAACAATGGAGCACACACGATGAAACTGTAGGAGACATACAATTAGAAGAAAAAGAACAACAACAACCAACCGAAACAACACAACCCATAGTGGTAGGAAAAGTAGAGGGGAAAGTAGTGATTGGCATAAATTTTACGATTTTATCCCGGACGAAGAAACTCCGGGTATAGGTTTGAAAGTTTGTAAAACATGTTCTAAGGCATACAAATTCAAGAGGGGTGATGGCACCGGTACAATTAGTAGATACATCCAAAATAACCATAAAGACCTTCTTGTTGACTTACCCGGCCAACAAAAAATCAACCTTAGGACCGATCTGATGGAATTTTATATACACTTAAGAACATGCATAAAATATTAATAACAACCTAAAACATGTTTCTATGAATCTAGATCTTAATCATGTTGCAAAAGTGCTTTAATATAAAATCCTAAATCATGAAACTATAGATCTTTGCTAAACCAAAAGAAGAAGAACATTAAAAAGCAGAAGCACTAACCTGAAGCCATTGATGCAGATTGCGCAGAGGGTTTGGATCTTCCTATATGATACACACTTCTATGAGAGGCTGTCTCTCTATTCTTCTGTTGATGGGATGACAGATGGAATAAGAAGATGCGTATATATAGGGGACCATAACCCTAATTGATAATTATTGATTTCCAATTTTACCCATCACAAAATAAGAAATTTACTTTACAGTCTCTACACGTGTTATATCACACTTTAAATTATATGCTTTTAACCCATTACTTAATCTTGATTAGATCACTTTAATTTGGGTTAGACTTTAGAATAACAATTATACATTTAGTTACATATGTGAGCCCACATAGATTATTTTTCAACAATCTCCCACTTGGGCCACATATGTTACTCCTTATAAATGTACATACTTTATGAGCTCAAAATTTTGCTATCATAACCAAAAGTATAGCCAAACAATCTCGTCCATTAATCATGTAAATATAGGATCAAAGCAATTTTCGTTACATTTATCGTAACTAAATTCATCAATGTTCACATATATCAACATAATCAAACGACATAGATCAAGTGTGAATGTGTAGCATAGAAATTTCATACAGTGTGATCTATACACATGTCTATTTCCAACTGGTCCTCTTTAAAACTTAAGTGAGGTCAGAACCAAACATGACAAATGAGTGAGAAAACTGAATTCTTTATTTCTGATCAAAAAATAACCAAATTTATAAATGTCTCACACAAACATAATGCAAATGGAATACAAACTCCCACTAAATCATGATATACCCAAATAATACAACACCCATATGAGCAATATGCTCATAAAAGACCTTGGGTGGTAATCCCTTTGTGAGCGGATCCGCTATCATGGAGTTTGTCCTAATGTGCTTTATGGACATCTGTCCACTTTGCACTCTTTCTTTCACAACTAAGAACTTTATGTCAATATGTTTCGACTTTGTCGAATTACTGCTGACTTATTGTCACAAAATAACTTAAGTGGTATTTCTATATTCTCCAAAATGCGCAGCCCAGTGACAAAATTCAGCAGCCATATTCCATGATTCTATGCCTCATAGCATGCTACATACTCCGCTACCATAGTGGAAGAAGCTATAAGTGTCTGTTTGACACTTTTTCAGGATATAGCTCCTCCAGCTAACAGGTAAATACAGCATGATGTAGACTTTTTGCTATCTTGGCACCCTAGTAAAATCAGAATCAGAATACCTTACGACCTCCAAATGATCTGATTTCCTATATGTGAGCATGTAGTCTTTTGTTCTCTGAAGATACCTCATGACCCTTTTGGCTGCTATCCAATGGTCCATACCAGGTTTTCTTAAATACCTGCCTAACATCCCAACAATGTACGCAATATCCGGACGCGTACATACTTGAGCATACATTAGATTCCCAATAGCTGATGTATAGAGGATCTTTTGTATTTCCTGAATTTCAAGATTACTTTTAGGACACTGATAGAGACTAAATTTGTCTCCTTTAGCAATAGGGGTATCCCCTGGTCTACAATCTTGCATGCCAAACCTTTTAAGTACTTTATCGATGTATCCCTTTTGTGATAATCCTAGAATACCTTGAGAACGATCTCGGTGTATCTGAATTCCTAATACAAAAGAGGCATACCCAAGATTCTTCATCTCAAAATGCTTGGACAAAAAAACCTTTCAGTTTCATGCAATAAATCTATATCATTAGTGAAACAATATGTCATCGATATATAGAACTAGGAATATATGCTTACTCCCACTGAACTTGTGATACACACAATCATCAACTATATTCATCTCAAAACCAAATGAGATAATTACTTGATGAAACTTGTGGTACCATTGACAAGGAGCTTTCTTGAGTCCATAGATAGATTTTGTCAATTTGCAAACTATGTTCTTAAGCTAGGATATAATAAACTGGTTTGAATACTTATTTCTTCATTAAAATCATTGGTCATTTCATAAATATCTGATTAATACTACCCCTTTTTTATTCGAGAAAATATGATCAGAATGCTATATTTAACTCCAAACCGGAACTAAACTTTAGAACAGAGAATGCAATACTATAAGAACATATTCTAGATTGTGGAGACCATGACTAAGCTTTCTCGAAGTAAATAACAAATATGTTCATAACACCTAACATTAAGAATATTGGCACCTAATCTCTTAGTTTTGATCTGTTTTCCCTTTATGCAGTCTACACAGACATCAAAGTCTTGTGAAGTCCTAGGATTCCAAAATGTCATTAGACACAAGACGCTAAACTCTACCTTTTGAGATATGACGTAAGCACTTATGCCATAATGACGCCGAATTTTTTTTATTTAATTTATGTTTAGTACCACGTAACTCTACATGCAAGGTTTCATTATAGGATGCAATTGTTTCAAACAAATAAAAGTTGTCATAAGCATTCAAATAACCAGTTCCAACAACATTCGAATTTAAAGACAAACTAAATTGATTGTTTCCAAATGAACAATAATAACCAAATTTGTCCAACAAAGAAACATAAATTAAATTTCGTCTAAAAGACGGAATAACAAAAGTGTCTTTTAAATCCAAATAGGAAACTAGTTCCTAATAACAACCCAAAATGCCCAACTGCTTCCACTTCTACCGATTGTCGCCCACGAAGATGTGTCTTTCACCATCATTTGGCTTCCGGCAGCTCAGGAATCCCTGCATAGAAACTCTTATGTGAGTAGTAGTACCAGAATCTATCCACCAAGTGTTTCTAGAGACTGAAGATAAATTAACTTCAGAACAGAACAAAGTAAGAAACATACCTTTCTTTGCACGCCATGCGTGATATTTAGTACATTTCTTCTTCATATGTCCAGGCTTGTTACAAAAGAAACAACTCTTTGTATCCTTATGTTGTTTCTTTTGAGCTGGACCCTTAGCTTTTTTATCCTCAGATTTTCTCTTCTTGCCCTTATCCTTAGAGGCTTTGGCCAAATGAGCACTTTCAGTTTTATCTTGTTTCAACCTTTCTTCCGCTTGCACACAGTGAGAAATGAGCTCATTTAGAGTCCATTTTTCCTTTTGACAGTTGTAATTGATCTTGAATTGATTAAACTGTGCAGGAAGTGATACCAAAACCATAAGCACAAGTAAGTCCTCAGGAAATTCAAGTTTGAGTGCCTTAAGTCTTGAAACAACATGATACATTTCCATAATGTACTCCCTTACATTTCCTCGACCCTTATACTTCATAGACATCAAAAAAGTCAAAAGTGTAGTCATTTCAACCTTATCGTTTTTAGCAAAACGTTTCTCAATTTGATCGAGGAAATCTTTGGACTTAGAAATCTCATCGGATTCTGTGTCCCTAAAGGCTTCTGGAATGCTGTGTTTCATAATCATTAGACTCATGCGATTTGAACGATCCCATCTCTCAAATACCCTTTTATCATCAGGAGTGCTTTCCGCAGTGAGAGATGGAGGTTGTTCTTCCCTTAATGCATGGTCTAATTCCATACAGTCAAGAGTTATCAGTAGGGTCCCTTTCCATTTCTTGAAATTTGTCTCATTAAGCATGGGAATATAATTGATGTTAGCAGTTATTGAGGCAGCAGAAGATACATTAGCTGAATATAGAACAAAAATAAACAAAATAAGCTCACATGAGAATCCATATAAAATAATAAATTCAAATAATGGTTAATCCCATCTCAAGATACCAGGCACAACATTAATATCAAGTCTTTGGACAGTAACATTAACTGTAAGCGGTACTCTTGTTGTAGTAATCAAATATTGATAATAAATCCTGTCAAATAATAAGTCATTCTTTGGACTGACTTATTGTTCACATGGAATACTTTATAATTGTCACATATTTATTACTACAAATGTGTATGAAATTCGGCCAAATATCAACTTACGTTTGGGTCAGTTAATAAACGTATGAATTACAAACACACAATCAGCTTGATATTTTAAATAAATTAATCTACACAAAAGAGGTCACTTTGGTGACATTTTGTTTCAATTAAATTATTCAAAATATTAGACATTCATAAGAAAAACCAAAACCAAAATTTTAATTTTAATTATTTCCAAAAATTTTATCTTTTCCTTAATATCATAATTTTACTTTATTTGTAGATGGATAATTTCAAGATAAAGTGATGACAAAACTAAAATAGAAAATGTGATGTATATTTATCTGAAATAATAACAAAACCATAACTGAACCATAACTATGTACTTCTTTGATAATATCAAAATGATAGAATTGAACAGAATATTAACAGAAAATCTAATATCCCATATCCGAAATCCAAAATATCCCAAATTTATTAACAAAACAGTATATTAACAAAATGTCTATAAACACAAAAGAAAAGCCAGACCCGGGGCCCACTGCACACGTGGCAACATCTCTCCATATACCTCACAATGGGCGGGCCCCACCTCAAACACCCCCTACGTCATAAGACAACATGTGCTAGGCCTTCGCCCAACCCACGTGTATCACACTGCACAACTTGGAACGGGCAGGCCACTCAATTGCAAACTAAACCCAGGCCCAGTGCGAAACTAAAGCATCCTAATCACCTATTCATCCTCAACTGATGATTTACCTTGCCTGATTTACCTTAAGTCTTGATGATTTACCTTCCCCAGTAGACTAAGGTTTGTTATTAATTCGGTTTTAACTGTCTGCTAGTTTAACTATTTTTCATGCTATTCTATTCTACAGATGAAACACGGTCTGTGGACAAGACCTTAACTGCCAAAAATTTGAAATCTAGAATGGAAGGGACAAGGCTATGAAATGTGCATTAAGTTAAAAAAAAAAATTTGCTCAATTAAACTTTGATGGTGACAATTAGATGAGAACGGATCTTGATACAATCACCCCATAAAATTACCCTAGGGCAATCTGAACCAATATCTGAATAAATCCTCTTATGAATCTTTATGAATCTTTATAAATCTTTAACAAAACTCAAAACCATATTTTAAATCATTACAAATCTTATGGTTTTGTGTGTGTGTGTGTGTTTTTTTTAAAAAAAATCTGAAATATGATCTTAACATGGATCTGAATATATTGTCAACCAAAATAAATCACATAGATTAATAAACTATTCAATCCAGAAAATGCAACAGAACGATGGAACTATTAAATCACATAGCCTTTACTAATCCAGGTTCAATTAATTTAATTATTGAATCTGAATCTTTAGATGACAAATACCATAAAAGAAAGATCAAAAGAAACCCTAAATTTCTTAAATTCCTTAAACAAGAAACCCTAAATTTCTTTAAACAAGAAACCCTAAATTTCTTCAATTAATTCAGCAAAGATGGCTCTGATACCAATTGATGGAATTTTATATACACTTAAGAACATGCATAAAACATTAATAACAACCTAAAATATGTTTCTATGAATCTAGATCTTAATCATGTTGCAAAAATGCTTTAATATAAAATTATAAATCATGAAACTATAGATCTTTGCTAAACCAAAAGAAGAAGAACATTAAAAAGCAGAAGCACTAACCTGAAACCATTGATGGAGATTGCGCAGAGGGTTTGGATCTTCCTATATGATACGCACTTCTATGAGAGGTTGTCTCTCTATTCTTCTGTTGATGGGATGGCAGATAGAATAAGAAGATGCGTATATATAGGGGACCATAACCCTAATTGATAATTATTGATTTTCAATTTTGCCCATCACAAAATAAGAAATTTACTTTACGGTGTCTACACGTGTTATATCACACTTTAAATTATATGCTTTTAACCCATTACTTAATCTTGATTAGATCACTTTAATTTGGGTTAGACTTTAGAATAGCAATTATACATTTAGTTACATATGTGAGCTCACATAGATTATTTTCCAACACGGTCTAGTTAATAGCCACCCTTATGATCCCGATCTTGTTCGTCGGGAAATGTCCCGATTAGTAATAACGGAAGAGTTACCATTTTCCTATCCCGAGAGTAGGGACTTGGAAAATTTTAATCAAACGGTCTTAAACCCTCATTTTAGAAAAATCCCGAGAAACACTTGCAAATCGGATTGTTTTAAAGTGTACAATGAAATGAAGGATGCTTTGATTGTAATTTTATGGAGTTTAACTTGTAGAGTTAGTTTAACTTTGGATTGTTGGACGGGTGTCAACAATATGCCAATGATGGGAATAACCTGTCATTTGATCGACAATGATTGGATTCTTCAAAAAAGAATCATATCACTTGCCGCGTTGCCCTATCCCCATAGTGGCGTTGAAATAACAAACCGTATTTTAGAAATTTGTGATGTTTTTCATATTTGCGATAAAATTATGTGTATTAGTTTTGATGATGCATCTAACAACAATGCATCAATTAGTATTGTCACGCCCCGCTTTCCAAAGAGAATACGGAATACGGATACGTAACAAAAGCCCAGCAAATCATTTTCATCATCCATAAGCTGTTCAGGAATCTTTACAACATATCACAGGAATAATCAGAGTCGGAAGCAAAAGATACAACCAGACATGCATAATTGAAACAAGATACCAACAGAAATTACTTGAAACCAAATATAATAATCTAAAATTTTCAATTTCTGAACAAGTCAAATATCCTGGGTCATATCGCCCAAATACAAATGAATATCCAAGTTATCAAGTACATTTTATTCAAGTTCAAGCAACAAGTAGTAATAATAATAAAGCAGAAAATCCAGCACTAATACATCATCTCGCCAATACTATTTGGCAGTCGACCATCCTGATCTGCAATTAATAAATTTACAGGAGAAGGAAAAAGAAAACAAGTACCCATCAATTGCAAGTTACGGACCACTTATAATGTAGGATACAAGTACATGGGTTAGATCATTCTAAGTAACAAGCATAGCATGGTATAAGTGTGTCAACAGAAATATAATATCTAACATGAATCAGGAAAATAGAATCAAATAGCATGGTATACTAACAGGTACAAGTAACATGTATCAAGTGTCAAGTAAACAGGTAAACATGTAATAGGTATCAGGTAACAGGTATACAAGTAACAGGTATACAGGTAAACAGGTAATCATGTAACAGGATAATCATATATCAAGTACATGAAATCAGATTATGTCATGTCAAGTCTTGTTATATTACTATTTATGTAGCACTTCATGCATCCTAGATTTTACTACATGGTTGCTACAACAAACAGTTTTGCTTTAGATTTTATAGTGGAGTCTATAGAGCAGTGTACTCAGGGTTCAGGATAATAGGAATAACAGGAACAGGTAGTACCTAGTGGTTCTCTTCCGAGTACACATTCCTATAGGGAAGTATGCAGTCAGGTACAGGAAATAGGCATAACCTAGTGGTTATCTTCCGAGTACATCTTCCTATAGGAAAGCATGCAGTCAGGTACAGGTAACAGGATCGTGAATCATGTAGTCATGAACACGTAACAGGCAGGCAGGACACAGGTCCTCTTCTAAGTACACGTTTCTATATTTTCCACTACTAGATCTTTTCCTTAACCCCGGCTTGGTCATTTATTATTATAATTAGGCATGCATGTATGCATCGCAGAACAAAGTAAGGATAATAGGGTATAAATATGTATCAGGTTCAGAGTGCAAGATAAACAAGTACAGGTACAAGATAACACATAACATGGTAAAACAACTAGTTTTCTAATTCAGGACAGCAAGACAGTGTTGTATAAAAATAGTGATTCCTGCTACTACAAACATCCAAATATGGATTCGTCAAAGGATCTGGAAAATAGACTTCCACACGAATCCAGTGAGTATAAATAAGTCATATGGTAATTCACAACATCATAACTCAAAACAGGTTTGAATCCAGAAAACACGTTCAGTCTGAAATCAGTAAAACGAATTCACAGTCAGAAAAACCGCATCAAAACCTCTCAAATAAATTCAGAAAAGATCTGGGGTATTCCCCTATATGTCTAGAATCAAAATATAAAGTTTCATAATATTCCAGTAAAATTAGTTTAGTCATCAAAAATAAAAAAACATCAAGAAACGGTAGTTTGGCAAATCTGGAATTCCCAACACTGCTGTACGAAAACTGAAGTATCTCGTAAGCCGTGAAACAAAATCCAAATCTGCCAAAGGAAGGTGAAAATAGATATAATAAACTAACTTTCATATTTCACAAATATTTTCCATTCAGTAAAAGGAATCAGAGTGAAAACACAATTCTTTACAGGACAGCGAGTAAAATACAACAATCATGGTTTTCATAAACGAGCATGAAAAAACACATAAAACTCGTCAATAAAACTCACCAAAATTCTGGGTAATCCCTAGGTATGTATAGAAAGACTGACCAAAGTTTCAGAACAAAATAACATGTGTAGCACGGTTAATAAAATCATTTAGTCATCAAGAACATCGAAAAACAAAATCTGGAAAAGATCGACACCTCTGTAGTAAAACAGTCATAACTCACTCATACAAAAACAAAATCAAGCAAGGTCAGAGGGGTTTGAAAATAGACGAAATTCTCTAAAACTCATGTTTTATACCGAAATTAAGATACTGACTTCAATATGGTCCAAAACAGCAAACAAAACAGATCAACGACAAAATACAGATTTTCCCCTTTAACAACAACTCAACATATATCATACAAAACTTGTTCAAAGCACAACCAAACAAGAAATCGAGTCTACCAAGTGTCCAAACATCATGAATTAGGGTTATTAACATATCTAAATCAAGCCTATCACATGGTTCTCAACAATTATCCAAATTCTCACAAGAAGTCTCACATACATGATCAAATTGAGAACGGGTAAAACCTAAATTAATTTATGTCAATATTGTATCGTGAGGTAACTATGGTCAAGTTTTCACAATAGAGGCAAAGCCCATCAAGGATAACACAAACAAGATTCGTCTCTAGACCCAACTATACTATAGGTGGTATTTTTGACTTGTATCAAACAAATGAATTGGAGTACAAGTTACTTGCCTTAACTGAGATGAAACAAACTCCAAGAATAACAGGAACGGATTCTCGGGCAACAAATGAAAATCCACGAACAAGAGAATCCACAAATCAAGAGCAACGAATCCACGAACAAACGCACGAACACACGGCATACTTCTCAAAGCAAGAGAAGAGAAAGCGCACAACAAGAAAGATGCGAACTTGCGGTGCTTGTGGCTTGGAGGATTGTTCGGCAAGGGGGGAGAAGATCGGGATGAGGGGGATGTATAGTGGCCGGAGGTGGTCGAGAGAGGGGCTTAGTGTGTGCGGGTTGGAGGTGCAGCCGGTGGGGGTCGGATCGGGATGCAGGCCGGGTTGGGGGCTCGGGTGTGCAGCCGCCAAGGGAGAGAGGGAGAGAGAGATGGGCCGGGGTGAGGGTGCAAGGAGTTAGGGTTAGAGTTTTGGTGAGGGGATGTAGGATATATATATATATATATGGAGGTGATTAGGGTTATTGGATATTTGGGTTAATGGGTATTTGGGTTGTGGGTAATTAGGAGTAGTAATAGGCTTAATCCAATAAGACAAATGGGAATCAAACTGAATAGGATTCAAACTAGGATTGGGTAATTTGGCTTTGGTATCAATTAGGGATCAAACTAATAGGATTAGAAATGGAGTAGACCACCAAATCACCAAAAGCACCCAAAAAAAATACAAATAAAGAGAACGAGACAACAATAAGGAGTGAAAACAACAACCATGAACAAGAATAACCAAGAAATCGGAAATAGCTCGCAAAATTCAAGAATGAGAAAAGAGAATGAAAATATATTGAAACAACTCAATATACGGTTCAGAAAAATACAAGAGAGATTACAAATACACAAGAAAAGAAAAATACACCAAAAATACGAAAAATGAAAAACAGGGGTTACAAGTATTTTAAAATCTGTATTAAACTCTCCATCTGACAATATTTTTCATGTTAGATGTGTATGTCATATTTTAAATATATGTGTTCAAGATACATTAAAAATAGCCTATCCATATATACTTAAAATTAGAAATTGTGTACATTTTATTGCATTAAGTCTCAGCGTATTTCAAGAATGGAAAAATTGGTGTAGGATTTCAAATGTACCTTTTAGAAAATTTCCAAAGGATGTTAAACACCGATGGAACTCTACTTTTGATTTACTACATGTTGTTACCGAATATAAAGCAGTTGTAAATGATTTTTGTATCGCAAAAAACATGCCAAATTTCGAAATGACACCCACCGATTGGTTTCATGCCGAATCTTTGTTGAAATTTTTAGAATCTTTTAAAATCGCAACTTTAAAATTTTCAAAATCATATGAATCTACTTCTAGTAGCATTTTTATTTCAATAGTTACTATGATGCAAACATTTAACGAAATGTTAAATGATGCTTTTGTTGGTGATATTGTAAAACCTGCATACAAATTTTTTTTGAAGTATTTTAATCATCCTCCTATATTGTTTTGTGTTGCTACCGTTATGGATCCTCGTATCAAATTAGAAGGTACAAAGAGTTTGATTGAAATGTTTTTTACATTACTTGGGAAAAATGTAAAAATAGAAATTGATTGCGCTTCTTTTTTAGTTAAATTTGAATCTACATTAAATAACTTATATGATTATTATGATAAATCTTTTGCTTCGAGTAGTACAACTTCTGTAGTTAGTTTTTCTTCTACTACTTCCAAAGGTAAGGGTAAGAGTAAATTTGATGATATAACATTTAATTTACTTGTACAAATTCAATCCAAAAAACCTAGGACTAATCAACCAAATGAATTAAATTGGTATAACCAACAAAATTCCGAGTCTTCTACTTCTCCACTAGATATTTTACAATGGTGGAAAGACCATGAACACACTTATAGTATTCTTAAATATATGGCTAAAGATCTACCAACTCCTCATGTCTCTACAGTTGCTTCTGAAAGTGCATTTTCTTCAAGTGACAAGGTTCTAACTGATTACAGGAATCGCTTGAAGTCCGACTCATTAGAGATGCTCGTTTGCACAGAAGACTGGTTGAAGGCTGAAGATAGGATACAAGGGAAAACATTATCTACGTCCACAAGTGGGAGCAACTCGTCGGAACAACAACAACAACAACATGAATAACAACCAAAATGAAGAATTCAAGACCAACAACATTAAGTCAACAACAACAAATTGAAGGCCATCAACTTGAAGACAATTGTAAATAGATAAAAAAAATTGTATTAAATCTTTGCTTGTTATTTCAAATTATAAAAATTGAAGTAAATTGAAATTGTATATAAGAAATATGCTAGTGTATGAAACAAATTTGTGAATTCTTTATTTCTTATTAGAAATTGTGAAACTTGTATAACTTGAAATCATATGAATAATATTTCAATATTTTTTGGCAATTTCACTCTTTCAATCATATTATTATTATTACGATTTTTAATGTTTATTATTATTATTTTTTTAATGTTTAAAAAAAATAAATAATTACCTATATAAACGGGCCACCCGCGACCCAACCCGAACCGACCCGGGTTGGACCCGAAAGGGTTTACGGGTTGGGCGGGTCGCCATTTCCACTTTTCGACCCGGCCCCGCCCCGCCCGGTTAAGCCACCAACCTGACCCGAACCCGCCCAAGTCAACATCCAACCCGGGCGGGTCCGGCCCGGCCCGGCCCGTTCGACCCGAATGCCAACCCTAGACGTCAGTGTATGCTATTAACCATCTCTATTTCTAATCTCTAATATTATAATGGGAGAAGGCCTTAGTGTCATTTGTCATTTTGTCATTCTACCAACATGTGCAACACACGTACATAACTAATATAAAGGAGGTTTCCGGTTCAAATCCTCCCAACGTGAGAGTTTTTATTTTTATTTTTTGAAATTATTAAAACGTGAGAAGGCCTTACTATCATTTGTAAATCTACCAACGCGTGTATTGCATGTGCATAATTAATATGAAGGAGGTCTCAAGTTCGAGTCGTCACTAAGTCAGATTTTGTACTTTAATTTTTTTAATTATATTAAATGTGCATCACACGTGTAAATTGTTATCTAATCCATCTACCTATAATATAATATATAATCTCTAATATTATAATGGGATAGTTGGAGATGTAATGTTGTCAACATATAAACCCGCGTGTTGCACGTGCAACTCTAACTCTCCCATGGGAGAGTTGGAGTTGTAATGTTGTCAACATACAACCCCGTGTGTTGCACATGCAACTCTAACTCTCCTATTAATTACAACAAAGACAAATAAATAAAAAAAATCACATATTTAAAATGTGCAAAACAATTTTACAATATATTTTTAATACTAAACATACACATATGTTGTACGTACAACTCAAATTCTACATATAAATACGGCATTGCACGTACAAATTGTAGCTTTTCCTTAAAAATATTTTTACCAATTACGTGCATCCAACTCCAAAATTATTTCTTAACACATAAATCACACGTGATAATCCTCCAACTCTTATCAAAACGTGCATCGCACGTATGAAAAATACTAGTGTTCATAAATTATCAATGCTATCTAAAACGAACACAAACTCATATGTTGTTCTCAACAACCTGTATCGAGTTTTTTGATTCTCTCTCTCTCTCTCTCTCTCTCTCTCTCTCTTCTTTTTTTTTGGTTTTTTGTGACTTTGACTGCAATGGTCCAGACATCCTGATTTGTACCAATTCCGTCGAAGGATGCACATATATATGGATGGTGCATAGTACTGAAAAGTTGCTGAGTCTCTTTTTACGTGAACTGTGCACGGCAACTCTTGATGCTTAACAAATACTATATAATCTTTTGACACCAAACACTACAGTTTAAGGTAATTGTTTCTTGATTCCCAATCAATGATGCAGTCAGGACCGGCCCTACTCTAGAGGTGGGTAAGGCGGTCGTCTTAGGTCTCCGAAGATTTTGCAATTTTAGGGTCCCAAATTTAAACTTCTTTTGTAAATATAGACACGTATTTTGCGCATTAAAAAAAATGTTATTAGGGACCTTATTTCAGAAGTTCGCCTTGGATCCCGGGAACTTAGGGCCGGCCCTATATGCAGTCATTTGTAAACCTAACCAGTTGACTACAATGATTATTAAATCTTAATCGATTCTCATCGTCATTTAGGATAGGTTATTCCAAGCTCCTGTTTAAATGGGGTGTACATACAAAGCAAATACATAAGTAGTATTTTCATTAGAGTGGCAATAACGGTAATAATACCTTCATCTTCTCGGGTGTACTCAGGGCCAGCCCCACCCTTGAGACGGGTGAGGCGGCCGCCTCAGGCCTCCGACATTTTTGCAATTTTAGGGGTCTCAAATTTTTACTTTCCTTGTAAATATAGACATGTATTTAGCTCGTAAAAAAATAATACTGTTATTAGAGGGCCCAAAAATAATTGTTTGAGTCTTTAAATTTTTTTTAAAAATTATTTGGGTTTAGACTCGAAAACTTGAATTGAATTTTGCATATCTGTATGATGTTTATGAGTAAATTTGTTATTCGATGATATATATTTTGCATATTTTGCTTTGAACAATGTGCAAACTTTTTTGAGGTTTTTTTTTTTTTTTTTTTTTTTTTTGGGTGTATGGGGGTCCGATTTCGGGAGTTCGCGTCGGGCCCCTAGTAACCTAGGGCCGACACTGGGTGTACTCTTGGTATTTATTATTCTTCGCCGTTCCTTCGCAAAGCTAGTGCACTTATCGATCACGACACACGAGTTTGTCAATGTTTCGCTTCCCAGAAAACAATTACATTTCCTGTTTCTCTTTCGAAATACTTCCCTACATTTTCAATATTATATTTATATTATAGGATCCGCTGTCGTTTGATATTTACCTATTGTTACTGCTAAATCTGGTGTGGGGGCAAACAGATAGTATTTGTGGATTCTTAGGGAAACCGAATAATCAAACCTTAACTTCTTCCGCCGGAGTTCGACCGCTGACTCCTACCGTTCACCTGCAAAAAAGTGCGGGACATTGGGGTTGATCCCGGCGACGCACCCTCCGACGCTCAAGTCAGTAATCATAAAGATTATGAGAGAGCGTAAATTGGCGAAAGATTGATTACCCTTTAATAGTGATGGATGGGGGGTATTTATAGCCGCCTTTGGGATCAGATTAGGAATGTAATCCCTAATTTCCAGTGAAAGGATAGATGAGAATCAGGGCCGTTGATTAGGATTAATTAGAAACCCTAATTCTATCATGCTGGACTGGGCTTATTGCGGGTTGAAACCCACACCCAGTTGAGGTGGTCCCCTATTTGGACGGTTTCGTTTCAACCCTATTTTTCGCCATATCACGAGCCCCCCACTCCCGAAGACTGAGTTTGACCAGCCTTTGAAGAGTAGTTTTACTGTTTTAATGGCGCGCGGAGTTGCATTGGAGTCAAATGGGGGGTGTCGAATCTTTTCATGAGGCAGTATGGTGATTTTCCGAGTTGGTTGCGCGCTCTAGGTTGTTCTCGAGCCCATCTTTCGATGGTTATCTAACTTTGCGGAGTGATGATTTGTAGTTCGGGGGTCTTAATTAACCATTCTAAGCAATAACTATTTACCCAGGGGCTCAAAAATACTTCCTCAGATTTATAATTGTCTTTTAGAATTTTTAATTAATTTTTCTAAATTTTAAATCATTTTTTTTTTGCAATGTTTAGGTAGGTGACCTGATGTTATTTCCATTGTTTCATGGCTTAGATACTTCGGTTTCGTCGTCGACCCCTTCCGAACTCATGCCACGAAGGAGGCCGAGGTCCATGGGGGTTCGGCACCTTCTGTCGAAGAGCGCAGATACCTCGGCCAGGCTGTAGGTGCTTTCGGCGAATCTTTGCCGAATTCCGGAGTGGTTTTCTTCCTGTAAGATGGTTGGTGCCAAGAGCGCTCGGTAAAGTGTGCCGAGGTCCAATTTTTCATGTAATTGGGTCGGTGGCAAGAGCGATCGGCAGCACGTGCCGGGGTTCACTTTTTTCCATGTAACATGGTCGGTGGCAAGAGTGCTCGGCAGCATGTGCCGAGGTCCACTTTTTTCCATGTAACATGGTCGGTGGCAAGAGCGCTCGGCAACTTGTGCCGAGGCCCCCTTTTTCCATGTAACATGGTCGGTAGCAAGAGCGCTCGGCAGCATGTGCCGAGGTCCACTTTTTTCCATGTAACATGGTCGGTGACAAGAGCGCTCGACAGCATGTGCCGAGGTCCACTTTTTTCTATGTAACATGGTCGGTGGCAAGAGCGCTCGGCAGCATGTGCCGAGGTCCTGGGTCGTGATTTTTGGCGACATAGGAAACGTCAGGCTGAGTTGGCGGCTGCTGAACTTCTAACAGATGTGACAGTCATTAATGCAATGGCTGCTGATCTTCTAACAACTCTGACAGATGTGACAGTCATTAATGCGATAGTATGCTAGGCGCGGTAAATAATGTGACGGTTCAGGTCATTTTGTCGCCTTGTGTAAATGGGCTGGCTCTGTGGGCCCATTAACCTCGTTTCGCGTGCCAAGCTCTATAAAACTTCTCCCCCTTCTCATTTTTCACTTCTCCAAACTTTTACTCAGGCGGTGAATTTGCGCCTCTAGTGAGAGCTCACGGTGATCATCCATCGCTTTCCGGTGAAAACTCCGACCGCACACATCACTTCAAGGTAATTTATACTTAGTTTTTTCCTAAGTATAAATATGTCTCTTTCTCCTGTCTCCGAGCCCTCCCCTCCTGCTGTCGAGGCCTCTTCTCCGAGCAAGAGGGTATCCGGTCGAGACAGCATAGTGGAGGATCCGAAGCGCATGGGACCGTTCGGCAGGTATCCAGGGCCACTGACCGGGCTCCAAAGGGTTCGAGAACTTCCGGAGGAGCACGCGGAGCGCATCATCCACGGGAGGGGGAGGACCTTCAAGGGGAACGCAGCGAGGGAGACCTCCGAGACTGACGAAATGGTGTCTATCCTCAGCTTGGGTGACCTGGCAGTGATCCGGAATTACTTTCAGATTCCGGAAGAGTACGAACTGATGCTGCCAGGTCCCGGGGTTAGGGCAAATTCGCCGATGCCAGTGAACATGTGTTTCTGGCCGGTCGATGCCTTCATTGCCGGGGCTCGGCTGCCTCTTCACCCGTTCGCGATTCTAGTGCTGAGGTGGTTTGGGGTCAGCCCCATTCAACTAATGCCGAACGCGTGGAGAGTTATCAATGGGGTCATGCTCCACTGCCAAACGGCTGGGATTGAGCCGGAGTTGAGAGTACTTCGGACGATCTACCGGCTTCATCAGTAGAACCGGTCGGAGTTCCGGTACTACCTAGCTCCGAGGCACGAAGGTCAGCTTGTCGTTTGCCCTAACTCCATAAAGCACTGGCGCGATAAGTACCTCATAGTGCGGAGTGCGGAGGCATGGCCCATACCCACCGGTTTTGTGGAGGAGGTGTCGAAGTGAGTGAAGGAGTCACCAGTGCTTCACCCTCAAGAAGAAAAGGCAGTTCGGAATCTTCTAGACAGGCCGAAGTATGATTGGAGAGAACTGATCGAAGACATTCTCTTCAGGGGAGGGCTCAGCCGCGTAGATCCCAGTACGCGGCTCTTTCTACCTTTTTCCTTTTTTTCTTTAACCCTGCTTATTTTAACTTGTATTTTTAACCCACTCCTTGTTTGATGCTGAGGCAATGGATTTCGACGCAGTGCTTGCGCAGAGGGCCACCCTTAGAAGCAAGGCGCCGAAGAAGCGCAAAAGGGTCGTCACCAATTTGCCCTCCGCAAAGACCCAGAAGGTCGCGAGAGCGGCCGAGGAGTTGCGCAGAAAGCCGCTTTTGAAGGTAGCTTTTATGTTTGATTTTCTAACTCCTTATTTCTCTTTGTTTTTGCTACAGATTACTGTCCACTTCGGTCATCTCATGGAAAGGATGACAGAGCTGGAAAAGAAGCTAAAGCAGGAGTCCGACCGAGCTCGGGCTGAGAAGGCTCGGATGGGTAATGAGCTCGACAAGTTGAAGGTCGAGTTTGAGGGGAGGACGACGAGGCTCGAGTAACTCGAGGGCTTGCCTTGTTCAGATCCGTTCGCGGGTTATCGGACGGCGGAGAGGGACGATATGCTCGAGTCGAAGGAGGAGGGAGACGATGACAAAGGTGGCCCCGAGGTCGAGGTCATCGGCGAGGTACAGAGGTCGGTGGTGACCCCGCTGGCGATGATGGCTCCTTCAGGGGAGTCCGACCCCGCCCAGTCTCGACGCCCCGGGAAAGAGGTCGCCCCCTGACTTCTCCTCTCTTTTTCTCACCTTTTTTTTTGTTTTTCGAGCTATTCTTGTATTGCCTTATTGCGGACTGGCCACTGCATTTTTGTGATGAATAGAAATACAATTTTTGTGTTCGAACTTGTCTTGTTTTGTGCTTGAACTCGTCTTGTTTTGTTCTTTCCTTGCAGTCTTGAAATTTGACTAAGTGTTGAAACAAAATATTTTAGTCTTGGCTAGGCGCATGTGGCCTTGTTCCGAAGTCTGACGTGGCGCAATTTTTTGAGTGTTTACTGAGTGCTCGTTATTTTCTTTGAACTTTTCAGCTTGCCGAGGTGACTCAGTCTGCCGAACCAACCCGCTCCGGGGAGGAGTTTCGTTCCAAGGTCAGTTTAGGGGCGACGAGGCAGTGTTTGACCCGGTGTTGGGAGCATCTTTACGAAGTCGAGCTGGGGTTGTGCAGAGCCGAAAGTGAGCAGAACCATCTGCAGCATCTCTTGGGCTGGAGGGACATCGAGATCCGGCGGTTAGAGAGTAGCCTCGCCGATATACCCCCTGTAGGCGAGGATGATGGCTCGTCGACAGCCTTCACCAATGGGCTGAGGCTTGAGTGTCTCCAACTCTCTTTGTCGAAGATGACGGCGGAGAGGGACGATATGCTCACCGAGGTTCACCATCTGCAGATTGTGGAGGCAGGGCTTCTGGCGGAAGAAGAGGAGTTGACTACGGCAGTAGGAAAGCTGATGGCCGAACGTGATGAATTGACAACAGAAGTCGATGCGTTGAAGAGAGCCACAGTGGACAGGGGCATCGAAGTCACTCAGCTCCGCCGAATCATCTCCGGCCGTCCTAGTATCCTGAGCACCGCAGTGCCTCCTCGCTTCGAGGCGGTCGTGGAAGATGACCTTATGAAGCAAAGGATCGCCGAGCTGGAGGCGGAAGTGGCTCGCCTGAAGCCGCACTCGGGGCCGATTAATGTCAGGAGCACTTCATGCACTCGCGAGGAGAGCGAACGGGGCATTTCGTTTTATGAGCTCGGGACCCGTTCGCCCATAGGCCGGCCTAGTCCGGGTGACGCCCAAAGTGGTGTGGCGATATCATCGAGCGGAGCGTCCGTCGGCGTAACTATTAGGAGCAGTGCCGAAGACACGTCTCAATTCACCGGTTTAGGGATGAGTACCGGGGTCAAGCGTCGCCGCCCTCGAGATTCTTTGAAGCGAAACATCCCTGTGGCAAGGAGGGGTTTAAGGTTTCATGTTCTCCAAGTTTTGTAGTTTGTCTAAGTGTTACGAGTGGGCTTTGTAGTTTTGGCTTTTCAACTTGTAAACTTCATTGTAAAGAAGGGCACCGTCTTGTACTGTTTTTGTCAGACTTGTGTCGTTGTATTACTCGTTACTATCTTCAGCAGGCCGAGGTCCCAAAGCAAGATCTTTGCTTGTTTGGTCTTCGGTGCTAAGATCATTGGGCGAGAATTGCCGAGGGCCAGAGCAAGGTTTTTACTTGTTTGGTCGTCGGTGCCAAGAGCATTCGGCAAGGCTCGCTAAGGTCCCAGAGCAAGTTTTTTGCTCGTTTGGGCGTCGGTGCCAAGAGCGCTCGACAAGGAGCACCGAGGTCCAGAGCAAGACTTTGCTCGTTTGGGCGTCGGTGCCAAGAGCGCTCGGCGAGGCTTGTCGAGGTCTAAGAGCAAGTTTTTTGCTCATTTGGGTGTCAGTGCAAGAGCGCTCGACAAGGAGTGCCGAGCACCGCTTCGAATCTCCTAACTCGCGAGTCTGTAAGAGTGAGCTTCTCGCAGTGGTGAGCAGGCACTTGGAGGATTATTCCAACTTTAAACGAACCATAAGAACCAAAGGTTAGCTCCTCCAAGTCTTTGCATCTGCCCATTGCTCTCGAAAGCGTTTTGAGGTTTTCCGATTAATGAAGTCAATTTGCAGGACTCTCCAAGCTGGGCATTGGTTGACAATATCCGAGATTCTAGAGGTGATTTCATAGTCCAGTATTTGATCAAGGACGAGGTATGTCGCAGACTTTCGACTCTGCTTCGTGATAATACTAAGAATTGTCCAGGCTGAAAATTTACCGAAGCCTTTAACAAGTTCATGTTTGAAGCTGATATCTCTCTTGAGAAAACACGAAGAATATAGCGAGTTCATATCAATGACCTTCCAACCGCGCGGATCAAGAGACGCAGTGTACCAAGACTAACATACAAATGGCTGACCTAGCATCAGCATCTCCCATGTTTAGTATAGTTGTAGGAACTTCGCATGCGATGGGGTAGCCCATTCCGACGGTTGTGGGAGCAATTCCGAATGGCGAACCACTTCTAGCTCGCTTAAGAGCGAACTCATCATTTGAGTAAATTTCAACGGTTGTGGGAGCAATTTCGAACGGCGAACCACTTCTAGCTTGCTTAAGAGCGAACTTGCAAAGCGGAGTCGAGCCAAGTGTTGGACTCCGAACTCGTCGTTTGAGTAAATTTCAACGGTTGTGGGATCTATTCCGAATGGCGAACTTGCGAAGTGGAGTCGAGCCAAGTTTTGGACTCCGAACTCGTCATTTGAGTAAATTTCAACTGTTGTTGGAGCAATTCCGAATGGCGAACCACTTCTACCTCGCTTAAGAGCGAACTTGCGAGCGGAGTCGAGCCAAGTATTGGACTCCGAACTCGTCATTTGAATAAATTTCAACGGTTGTGGGAGCAATTCCCAATGGCGAACCACTTCTAGCTCACTTAAGAGCGAACTTACGAAGCGGAGTCGAGCCAAGTGTTGGACTCCGAAATCATCGTTTGAATAAAAGCCATTAAAAACAGAGAGATGCGAATAATCACAAGAGGAATACGGGAAAAGCGAGTTCTTTATTGATAACTAATAGTCGGCTGCTTCTAAGTTGCGAGCCGTTATTACATTGAAGAAATAAAGAAGAAAAATACAAGTGAAAGAAAAGGAACGGTTCGACATCTGAAGGTACTTAGAAGGCGTTCAACCGCTCTCTTGGTACTTTAAGAGATGGTCGGCATTCCAAGTCCTGGGAACCTCTCTGCCTTCAAGGTCTTCTAGACGGTATGTCCCGGGTCGAACCACTCTGGTGATCTTGTAGGGTCCTTTCCAATTTGGAGCTAGCTTACTCTTCTAACTGGGGAATGAGATTGCTAACTTTCTGAGGACCAAGTCTCCTTCTTTGAGTTTGGTGGGACGGACTCTCTTGTTGTAGGCCAACTCAATCCTCCTTCGATAGCTCCGTTGGCGAATTGAAGCTCTTTCACGGAGCTCATCATTCAACTCCAAATTCGCCCAAAGCTCTCTGGCGTTCTGCTCTTCTTCATAAGAAATAAGGCAAGGAGATGGTACACCGACTTCCAAAGGGATCACAGCTTCGGACCCATAGGTGAGATTGAACGGCGACTCTCCTGTGGGGGTCCGTTTCGTAGTGCAGTAATTCCACAGTACGTTAGGGAGCTGGTCAACCCATAAGCCTTTGGCGGACTTATCCAGCCTTTTCTTAATACCGGAGAGGATTTGTCGGTTGGCATTTTCTACTTGACCATTCGACTGCGGGTGGGTGACGGAGGAGAAGCGTTGTTGGATGGCGAGGTCTTCACACAGAGCTCGGAATGCGGCCCCTATAAATTGTGTTCCATTATCGGTTATGAGGACCCGAGGGACGCCGAACCTACAGATGATGCTATTCCAGAAGAACTGAAGTACTTTGTTCTCGGTGATTGTAACCAAGGGCTCGGCCTCTATCCACTTTGAGAAGTAGTCGATTGCCACGACTAAAAATTTGAGTTGGCCGAGAGCTGGTGGAAACGGCCCTAGTAAATCCATCCCCCACATTGCGAAAGAGATCGGACTTGATAGGGAGGTAAGCTGAGCTTGGGGCAGGCGATGAATGTTGGAATACTTCTGACAAGAGCTGCATTGCCGTACATGTCGTTCGGCGTCTTGTAGGAGGGTAGGCCAGAAGTATCCATAATTCAACACTTTCCGGGCAAGGGATCTTAACCTTGAATGAGCTCCGCATATGCCATCGTGAAGCTCTTGCAAGGCATATGTGGCTTGTTCCGGGGAGAGACACCTCAAATAAGGTCTGTCGTCTGCTGGTGTGAAGGAGCGTTTGTACAAGACCCCCTCAACAAGGGTGTACCGCTCCACTCGGGTTCTGACTTGACGAGCTTCCTTAAGGTCTTCGGGGAGGATCCCATCCCTTAGAAATTCTATCAGGTGTTTCATCCAATTGTCTTGAAGTTGGACGGGCAGCGACTCCATCGAGTCGGGAGTTTCTTCTTCTATGCTCGGTCTCAGGAGCACTTCAATCAGGACTGTCTGCTCGAAACCTTGAAGGGAGGAGGAGGCCAGCTTAGAGAGGGCATCTGCTTGGGATTTTTCTTCTCTGGGGATCCTCTGAATAAGCGCCTCTTCGAACTGAGCCATGAGATTTAGGACCTTGGCTAGATACTTAGCCATTTGGTCATCTCGCGCCTCGTACTCGCCCAAAACGTGATTCACGACCAGCTGAGAGTCGCTAAAAATTCGTAGGCGTTGTGTTCCTGCCTTGCGAGCCATACCGAGGCCGGCTATAAGTGCTTCATACTCCGCTTCATTGTTGGAGGCTTTGAAGTTAATGCAGAGGGAGTATTGGAGAACGAAATTATTGGGGCCTATCAGAATGACTTCCCTCGGTGCAAGAGGACCCGTCCACATATACCGACCAGATAGGAGGCCCGTTTACTGCTCGACTGACCTCGGGGATGGTGTTCTCAACAATGAATTCCGCTAAGGCCTGAGCCTTGATCGCAGTCCGAGGCTGGTATGATATGTCATGCTGGCTCAGCTCGATTGACCACTTCATGAGGCGGTTGGAAGTCTCCAGCTTGTGAAGGACTTGCTTCAGAGGTTGGTTGGTAAGAACGACCACCGAGTGGGACTGAAAATAAGGGCGAAGCTTCCTAGCTGCCATGACCAAGGTGTACGCCATCTTCTCCAGCCTTGGATAGCGGAGCTCGGCATCCTGAAGTACCTTGCTCACGTAGTAGATGGGCTTTTGAGCCTTGTCTTCTTCCCTCACCAGGACGGCGTTGAGGGTTTGTTCGGAGGCAGCTAAGTAGAGGTAGAGTGTTTCCTCGGGGATAGGCTTGCTGAGAAGAGGGGGGTTGACTAGATAGGCTTTAAGCTGATCGAATGATTCCTGTTGTTGTTGACCCCATTCAAAGACCTTAGGCCCCCTGAGAGCTTTGAAGAAGGGAAGACACTTCTCCCCTGACTTAGACAGAAAGCGCCCTATGGCTGTGAGGCAACTCGTGAGTTTCTGAACATCTTTCACACTCTTGGGAGGAGCCATGTCTAGTATGGCTTTGATCATCTCGGGATTGGCTTCAATTCCTCTTTGGCTGACCATGAAGCCTAGGAATTTTCCGGACGAGACCCCGAACGCACACTTGTTCGGGTTGAGCCTCATGTCATGTTTCCTCAATACATCGAATGCCTCCTGCAGATCGGCTACGTGATTAGCTCCATGGATGCTCTTGACAAGCATATCATCAATATATACTTCCATGTTTCGGCCAATTTGGTTCTAAAAAATTTTGTTGACAAGGCATTGGTAGGTCGCGCCTGCATTCTTCAATCCGAAGGGCATTACCCTGTAGCAGTAAAGCCCCTGATCCGTGACAAAGGAGGTCTTCGGGATATTTGGGGAAAACATTCGGATTTGGTTATACCCGGAGAAGGCGTCCATGAAGCTGAGCAGCTCATGGCCCGCAGTGGCGTCGATCTGAGTGTCAATGCTTGGGAGAGGGAATGGATCTTTAGGGCTTGCCTTGTTCAGATCCGTGAAGTCAATACAAATTCTCCAACTTCCGTTAGACTTCTTAACCATAACAACGTTGGAGAGCCATTCGGGGTAATTGATTTCTTGGATGAACCGGGCTTTAAGGAGCTTGTCCACTTCTTCCTTGATAGCATGCTGGCGCTCAGGGGCAAATTTGCGCCTTTTTTGTTGGACCGGTTTGGACCCCGGAGCAACACGCAAGTGGTGAACGAGGAGCTCTTCGGAGATTCCTGGCATGTCGGCAGCCGACCATGCGAAGAGGTTGCGATTCTTTCTAATGCATTGGACTATGTCGGAACATAGGACAGATGGGAGGGTCTTGCTGATGAGAAACTTGCGGCTCGGATCTTGCTCGGAGAAGAGCACTTCTTCCAAGTCATCCACCGGTTCGGACGTTTGTCGGACATTCTCTTGGGGAATCTCGAGAGTCTCAAGGGAGAGGACCGGTTTCCCGGTGGAGGTCATGTAACACTTGCGGGCCATCTCTTGACTACCCCTCACTTCCCCTACTCCCGCCCTGGTGGGGAACTTCATCTTGAGGTGATAAGCCGAGGGGATGGCCTCTAGAGCAGCTAGTCCAGGTTGGCCTAGAATTACATTGTAAGCAGCGAGGACATCGACGACCATGAAGTCCATCGACTCCGTTCGGGTGGTAGGAGTTTTGCCAGCAGTTACGTCGAGGGTGATTACCCCTTTGATAGTCACTGGCACTCTCGTGAACCCGTAGAGTGTGTAGCCGGCGGACTTAAGTCTGTCCCGGGGTAGTTTGAGCCCTTTGAAAGCAGCGAGAAAGAGGATGTTAACGGAGCTGCCATTGTCCACCAGTATCCTCTCCACTTTAAAATTTGCCATATGAAGGTTGATGACTAGTGCGTTACAATGGGGAGTTCGGACACCCTTAAGGTCTTCATCTGAAAAAGTGACTGGTACTCCGAGGCCTTTGGGAGGGGGCATGCCATGTACTGAGTTGACTTTCCTTATCAAAGCCTTTCGAGAGGAGTTAGAGGTACCTCCCATGGGGCCTCCATGGATGAGATGCAGGATGCGTTCCTCTTCGAACTCGGGAGTTTCATTGCGTCGTTCAGGATGCTTGTTAGCCCCCCGAGGGGGAGGAGGAAGATCGGTTCGGTCCTTTCTTACAAATTTGGCCAGCTGCCTCCTCTGGATGAGGGCCTCAATCTCGTTCTTCAAGGCCCGATAATCATTGGTGTCGATGGTCCTGGTGATAGCAACACCACTTCTCTCTGTCCCTCTTCTTGCCAGGGGTGTTCATCTTCGGGGCAGGAGGTATCACCCCTTTCTTCTCAACTTCCATGAGAATAGTGAAAATGTTGGCGTTAAGAGGAGTGAAATTTTCAAATTTGTGGGGAGGGCGGCGCTGACCGCCATTGTCCTTCTGGAGCTTCTTGGCTCCCTCTTCTTCACCTGCCTTTCTTTTGGTTCCGGAGGAAGGCCCCTCAAAGGTGGGGCGATGCTTAGCTTCCTTAGCTTGGATATACTTCTCGCTTTGGAGAAGGAGGCCGGAGAAGTTCTATGGGGGCTTCTTGGCGAGGGATGACCGAAGGCTGGAGTTAAGGACATTTGATTAGAATGCTGCTGCAGCGACCGACTGGTCGAGGGAAGCGATGGACCTAGCTTCAGCGGTGAACCTTTTCACATAGTCTCTCAGCTTCTCACTCTTCTTCTGGTTGAGGTGGAGTAGCGAAATGCTGGTCTTCTCAGTTCAGCGGCTACTCACGAAGTGGGTGACGAAGAGGGTCTCGAATTGCTCGAAGGAGAATATTGAGGATGGGGCGAGGCGAGAATACCATTCCCGGGCCAGACCCTTGAGAGTAGCGGGGAAGGTCTTGCACAGCAGAGCATCGGAAGCTTGGTCGATTAGCATGAGGGTCTTAAAGCTTTCGATGTGATCGATGGGGTCAGACTTACCGGAATAAGTCTTGAATTGTGGAGGCTTGAAGCCTATTGGAACGGGCGCCTCCATGATGGTTCGAGAAAAAGGAGGTCGGCTTGGACGGAGGGTCCTTCCTCTAGGCTCTTCTTCCCTGTCTAGCTGACCCAAGCGCCTTTACATTTCGTGGAAACGACGGTAGACAGTGTCATCCCTTCGACGGTAATCAAACGAGCCTCTGGACTCGTCTTCGTACGAGGGAGAGCAGGGGCTACGACGACGGTAGCTCCGGGAGTGGCGAGGACTAGGAATGTGCCGGGGGTTGCTAGGAGCTAGAGGAGGAGTTAGGGACCGTCGGCGAGGACTTTGGATCGGAGGAGGAGTGGGAACCCTCTGAGCATTGTTGTTGTTGGGTCGGAGATTGAGGGCTTGTAAGATGGTTGCTTGGAATTGCTGGAACTCGGCACGAGTGATGGGTGCATCATCGTTCCTCGGAGGTTTCTGACCATTAGGAGAGTGAGGTCTTCTCCTATAGTGGCCGGGGGACTCTCTCCGCCCTTGGCGAGGAGGGGACCTTCTGTAGTCTCGGGGATGAGGAGATCGCTCATTTGGATGTTGTTGGCGGGAGGCTCCCTCTCGGGCCCGCCTTTCATCCAAACGGCAGCGAAGATCCTCTTCCTTCTGCCGATTGAGGATGGTATTGCGAAGGTCATCGGAAGCTCGGGGTTTGTGGGATGCCATGGAATCGGTAGAGGGATTGTGTACGGAGACACGATCATGTTGGAGAGGTTGTTTCTGAGGATTGGAACGGGAGCCCCCTGCACCAGCATTCTGGGGATCAATTTGACCACGAGGGGGTTGAAGATTCTCAGGAGGAAGTTGGTCCTGCTGCGGGGCTTGGTTAGGTTGAGCAGGGAGTCCCTGTGGCTGGACTGTTTTTAGGGGGTTCTCCTGTTGAGGGGTAGGTCCACGGTTGGACCCCCTAGATCTAAGTTTCTTTGGAGGCATGGTTGGGTAAGATCTGACCAACTGAAAGAGGAAGGGCTGCTATTCGTTGTTTCCCACAGACGGTGCTAATCTGTTACCGCTAAATCTGGTGTGGGGGCAAACAGATAGTATTTATGGATTCTTAGGGAAACCGAATAATCAAACCTTAACTTCTTCCGCCGGAGTTCGACCACTGGCTCCTGCCGTTCACCTGCAAAAAGTGCGAGACACCGGGGTTGATCCCGGCGATGCACCCTCCGACGCTCAAGTCAGTAATCAGGAAGATTATGAGAGAGCGTAAATTGACGAAAGATTGATTACCTTTTAATGGTGATGGATGGGGGGTATTTATAGCCGCCTTTGGGATCATATTAGGAATGTAATCCCTAATTCCCAGTGAAAGGATAGATGCGAATCAGGACCGTTGATTAGGATTAATCAGAAACCCTAATTCTATCCTGCTGGACTGGGCTTATTGCGGGTTGAAACCCGCACCCAGTTGAGGTGGATCCGTTCGCGGGTTATTGGGCTTTTGAAAAGAAGATCCAATAACCACTTCAGACCCGCTAGTAGGTGAAATTATCATTTTACCCTAAACTTTAAGATTCGTCCCCTATTTGGACGGTTCCGATTCAACCCTATTTTTCGCTATATCACCTATTAAATGAAAATTTTGACTATTTTTTGCCCACTATCGTTCTCTAAAACCTCATTTTTAGAGTAGGAGTGAACAGTATCCGTCTAAATATAACAGTCAACAATAGAGATTTCCATATATTGGAGACAGAAGATCGAGTTCCGTCTATTAATTTTTTTGAGTATTAAATTAGGTCAAACGGAAGATCTTTTTCCATCCGAACACATTTAACGCATAAATGTAGAGGGACAGAAGAAGATCTTCTGTCATCCACTTTAAATAATTGATTAATTAATAAAAGAAAATCTTTCTTCTCTCAACTTTTATTATTTTAAAAAATAATAATTATTTTTTAAAATAATAAATGTTGAGAGTCTTCTTCCATCTCCTATACTTTTATTCTTTTACCCCTTTTTTTTAATATTTTAAAAGATTTACACTCTTTCGCAATCCGATTATTTCCTTTTTTCCCCCTTTTTGTTTGTTTAATTAACATTACAAAAAAAATAGGGCCTTCAGAAGGAAGATGATCTTCTGTCTAGGTTTTTTTTTTAATATTTAAAATAACATAATAATACAAAAAACTGGCCTCAGATGTAAGATGTTCTTCCGTCTGGGATTTTTTTTTTTAAATATATATATTTGGTCAGACGGTACATCATCTTCCGTTTGGCAGATATTTTTTTAAAAAATAATTAAAAAGTGCTCCGGACGGAAGATGTTCTTCTGTTGCTCAAAATTTTGCTATTACAAATATTAAAATAAGTATTAGACGGAGGATCTTCTTCCGTCTATATATTTTATTAAAAAAAATTTCCAAAATTTGATTTTTACGATAGCAGCGAACCAACCCTATTTCTATTTTCCAATTGCTAAATACCTATATTTTGACAGCACAGATAATGGATGCTCTTAGAGCATCTGTAGTCGTTGAATGTAAAAATATGGATATATGGATAAATGGAATAGGAATCGAACTTTTGCTGCAGTCGTTTAAAGCTATTTTGTAGCTTTCTATCTTAAAATAATAAGCGACGGGAAAATAAAATAAAATAAAATTGTGGGACGGCACTCGAAGTGCCTCTAGTGCCGTCCGAACGCAAAAATAAAAAATTAATAATAATAATTGAAGCGACGGCACATAAAGTGTCATCGGAGAAAAGAAAAGAAAAAAAAATCCACCCGAAAGGAGGGACGGCACCTGATGTGCCGTCCAACACCTTTGTGAATTTTTTTTGCCATTCATCCAGCATTTAAGGATTTATTAATGCTTTCTTTAGACCATATTATGTGCCAGGAATTTATTAAGGATTTATTAAAGCATTTAAGGATTTATTTAATTTTTTTTTTTAAAAAAATACCAAGCGATGGCACATCATGTGCCGTCCGAGAAATAAGGAAGGCGTGGGACGGCAATTCGAGTGCCGTCCGAGGAGAATTTATTTTTTGGTTTTTTAAAATTATTTTTGACGCTTTTTAATTGCGATAATTAATTAATTTTCCAAGGGAAGTGCCGTCCGACGAAAAAAATATTAAATTTTTTTGTGGGACGGCACTTCGAGTGCCGTCGCTCAAATATCGATAATTCCTGTATCCATTCTCAAATATAGCACGCGACTGTAGCAAAATATTGATAATATGGATATTTAGCAAACGAGTGCAGCACTTTTTTTAGCCAAATATTCATATTATCGATTTTTAGCAAACGACTACAGATGCTCTTGCTAAAACAAAAAAATGAAAAAAATACATTTGGCTCGTCTTCCTTTTTCTTCTTCTCAATAAATTCAAAGTTATGGGAAAATGAGACTAAACTTATCGTTTTAAAAGGAAAGAAAATGAGTTCAATTGATTACAAAATATTAAAATTAAAAAGAAAAAGAAAAACTTGACTGTGATAATACAGGAGAAGATGTTAGCATGCTAAGTAATATTAAATAATGGTGATGATAGTAGTTATTTTAGTCATCTTAACTATTGTTTTTTTCTCATTCTTATGTACTGTATGGTTCCTTTTTTTTAAAGCAACTATTATCACGTGCAATTTAATTTGCATGCAAAAATAATTACGTACTTCTAGCTGCGACTGACCAAACTCATAATATGGACATTAATTATTACCGTATATCAATTAACGAATAATAACAATGCTAGAAGTCAGGTTTAATTAATCTACCAGTATAATGCACGTACAATGCACGTCCAGTGTTAACTACATAAGTTATGATAATAGTATAGATGGGGTGCCAAAATTCAAAATGCCATAGAGCAAAGGAAAAGTACAGTAGAATTGAAAAAATCAATATAGTTCTTCGTGTAAATGACCACCGCAACAGAGTACCGGCTAGATTTGAGCAAAAAATTGCAGATACAGCCAATTAACAAAAAGAAAAGCACGGGACTTAAACAAAGGTCCTTGACATTTTCTAAAGAAGGCCAAAAGCTGAAGTAAATTTTAGAACAATAATACCCATTATTATAACATGCCGTTTTAAGTTTGTCATGGATACTTTGTAGTTAGTGATAAAAGAAAACAGATGCAACAATTTTTTATTCCATTCCCATAAAGCAGTAGCTATGAACTTTAGCTGGTGACAATCTCAAAAATTAATCTGCAGGAAGAATATACTGAAACTTTGCATTCATACATCACATAAGAGGCTAAACTTCAGCGCGATCGGACTCAACATGATAGTAGCAGCTACAACACCACCCAAAATTCGATGAGAAATTGAATAAGTCGCCCAAAGCAGTGGGCAGTTTGCAGAAGCTGCTTTTGATGTCTTAGATAGAACCCGGCTTGAATGGAGTGCTCTGGTTCCATAGAGGGCTTTGCTTAATAATAAACCTCCTCATAACTAAAACCATAACCCACCACCTTTACCAAAAAGGTGCACATTTTCCAGCAGAAAACTAAACTACAAATTCGGTACCCCAAAAATCCAAACCAATACCCCCAGCTTTAACCATAATTTCTCCAAAACATATACATTCATCAAAACAACTAACGAACAAACAAATAAAACCCTAATAAATCCAACACGCGAATCATACAAAAACATTCCCCAATTTCATACCTTAATTTTTGCGTAAAGCACAGATAAAACCAGGTTAGCAAAAGTCTCCAGCTTCATATTCCTCTCCTCGTTTAGATGATATATGTTATGCTTCACCTGTAAGCTCTGGTACCTACAAACCCCAACCAAAGCCAAACCAACAAAAAGCAAATTAGACCCAAAAAAAATTCATCGAATCGACCCAAAAAGATGATGGTTTTACAGCAAGTTTACAGCGTCTAGACGTCGGTGGCGAGGCCGGAGAGGCCAATATAAAGCTTATCGTGGATCCTGAAGATTCTCTTGAAATCGGTGGCGATGATTTGGAGCTGGACGTCGAGACGGCGATCGCTGGCGATGGCGAAGCAGTTCTTGTCGACCATGGCAACGACGGCACTGCCGTTGTACTCGAATATATGAAAATAGAGAGAGAGAGAGAGAGAGAGAGCGGATATATCAGATTTGAGGATAAAAGGGGGAATTAGGGTTAAAGTCTTGGGAGAGAAACTTACCGACATGGCAATTGAGTTGATCGGATTTGGGAAGAAAAAGTATTTTTTTCGATGGAGGGAGAGGAAGAGACAGTTTCAATTTTTGAGGAGTGCAGATTTGATGGAGGGAGAGGAAGAGACAGTTTTGATTTTTTTTAGGGAATAGAATTTTATGGAGAGATTGAAATAAATGTGAAGTGAAAATTACGGTTGTGACCTTCTCTTGTGTATGGTTCAAGGGTAAAATTTGACAGATTTAACCCTACATTATTTTTTAGGTGTGCTATGTTGATAATGACACGGTAGTAAAAAACTGCCAAAATGGAGATTTGCTTAATAAATAGTATAGATTTGAACTATAATAAAGAATCACAATGAATCTACTTCCTTTGTAACACCTCCACTAGCCTTCTGCTACTACCACCTTCATCTCACTATCTTTTCATATTAATTGTCATTGCTTCATTAATAATGAATTAACGAAACAAAGCAGAACAAAATACATACCATAGTCAATAGCTCAACTGAGGAAATGCCTGTACATCGAAAGATACAACATGAACTAAACAAAAGATACAAATACAGATACTGATAACTCTAAACAAACTTCTGTTTCCTTCACATTTTCCTGTTTATTACTTCATGATAAATAAAAATGTACATAAAAACTACATTCAAATTACAATAAATGAAATTATGATGGTGTAATATACAAACATCCCGATAACAAAATAAAGAGTGAAAATTTCAACATGACGGGAAATTTGAGAATGAAGACACTTAGATCTCATTAACTTCTTCTTCTTCGTTCTTCTCAGAACCCTAATCTCTCTTTTTCTCGCATCAATGGCGATCTATCGATCTCTCATCTCCCTCTCATGGATCGCCATGGCGACGGTCCTCCTCGCCGTCGTTGCCCCAGCTCACTCCTTCTACCTCCCCGGAGTCGCCCCCGCAGATTTCCAAAAGGTCCAGTTCTGTCCGTTCCTCATTCCCATTCTAGGGTTTTGTTCTCGTTCTGTTGGATCTCGGAGCTTAATGCAGTTGTTTTGGTGTAATTTGAAAGAAATCTGAATTGGAATTTTTCTAATGATTTAATGGATCTGAGATAGGGTGGATGCATGATTGTTTTTTGATTATGATCTGATTTGAGGTGTTTGTGTAGCTGTTTGGTTTGAATTTGGATGCGTAAGTTTAAAGTTTGGAGCTTTTAATAGGTGGAAATTGATTAGTCTGCATTTCAGTTGCACGCATCCATAAAGAGACAACAAATCAACAATGAATGACATAAATAGGAAGTTATTTTTAGGTTGGGTCAGTTAAAGTTTATGTTTTGTATGATTTGTAACATTTGTTTCGATTTTGAGTAGTGTGTTTTTTGGGGAGAAATCTGAAATAGATTTGACTGCTTTTAGAAGCCTCATTTATGTCCAAGTACACAAACTAATCAAAATAAGCATGCACAGACAAGACAACCGGTTACGCATTTAAGTGACAATTAGACTTGTAGGCACATGTAATGTGTGCGCCCGACAAAAGGAGGAGGAGAACATGCAACTGGTTAAAGGAAATAAGAAAAGGCTTAGAAATTCAAATTTCCAAATGGGGAGGTGAGTAGTTGAAATTTGTTGTTGGAAATTAGGTGAGAGCTAATTTGAATTTATAAATATGAGAGATTGTGAGGTAGACAGATCCTCTGTTCACCTTCTCTGGTAACCCATTTAATGCTATAGTACTTTATGTGAGTTATTTGTTGTTATTTTTAACTTGTATCCCGCAGCAGTTCGGTTCATGGCTAGTTTGACAAGTCTTTTTTGAAAACGTTTATTTGGTTGAATGCAATGCTGGATCTGCCATGACTTCTGAGAGAAGAGGTTGTTTTGGTGCTTTTGCATTGTTTTTGTGTGCAACATATTTAGTCCGTGTTGAGCTTTGCTCATGCAGTATGAACTCTCTCGTACT
Source organism: Hemerocallis citrina (assembly GCA_017893485.1). Classification (NCBI taxonomy): domain Eukaryota; kingdom Viridiplantae; phylum Streptophyta; class Magnoliopsida; order Asparagales; family Asphodelaceae; genus Hemerocallis; species Hemerocallis citrina. The sequence continues at coordinate 172,212,467 of CM030367.1, forward strand.
TAGACGGAAATATGGGTTTGTATCTTCCCATATCTAGCGAGAATGGGATTTTTGGTAAATTAATTGAGGCGCAATTCCCCTCCCCCTCACACGCTCACTTCCGCATTGCAGAATGATTGAATGACTTAGGCCCTGCATGTGGATCTCACTTCCGCATTACGATGCATGATTGAGTGATAGGTCTGCACATGAATTTGTGGAGAGGACTTATTGTAGCGACTATAGAATGTACATCAGTAAGAGATTTATTAATGCCACACAAACTGTGATGTGTAGGCATCTTGAGCAGCATTGCTAAGGAGTGAGCAGAACCACGTTCTTACTTCAATAGGTTACATGATTTTGCGGGAGAGATTGGTGAGTCCTTTTGTCCAATGTTAGGCCCTTTAGTGACTCCTCTGAAGTTGGGCTAGTGTGTCTAAGTTATGCAGGCTAGTTCTTTTTTCCTTCAGTTCTAATCCAAAATGATTCATCATGGAAGGATGATCAGGAGAAAGATTCGATGAGTGAACTAATAGATGAAAGATATGTAATCCGTAGGAATCAATATAAACCGAAAGTGGTGGTGATGGATTATCTAATTCATCAAACGGAAAATAGAGATGGTTTATATAATTCACACAAAGAGGAAGTAGAGAAATGGGATCAAGGTTTGCAAAACTAGTAGAAGTAACTTATATTCTGTTTGATTCTTGCCCTTTGACATTTATATCACATATTCAAGTAACAATACTTCACAGATTAATGCTCCATAGCTTTTCTTGTTCCTATAACACTACATTAGGATACAAACGCAGGTGATATCTGTGTTGATATTCGTATATTTCTCTAACAAGTCAACCAGAAAAGAAAATGTCGAAGTCTCTTGCTGTGTAGCCTCACACAATCATCTATATATGTGCATGCACATGCGTACTCACACACAGATATTTATACTGTTCTAGAAGCACTAAGTTATTGGTTCCATCTCAGGACGTATCCGATAGTATATGCCTATGATAAATCTCAACTATAAACCTAATTTATTCCTAAACTATTTTTTTAGTGAATCTTTCTGACTGCGATCCCCAATTATTCTTGCACAAAACACTCCTCCCCATGAGATTGACCCCGCCATCAAGTCAGCTTGTGTCCCTCCCAATTGATACTTGTAACTATAATTTCTTCCTGCTCATCTATTTTCCATCAAGGTATCACTTGTTTCCATTATATTCTTGTTCAACTAATTTTCTCATTGTGCATTTTCTTCCATTATGAGTTAGGCTTAGGGATAGACTTTGATAATTTGTTGGTGATGGCAATGATGAAGCCATGAAGGACAGAGTCATGCACCCCTCTGATAATGTTGCTGACTTCTGACAATCTGACTTCTACCCTTGTGAGGCAACATTGTGCTCTAGTGTTTCCTGATCCCCTTCTTTTATTTTGAAATTACTTTTGTAGATCATTTTATTATTCATGATGCTTTTTTAGTGGGGTATTACTCGCAAATGATTTATTGAATGGCTTGATTTTCTGATGTAATTAGAATCATAAATAAAAATTTAGGTGCTTTTTTTGCTTGAAAATTATTTTCTATTAGTGAAGAATTAGATCATGCGGGTAAGAAAATGGCCCAACCATGACGCAGAAATGAATGATGCAATTTGTGCATTCCTGGTAATAAATTTTGGTTTGTGATGATTTTTGTAACTCCCAGTTGTTTTACTTCTGGATATTCGTTTGTGAAAGAAATTTATGTATTGAGAACATGCAATGCGGATGTCAAAATTTGAACGTTTTCATTGTTTAAATTAATCTCTTGCTTTGGAGCTAAATTCATGCTTAATCATCAACTTTTACTTAGTGATAGTAGTATTATTATTTGAATTTCAGCAAAGAAAAAAGTTATTAATATTTGAACCACCTAATTCTCTATTTGAAAGAATGTTATGAAGATAAAATGTCCAACTTGACATAAAAGTTAAAGTACTAGGTAATGGAATCTATCGTAGAAATCAGTATGGAAAGGATTTGTTGCAGAGGCTGAGATATAACACACACACACACCCGCCATTGGTGAGTTGAACACCATCAACATTTAATCATGTGATTGCACGAGCCGGAATCTGTGTGCCTGTGCGTGGGTGTGCGTGTGCGTGGGTGCATTGGCGCGTGGGTGTGCGCGTGCATGGGTGTGCGCGTGCATGGGTGTGGGTGCATGCATGTGCTTGCATGTGAGTGCATGCGCGCACACAAATGCATGCACACTTGTGCACCCGCATACTGCATACACACCTCAACACCAATTGCTGTTTGAACAGTACCACCATCTATTTATGTGATTGTATGAGCCAAAAATCAGTGTGTCGGAAAACAAATAATTAGGAAACAAAGATGAATACTGTTTGTTGGAAAATAAATACGATCTACTCATATTCTGGTCATACTTAATCTGCATATTACAAAATACAGAATTTCACTTTAGGCCTATCCAGTAAGACGCTGAAAGTTCTTTAGATATTTAACTTCAGCTTTGCTTATTATAATGCTCTACTCAAGTACTTATATTTCTTTTAACAATTTCAAGTGCTGAACTCTGCAAGTTTTGGCTGCAGAAAGATCCACTAGTGGTGAAAGTGAACAAGTTGTCTTCAACAAAGACACAACTTCCATATTCCTACTATTCTCTCCCTTATTGCAAACCGGATACTATAATTGACAGTGCAGAGAATCTTGGTGAAGTTCTTCGTGGTGACCGTATAGAAAACTCTCCTTACATGGTTAGATGCCATCTAATATTTGGTCCTTTCATTTAGTTAACTCTTAGGTGCCATTATATTCTACTTTTCTAAATGTCTCTTATTTCCAGTTTGAGATGAGAGAGCCGCAAGTGTGCCAAATTGTTTGCAAGATAACTTTACCTGAGAAAGATGCAAAGGATCTTAAAGAAAAGATAGAGGATGAGTACCGGGTCAATATGTAAAATAAATGATTAATTAGAGTTTAGTGTTAAGCTGTGGAAGTATTTACTTGATTATCGTAGTGCATTGACAATTTCACATGAAACTTTGCAGGATCCTTGATAATCTTCCACTGGTTGTTCCTATCAATAGGCTGGATCAGGAAGCTCCTACAGTGTACCAACATGGCTTTCATGTTGGCGTTAAAGGCCAATACTCTGGAGTAATTACCACACTAAAATCATATTACTTTTCAAGCAATTTAAATTGATAAATTACCTAGTATTATATCATTGTTTGTGCAGAGCAAGGATGAAAAGTATTTTATCCACAACCATCTATCCTTTCTTGTCAAATATCACAGAGATATGCAAATGGACCTTGCGAGGATAGTAGGCTTTGAGGTCAAACCATTCAGGTGTTTTCCATTGCTCTAAATTTGAACTTTTTGTAGACTTGTTAGCAATCTTGTCTTTCCTCAGTTCCTGAATAACCCTCCCTTCGTGTTGATGTTGTAGTGTTAAGCATGACCATGAAGGTGATTGGAATGGGAATAAGACTCGCCTGACCACTTGTGACCCTCATGCGAAGCGAATAGTTATGAGCTCTGATAATCCACAGGAGGTGGAAGAGAATAAGGACATTATCTTTACATATGATATCGAGTTTCAGGTAAAATAACAAACAAGTGGTTTAGGAAAACATGGCATCTAGCTTGGTACCTATTGTGTCAACATTGTGGTCTAAAGCTAATAGTACACTTGCACAGGCTATAAAGCACGGATACTCTCCGGGGGTCACGTATCACATATCTAATACGTATCGGGTGCGATATGCACCGGACACGTGGCGGATACGTATCGGATACGTATCCGGAGGATTTAATTAAATAAAAAATAAAAAAAATATTGGATATGCTGGGATACGTCGAGGATACGTTTTGGGTTTTTTCGATATATTTTTTTTTTTGTTTTTTTTTTGTTTTTTTTGCTTTTGTTGATGATGTCATGTAAACACTTACATAACATACTGATGTCTTGTAAACACTTGCATAAAATACTGCATAACGTACAACTTGCATAACATACAACTGATGTTTTGTAAACCAGAATACTATGTCCTGTAAACATGCAGATTAATCAATTACAGTAATTTAATCTCAAAGTTGATTAATTATTTTTATTTATTTTATTTAAATGTATCCTAACGTACCCGAATCCTAGTTTTTGAGAAATCGGCGTATCCGCGTACCGGATACATACCGTATCGGATACGCGTATCCGTATCCGTGCTTCATAGTCCACAAGTAATACTACGGTATAATATAAACATCACATCTTAATGAAAACAACACGTAATAAGTTCTCATCACCAAAAAAATAATTTATAAAAATAAAACTAAAAAATAAGAACAGTACATATCTTCGTGCAACAGTAGTGTCTTTTAGCTACTGCCTTATTAATTGAGTTCAACATATTTGGATGGGTAGAAGTTAATTTTTTTTTAAGGTAAAGAATAGTTATTGAAATTTTTATAAATAGATTAAAATGGATTATACTGTATATGCATACAAAACCCTTAAAAACATACAACAATGTTATACTATACTTTATTGCGATCATGTTAATTTTATTTTCCATTGATTTTTCAGGAGAGTGATGTGAAGTGGGCATCAAGATGGGACACCTACCTCCTAATGAATGATGACCAAATCCACTGGTTCTCCATCATTAACTCCCTCATGATTGTCCTCTTCCTCTCTGGCATGGTCGCCATGATCATGCTCCGAACCCTATACCGTGACATCTCCAAATACAACCAGCTCGAAACCCAGGAAGAAGCTCAAGAAGAGAGTGGGTGGAAGCTTGTCCATGGTGACGTCTTCCGCCCCCCTGCCAACTCTGACCTCCTCTGTGTCTACGTTGGCACCGGGGTACAGTTCTTCGGTATGCTCCTCGTCACTATGATCTTTGCAGTCCTTGGCTTCCTCTCACCCTCAAACCGAGGTGGTCTCATGACTGCCATGGTTCTCCTCTGGGTCTTCATGGGCCTCTTAGCAGGCTACTCATCTTCCCGTCTCTATAAGATGTTCAAGGGCTCCGAGTGGAAGAAAATTGCTTTGAGAACCGCGTTCATGTTCCCAGCAATCGTCTTTGCTATATTTTTTGTACTGAACACCCTTATCTGGGGTGAGAAATCATCTGGCGCTGTGCCCTTCACTACTATGTTCCTTCTTGTTTTACTTTGGTTTGGTATCTCGGTGCCCCTTGTGTTTGTGGGGAGCTTTTTAGGGTTTAAGAAGGAAGTTTGTGATGACCCTGTGAAAACTAACAAGATTCCTCGGCAAATCCCAGAACAAGCTTGGTACATGAACCCTACTTTCTCAATTCTGATCGGCGGAATCCTACCGTTTGGCGCTGTGTTCATCGAGCTTTTCTTCATTTTAACATCAATATGGCTCCAACAGTTTTACTACTTGTTCGGCTTTCTCTTCCTCGTTTTCATCATCCTCATGGTTACATGTGCTGAGATCACTATTGTGCTTTGTTACTTTCAGCTCTGTAGCGAGGATTACTTGTGGTGGTGGAGGTCTTACTTAACTGCAGGTTCGTCTGGCCTATACCTCTTCTTATACGCCACATTCTACTTCTTCACAAAACTCGAGATCACAAAGCCAGTATCTGGGATGCTGTACTTTGGCTACATGCTAATTGCGTCCTATTCCTTTTTCGTGCTCACGGGAACTATCGGGTTCTATGCTTGCCTCTGGTTCACGAGGCTGATCTATTCATCGGTCAAGATTGATTGAATACCAACAATTTAATTTTTACCCTATACCATTTATGGATACCTTCACTTTAACCTTCACAAATTCATCCAGGCCATAGTTTCAGTTTTGGGTTACTATCTCTGCCTTAGGATGAGTAGCTTCTTGTTTAGTTGCCATTCTCTTTCAACAATTTTAGTTTTTTTTTTTGTTGTGTAATCAAGAAGGGTGTTTACTGTCTACTATGATGTTCAAAGGAAAACATATTCTTTCTCATACTGTTTGCTCTGAAAGTTAATTTTCCCTTCAGCTATTACAGTATTCTTTATGTTCTTCCATTGCAGAGGATAATTCTTTTTTTTTTATATATCTTTTCTCAGTTTTAATTTTGGTATTAGTTATTGTAATTGAATCAGGATGTCATTGTTATTGATATAACTACTATTTCATCAAGTGCAAATGCATGTAAAAATGAAAAATGGAAATATGGTGTAATCAATCATTAATAAACTTTATCAACAAATTAAAATCATCACAAGGCTTCAAAGATGCTGAAAAGTGCATGCTCATTGCAATATCCATCCCATGCTGCCCTTGCTTCTGCAAGCACTGGATTTGCACTAGACACGTGAGAGGATCTAGCCATGCATGCTTAATCGCTCATTGCAATCCGTGGCTATGGCAGCTGAGCAAGAAGCAGAGGCACCAACCGTGCCATCAATGTTGATCTTTCTGCACCCCACATCGGCTTTATACCAGCCTCCGTTTGAATTTGATACATCCCTACAAACTTGGCACGAACGCACTACCTCTTCTGCTTTGATTAATCTGACGAGAAATATATGCACATCAACTCTTCCACATACACTTTTCAGCATTTCTTGATGTAACACAATATCTACTGCATTATATGGTTCTTACAATACTAGGGGAGCAGGGGTGTCGATTCCCTCAACATAACCCGATCCAAAGAAGGTGATATTGTTTTTTTGGTGGTGGTGGTGGTGTGTGTGTGTGTGTGGGGGGGGGGGGCAAAGAGTCACTAGAGCTGGTATCGGGTCCAATACCTGGACTCGGACCTGGTATCTCACGGGTCCAAAAATTGGATCCAGACCCGGACTTGTGAGAATATCGTCCGGGTCCTAGTTAAAAAAATCTACATGTCTTGTTCGGTAGCGGGAAATAAATATTTGCACTTAAGTATTTTTGCATTCGATACCCTACGGTTCCAACAATTTTTTGCATTTAAATACATGAATAAATATAATATTTACATATCTTTTTAAAACAATTATTATTTACATGTATATCCATGATATAGCTAAAAATGGGATTAAATCGGGGCCGTTCAAATCGGACACGAATCTTAAAGCTCAGGGTTAAAACGGTAATTTCACCTACTAACGGGTCTGAAATGGGAACTGGGTCTTTATTCAAAGCCCAATAACCCATAAACGGATCCATCTTAACTGGGTGCGGGTTTCAACCCGCAGCGAACCTAGTCCAGCAGGGTAAGGTTAGGGTTTCTGATTAATTCTAATCAACGGCCCTGATTCGTATCTATCCTTTTACTGGAAATTAGGGATTACATTCCTAATCTGTTTCTAGGGATTATATTCCTAATCTGATTCCAAAGGCGACTATAAATACCCCCCATCCACCATCATTAAGAGGTAATTAATACTTTTTCAGTTTTAAGTTCTTACTTAATCATTCAGATTACTGACAAGAGCGTCGGAGGGTGCGTCGCCGGGATCCATCCCGGTGTCTCGCACTTTTTGCAGGTTCGCAGCAGCGGCAAGAGACCAAGTCAACACATTGGTGAAGGTCAACAGGTCAACAGGTTTGCCTTGTTCGTTTTTTCAAGAATCCACAAATTCTATCTGTTTGCTTCCACACCAAAATCAGCAGCAACAGATTGGCGCCGTCTGTGGGAATCGAAAAAGCAACCTGACCTAACTTCATCAACGATACTAGTTTCAAGCCATGCATCCAAAACAGAAGGGGAAGGCAGCGGTCTCCAACCGAAGAACCACTTCTCTTCCTCCTCTTCCTCCTCCGGTTCAAGGTGCTCCTACTCAACAGGCCCCTCCAGGGTCTCGGGGGGCTGCCCAGGGGGGCTCCCGTCAGAGTCGTCCGAAGCAACATCCTCCTCATGACCATGTCGCGGGTCCCAATCCTTCAGTTAAATTTATGGCTTCTCAAAGCCCTCCCGAGCGGGATCTTCGTCAAGTGATTACCAACCGCCAAAAGGGGGTTGACCTCAGAACTCACCTGAATGGATGGTGAGCCCTTGGTGGAGTCCATCAACCCGAGCACCCAGGGGCCTCAAGAGTCCGGACCTCCCGCTGACCGAGGACTAGAAGATCCCCTCCCCTGAGGAGGCGAAGAGAGTCCCCTCAGCGACATCGGCGGAGAACTCATCTTCCAGTAAGTCGAGCCACACATAGGGACCGCCAAGTTGGAGAGGCACCAGTCACAAGGGCAAATCTTCAAGACTTCCAAGCGACAGTCTTACGGGCCCTTAATATCGTCCCAAAGAACGACCAGAGGCCACCTACTCATGAGCCAGCTAGGAGCCACCGCCTTCACACTCTCAGTCCTCGTCCTTCTCCAAGCTACCATCGCCGCAGCCCCAGTCCACCCTCGTACGAAGATGAGTCCCGGGGATCGGCAAGATATGATCAAAGAGAAGACTCAGTCTACCCCCGTCTCCACGAGATGGAGAGGCGCCTCGGCCGAATTGACAAGGAAGAAGAGCAACGGGCGATAAATCTCCGCCCGAGCAGACCTCCATTCTCCCGCACCATCATGGAGGCCCCCATCCCAGAAAATTTCAAGCTGCCTCACTTCGAGACGTATACCGGGGAGTCGAACCCCGCAGATCACATAGAGAGTTTCAAAACTCTCATGATGATCCACCATGCTTCAGACGCCATCCTCTGCAAGATCTTTCCTGCCACGCTGAAGGGGTCTGCGCGAGAATGGTACTCTCGACTCGCCCCGGCCTCTATCTTCTCATTCGATCAGTTCGAAGGGCTCTTCCTTACTCATTTCGTGAGTAGCCGCCGGGCCGAGAAAACAAGTGTATCTCTGGTGACCCTCAACCAAGAAAAGGGTGAACGCCTAAGGGATTACGTTCGACGCTTCACCGCTGAAGCCCGGTCCATTCCCTCCCTCAACCAGTCAGTAGCCTCTGCCGCATTCAAGTGCAACGTCACTAATGCCTACCTCAGGGCATTCCTTGCCAAGAAACCTCCTCGGGACTTCTCAGAGCTCCTACTTAGGGTGGAGAAGTACATATGGGCGGAAGAGGCTCTCAACCCCCTTGCTCTTGAGGAGACATCTTCCGGGAACAAACGGAAGAATACGAGCGAAGAGGGATCCCAAAAATTTCAGAAGGACAGTAATGGCCAGCGCTGCTCGACTCCACGTTTTGAGAAGTTCACCCCCTTCATTGCTAATATATCAGAAGTTCTTATGGAGGTGGACAAGGAAGGACTACTCTGTGCTCCCCCTATAATGAATACCCCTGGCAAGAAGAGGAACAAGGATAAGTGATGTCGCTTTCACAGGGACCACGACCACGACACGGATGATTGTCGGGCTCTCAAGGAGGAGATCGAAGAACTCATACAGCGGGAGCACCTGACCAAGTTCGTCCAAAAAAAGGGGGCCGAGCTTCCCCCCTGAGGAGCCAACAAACGAACAGAAAGGTCCGCCGAGCTTCAAGACTCAGCTCCTCCCAAGAGGTCTTCACCTTATTGTAGAAGTAGGATCTTGATTTTCAATAAGGCCGATGCTTGTAACTCGGCCAATAGCATGTAATAATGGCTCGCCCTATTGAAGTGGCCACTTAGTTTATCTCAATAAAACTTTACATTTTTCATTGAAAATTATTGCTCTTGCTTCTTCTCTATTTCTTCGAGTCACATCTACGACTCGTTAAATGGTGAGTTCGAAGTCCAGCTTCTTCTACATGACTGCTCCCGCAACTTGCTAAGCTTAAAACGACGAGTTCGGAGTCCAACACTTGACTCGATTCTGCTTCAAATAACTTGCTCTTAAGCAAGTTAGAAGTGGTTCGCCATTCGGAACTGTTCCCACAACCGTTGATACGCTCTTAAACGACGAGTTCGGAGTCCAACACTTGGCCCGATTCCGCTTCAAATAACTTGCTCTTAAGCAAGTTAGAAGTTGTTCGCCATTTGGAACTGCTCCCACAACCATTGATACTCTCTTAAATGACGAGTTCGGAGTCCAACACTTGGCTCGATTCCGCTTCAAATAACTTGCTCTTAAGCGAGTTAGAAGTAGTTCGCCATTCGGAACTGCTCCCACAACTGTTGATTCTCTCACTTAAACAGCGAGTTCGGAGCTGAAGCTCTCCCCTAGAGTTCTTCCTCAAACTCGTCTCCCAAATGGCTCTCTCCTAGAGTCAAGTGCTTCGCTCCGCTCACCTCCAAGGCGGACCTCTTCTCAACGAGTTCGGAGCTCACAACTCTCTCCTAGAGTTGTTTCTCAAACTCGTCTCCCAAATGGCTCTCTCCTAGAGCCGAGCTCTTCACTACGCTCGCCTCCAAAGCGGACCTCTTCTCAACGAGTTCGGAGCAAAACTCTCCCCTAGAGTTCCTCCTCAAACTCGTCTCCCAAATGGCTCTCTCCTAGAGTCAAGTGCTTCGCTCCGCTTACCTCCAAAGCGGACCTCTTCTCAACGAGTTCGGAGCATAACTCTCCCCTAGAGTTCCTCCTCAAACTCGTCTTCCAAATGGCTCTCTTCTAGAGTCAAGTGCTTCGCTCCGCTCACCTCCAAAGCGGACCTCTTCTCAACGAGTTTGGAGCACAACTCTCCCCTAGAGTTCCTCCTCAAACTCGTCTCCCAAATGGCTCTCTCCTAGAGCCGAGCTCTTCACTCCGCTCGCCTCCAAAGCGGACCTTTCTCAACGAGTTCGGAGCACAACTCTCCCTTAGAGTTCCTCCTCAAACTTGTCTCCCAAATGGCTCTCTCCTAGAGCCGAGCTCTTCACTCCGCTCGCCTCCAAAGCGGACCTCTTCTCAACGAGTTCGGAGCACAACTCTCCCCTAGAGCTCCTCCTCAAACTCGTCTTCCAAATGGCTCTCTCCTAGAGTCAAGCTCTTCACTCCGCTCGCCTCCAAAGCGGACCTCTTCTCAACGAGTTAGAAGCCCACAACTCTCTCCTAGAGTTGCTCCTCAAACTCGTCTCCCAAATGGCTCTCTCCTAGAGCCGAGCTCTTCACTCCGCTCGCCTCCAAAGCGGACCTCTTCTCAATGAGTCCCCTAGAGCTCCTCCTCAAACTCATCTCCCAAATGGCTCTCTTCTAGAGTCAAGCTCTTCGCTCCGCTCACCCCTCAAGAATGGATCTTCCCATGGCTCTTACGAGGATCTTCCTAGCCCATCTTCTTCGCTCTTAGGAGTGGAGCTCCTCTTCTTCGATTTGGCGCTAAAACCAAACAGCACGTCGCCGAGCTCCGACCCCCTGCCTCGTCGAGCTCCAACCCCTTCGTCGAAGTTGATGAGTGTTTTGACCATGAAGAAGGGTGATTCTTCAACCCATCCCTAAAGAGAAGTTGTAGATCTTCAAGTTAGCTTCGAAACGAGGGGTCACATGCCCCGATCGGACCTCCGTAGCACCGGGAAAGCGGATCACCGAACAGCTTAGCCGAGCTACCGAGCTACTATGATCAGAGGACGTGCTACCGAGTCACCGGGCCGAAGTGACGAGGTATCGACCCTCACATATGGAGAAAAATGCCGCCGAGCCAGTTTCACCGTCAGATTGTCTCAAAATTCGTGTCCGAATCTGATGAGCGGCTCAGATCGCGCCACGTCTCCACAAAACGACAAGATAACGTTTTCTCGATATCTGAGCCTCTTGCCTTGTGATTCGCGCCAAGATCGTGATCAACCGTCCAAATTAAGCTACGTAGCTCGGATCTGAATTCCGAGCTACCGATCTACCAAACTACAAAATGCCAAAAAAAAAAATCGCCTCGAAATTCGTGCTCAAACACAATGTGCGGCTCAGATTCAATCAATCCAAAAATGGAAGCAGATGGGTTAACAGGTCGGATCCGAACCCTTTATAAACCCGATCCCGTTCTACAACCCACAGCTCTCTCCCTTCCTCCTCTTCTTCGAATTGGCGCCAACAAACAAAACAAAAAAAAAACCCAGCTTCAAGCTCTTCACTTCACCGAATCGAGTCATCGAGTCGAAGTGACGAGGTACCGACCCTCACATTTGAAGAAAAATGACGCCGAACTACCTCAACTGTTGGATCATGTCAAAAAACGTGCTAGAACATGATGAACGGCTCAGATCACGCCACGTCTCCACAAAACGACAAGATAACATTTTCTCGAAATCTGAGCCTACTGTCTCGTGATTTGCACCATGATCGTGATCAATCATCCAGATGGAGCCACGTAGCTCGGATCTGCAATCTGAGCTACCGATCTACCGAACTGCAAGGTGGCGAAAAATGTGCCTCAAAATCCGTGCTCGGATTCCCCAAACAAGCAAGAAGAAAAAGAGACTAATGGGTCTTCTCCTTCTTCTTCAGTTTCCTCGCCAAAAGCACCCAGCTTTTCTCCTCTTCTTCACTGTGCGACAAAACAAGGCAGAGGAGAGAACCCGAATGCCTCTCCTCCCCTTCTTCTTCTCCTCCTACTTTTGGTGCCAAAATCAAAACCAGAAGAAGAAAAACCCAAAACTCTTCTTCGACACCGAGCTCCTCCTCCATCGGCTAGCTCCATTATCGCCGACTTCGCCAAAAGCTCGAGCGAACTCCTCCTTCAACCTCGAGCGCTCACAACTCCATTCGTCGAGCACATCACCGAGCTCCAAACTCCACCAACTCTTCGCCATGCCGAGCTCCACCTCCGACGAGCTCCACCTTCTTCTCCCCCTACACCGAGCTCCAACAGCGAACTCGTCTCCGCTGCGAGCTCCAACAAGGAGCTTCGTCGCCCTCTTCCGAAAGCATGGCTCCATCACCGAGCTTCAAGCTCCTCTCTTCCTCCACAATGTCGAGCTCTTCTTCGAAGAGCTCCGAACCCATCGCGGTGTCGAGCTCCACACCGCCAAACTCCATCTCGTCGAGCTCGAACTCACCTCCATGGCCGAACTCCGCCACTTCTCCGAGCTCCAGCACTCATCCTCGTCAACCCACCAACTCTTCGACGAAGCTCGAGCAACCACCGAGCTCCCCTCTTCGTCGCCAGCTGCCTCCGCCGCCGAGCTCACAGCTCTCTCTCTCCGAGCTCCTCCCCGCTAGAGCTCGACCAATTCTTCGCCAGCTTTGAACTCTAGGAACCCGAACTCCGAAGAAGCTCCTCTCCCATGTCGAGCTCACTGTCGAAGCTCCTCACGACAGCCGTAGACTTCTTCGCCGAGCTCCCTGTTGCTGAGCACACCACCGAGCTCCTCCCCGCTAGAGCTCGACCAATTCTTCAGCTTCGAACTCCAGAAACCCAAGCTTCGAGCTCCTCAACCGAACTCCACCTTCACCTCTGTCTTCGAGCTCACCCCTTCGACTCTCCCCTCGCCGAGCTCCTCATGCCAAGCCGGAGCTTCACTCCTCTCAGATGAGCTCCCCCGAGCTTTGCTCCCCGTTGAGGTGACGCCGAAGGAAAGAGCAGACGAGATAAAGAAACAGGAAAAGAAAGAAGAGGAGAAGAAAACAGGGCGGGAGAAAGAGCAGAAAAGAAAGAAAGAAAGAAAAAAAAAAAGAATTGCTACATGGCATCGCCACATGGCGTCATCTCCGAGGGTCGGCCAGATCCGAGTATGGATACCGAGCTGCCGATGTACCGACCTTGAAATTGGAGAAAAAACCCTACCGGCCTATACAAGCCGTCCGATTTTCTCAAAATTCGCGTCACGATACGATCGACGCTCAGAAACGCGCCACGTGTCCAGAACGTGATCTGCTTTGAGATGCGCACACATCTGATCATGATCGACGCTCAGAAACGCGCCACGTGTCCAGGTAATATTTAATTAATTAATTAATTTATTTATTTGTTTTAATTATTTAAAAAATCTGAAAAAATATTTAAAAATCGAAAAAAATTAATTAAAAATTCTAAAAATAATTATTAATTCAGAAAAATTATTTTAAAATTCTGAAAAATATAATTATTTAATTAGAATAATTAATTAATATTTTCGATAATTAATTATTTAATTCAGAAAATGAATAAAATATTCAAAAAAATGAGAAAAACTCAGAAAAATCTGGAAAAATCACCAAAAATCCAAAAAATTCTGAGAATATTTTTGGGCATTTTACAAGTTCAGAATAACACCGTTACACCCTGAGCAAGATCCGAACTCACTTAAGAACACCGATAAAATTCCATACGCCATTAGAACAACAAAACTACTCCTCGAAGACTGTAAAACTCAGTCTCCAGGAGTGGGGGGCTCGTGATATGGCTAAAAATGGGATTAAATCGGGGTCGTTCAAATCGGACACGAATCTTAAAGCTCAGGGGTAAAACGGTAATTTCACTTACCAACGGGTCTGAAATGGGAACTGAGTCTTTATTCAAAGCCCAATAACCCATAAACGGATCCATCTCAACTGGGTGCAGGTTTCAACCCGCAGCGAACCCAGTCCAGCAGGGTAGAGTTAGGCCCTGTTTGGTTGGAGGGGAATGGAGGGGAGGGGAGGGGAGAGATTTTTTAAAACATTTCTTGTTTGGTTCATTTTTTAGGAGGGGAGGGGAGGGGAATGGAGGGGTGCAACATCCCTCCTGAGTCAATTTTGGCTCCCCTCCAATATTGGGGGGATTTGGAGGGGAGAAAAATTGAATCAAATTTTTGTATACTGATTGGACTAAATTGCCCTTTATGAAATCCTTATTAGTTGGTCATTTCATTTTTTTATAATCTAATAAGAATCAGTTGGTATGTCCTCACAATCTCAATCTCAGCTTGTAGTCCCCTCGATACTTCAGTCTCGAGTGGGTATCAACCATAATCATGAGCTTTCAATCGGCCAAGAATTCCCTGATGTGAAAAGTTGTCGTCGGAGTGTTGAGAGAAGCAGCCATCGGTTGCCATTTTGAAATCCAAACAGTGAAGTCTGACAAGACTAGGTTCACTGCAAAGTGTGCTGCCCAAGGTTGCCCGTGGAGGATTCATGCTGCTAAGCTTCCAGGTGTGCCTACTTTTACTATTAGAACCATCCATGAGGTATATACTTGTATACATGTAGCGGAATCAGCCATCTAGGGCATCAGCAAGCCTCTGTCCAGTGGGTTGCAAATTCAGTTGAGGAAAGGCTTCGTGAGAACCCACGTTACAAGTCCAAGGAGATTTTGGAAGAGATACATCGGATGCATGGGATTACTTTATCTTATAAAACAAGCGTGGCGAGGGAAAGAACGAATAATGACCGATGTTCGTGGGTCTTTTGAAGAAGGGTATCACTTCTTGCCTCAGTACTGTGAGCAAGTCAAGAGAACAAACCCAGATAGTATTGCTTCGGTTGAAGGCAGTCGTGAGGACAATTTTTTATAATAATCCAAATGAATGTCCTTACAGCTTACACAATGAGTTTTGTTAGAAACATTTGATGTTTTTTTGTGCTTGAGTTTTGTTATAAAATGTAAAAGGGTATAAAAGTAATTTTATTATAAAATTCCTTTTCTTTCTTTGTGAACCAAACAAGAAGATAATTATTTTCCCTTCTCTCTCCTCCTTTGAACCAAACAGAGTATTTTGATTAAAATCCCTCCCCTCCCCTCCCCTCCCCTCCATTAAAACCCCTCCCCTCCCCTCCCCTCCTTTGAACCAAACAGTCCCTTAGGGTTTCTGATTAATTCTAATCAACGGCCCTGATTCGTATCTATCATTTCACTGGAATTAGGGATTACATTCCTAATCTATTTCTAGGGATTACATTCCTAATCTGATCCCAAAGGCTACTATAAATACCCCCATCCGCCATCATTAAGAGGTAATCAATACTTTTCCAGTTTTAAGTTCTTACTTAATCATTCTGATTACTGACAAGAGCGTCGGAGGGTGCGTCGCCCGGATCCATCCCGGTGTCTCGCACTTTTTGCAGGTTCGCAGCAACGGCAAGAGACCAAGTCAGCACATTGGTGAAGGTCAACAGATCAACAAGTTTGCCATGTTCGTTTTCTCAAGAATCCACAAATTCTATCTGTTTGCTCCCACACCAAAATCAGCAGCAACAATCCCTATAACTCTATTATTTAAATTCCATGTTTTTTGGGGTATTTTTTATCAGGCCCGGGTCTAGGTCTATTTTAAACGGACCCGGACCCGAACCTATAAGTATATCGGGTCTTATTTTAGGACCCAGATCCAGATTCAGACCCGTATAGATCGGGTCCGGTCCAATGCCGGGTCCGGGTATCAGGTCAAAGTAACAACTCTAGAGGTTATTAGTTATCTCATTGAATTCCATGTATTGCACGTTAAATCAATTAATTCATTTGCCTTGGTTGAGTGGGTTATTGGGTCGTAATTTGGCCTACTTGCCACCTCCACATCTTAAATTTCACATTGGGCCTTTGGGCTTTTGGACGGGTAAAACTCTACCCGTCCATTAATATTACAGGTGACATTCCCAACTCTCCAAACCCGAATCAAACTTATATACTTACCTTTAGGTTTCCTTTTCTTCATAAAAAAAATATACTTTAGATTTCGTGCTCAAATTCCTCAACAGAATTCTCTCCGTCCCTTCTCAAATCCCATAATCTTCTCCGATTTCTTGTCGACTTTCGTGCCTCGATCATCATGGTCAGTAAAAACCTATTTTTTTTCCTTCTCTACTATTAGTTTTTGAGTAATTAGTTCTGTTCTGTTGTTAGGGTTTAAGAAAGTGAGCCGATGATCTATTGATTTGAGTTCTCTTTGATGATGGGAGCTCGAAATTAGTGTTAGAACGAGCATCGGATGGCGTTAGTTAGTTGGTTTTGAGGGAAAAGGTTGTATCTTGTATGGTACTAATTTTTGGGAAGTTGATCTTGAGATGTTTGAAGATGTTAAGGTAGTTATTGATGTCTGTAGTTTGATCTGAACTTAAATTGCATTGAAATCGGAGGTTTCGAGTGGATTTTGGGCATAAAGATTGGTTTTTTGGTGTGAGTTTTCCAGAATTTAAAGGGTTTGGGAGTGCATTTTGTTTGATTATTAGAGGGATGTAACTCTACTATGATTCGGAGTATACGGAGATGAATGGGTGAAATTAGGTTGACTTTATTTATTTATTTATTATTTACAGTATCTTTTTTGTTTGACAGGGTTAGGACGTAGGAGGAACCATTGAAGGGTTTTGATCTGTTGCTAGGGTTTAGTTCACCATGTTAAGAAAGTGAGCAGATGGTCTATAGATAGTTGTTGTTGAGGTCTCTTCGAGGACGAGAGCTTAAAGTTAGGGTTAGAATGAGCACCATCGGATTGCTTTAGTTTGTTGATTTTGAGGGGAAAAGGTTATATCTTGTTGTTTGAGAAGTTGATTTGGATGTTTGGATGTTTTGAAGTAATTGTTGATGTGTTAGTTTGATTTGAACCTAAATTTCATCAAAATAAGAAGTTTCTGGGATTTTGGGCTTAAAGATAGCATATTTGGTATGCTAGTTTCCAGAATTTTAAGGATTTGGGTGTGCATTTTATTTTTATTTTTATAGGGATGCAGTGCAACTACGATTCAGACTTCAGAGTATACAGAGACGAACTGGCAAAATTTGGTTGATTCTTTTTTTCGTTGTCTGTGTGGTATGGATAGTGTTAGGACTTAGGAGGACTGGAAGGAGCATTAAGTAGTGGAACATTGAAGTTCAATGGTCTTAGAATGAGGAGGATAGTTAAGGTATTGAGGAGATCCAAGCTTTTCGTTTTGTTCACAAGTTGAACAAATTTGTATTTGTAGGAAGTGGAGTATATCTGTTTTATTATCATAAAAGTTGCAATTTTGGTGTGATTGATTATGCAAGGAACCTGCTCATTGCTCATTTTGTGTGCCTGATCATGCAGATATTCCTCTTTTGTGCTATGTAAATTATCTTTTGTTGGAAGCAAGGTTTTAGAACTATTCTGATGTAAAACATATACCGTTATTCTATATAAATTATCTTAATAGGATGTAAAGCACATACTTTTCGTTGTTGAAGTGACCTGCTTAATTCATTTTTAAAAATAGCTTGTAGTGCATACCCTTTTGTAAAAGATTGTTAGTAATCGAGATGAAAAGAAGACCACTTAATTATGAATGAAAGATGAAAGCATAAACATATTTGTATTGGTTGGCCAAATGTATGCATGTCCATTAGATACCTAGATAATAGTTTGAGTACCAAAAATTGGAGCTGTCCATTTCCTGCCTTGCAAATATTTCACAAATCTGTTCAGTATACTAACTAGAGTGGAGCGTTTCTGTTCAATGGACACTTAGATGATAATTTGAGTACCAGAAGTTGGAGCTGTCTATCTTCTGCCCTGCAAATATTTCACAAACTTGTTCACTATGCTAACGAGAGTGCAGCTTTTCTGTTCTTTTAGTTATTCTATGAAAAGTATGAGGGTCCTGTGGTTGCATTTCAGTCACCCAGTGCACTACTGTAAATGCTTAGCTCAATGTACAGTGCTTGTTCTTGTAGAAAATGCTTTGTTACTGCACGTTATATCAGCTTAAATCCTTACTTCTAATGTTGCAGTTTTTCGATGGATATGGTTACCATGGGACGTCCTTTGAGCAGACTTATCGATGCTACCCCGCATCTTTTATTGAAAAGGTATCTATCATGTTTTACTAACCATACTACTATATAATGTATTGGATTTAAATATTCCAAATAGATTCAATTTGTCAATTTTTTCTTTATTAAAAGATTAAAATAAATTGCAACCCTTATAAACAATGGTCAATTAAGTTAATATAGTTAATTTGTTATAAATTCTTTTAACTCCTACACTCCCCCCCCCCCCCCCCCCCCCCCCCCCCCCCCCCCCCCCCCCCCCCCCGTTTATCATTATTTTTATTTATATATCATCCTTATTATTGTTACTATTTCTTCTTTATGTGCAAACACGTGTTAGTTAATATTACATTTATAAAACATGCCACTTGCAATAAATCTATCTGAAGTTAGATAATTTGATGACTTGCTGCCTTTTGTGTTTTTTTACTTTCATGTGTAGTGTATCTTGTTACTAATATTAACCCGAGGAGAATATTCAGGTGTACTTTATAAAGCAATTTAGTAATGAAGTGTTGGGTCCTGTCCTTTTTTGTACTGTATTTATAATTTATGGTAGTGCTATAACTTTTTCCTATTTCCGTACTGTAAGGACTATTATTAATTGTTATAACATGATTATTGCAATTGTTAGCTTAGTTCAATAAGAAATTATAAGCTGGATGCTAGACATAGTAAAAATAGAGATTGCCATTAGAATCAGTAAATTGTGGTATTTCATACTTCATATCCCGGATGAAGTGCAGCCTGTGCAGATGATCTTGCCATTTGATACAGTTATAGGATTTGGATCTGTCACTAATGCCGATTCAATCATGTAGAAATAGAATAATAGTTTATTCCACTTCAACTGAATGAACTTTTGTATACCGAACTTTTTGATCCTAAATCTAACATAGATACAGAAGTTAGAATTCTGAAATTGTTCAGACACTGATGTCTAACTTATTTATGCAGCCACAGCTGGAAGCTGGTGATAAAAGTATGTTATCTCTAATTATGTTTTACTTGTAATTTATTTTCTTTATTTCTAACGCGATACGACCTAATATGATCTGCATTTCAGTTATAATGCCCCCTTCTGCTCTTGACCGTCTTGGTAAGCCGAACATTTTGAATAAATTTTAAACATTAACAATTGTTTTCCTTTAATGTGTAGTGTACGAAATTGTTAATTTTGCTATCTATTCTACAGCTTCCCTCCACATTGATTACCCAATGTTGTTTGAACTTCGCAATACTGCGACAGAGCGAGTTTCACATTGCGGAGTGCTCGAGTTTATTGCCGAAGAAGGCATGATTTACATGCCATATTGGGTAGGCATCTGCCCACTTTGACTTGGACATTCTGCTGGTTTACTCAGTATTTTTATGTAAATAATGTATTCTTTTCAAAAAAAATTTGGATTTAGATGATGCAAAACATGCTTCTACAAGAAGGAGATGTAGTGCGAGTGAAGAATGTGACCCTTCCCAAGGGTACATATGTGAAGCTTCAGCCTCATACGCAAGACTTTCTTGACATATCAAACCCCAAGGCCATGTAAGTAGTTTGTACTGACATGTTTGCATCTATATTTTTAGCGTATTGTTCATGTGTGACCCCCTTAATTTACAAATTCTCTGGTTGATCTTCGATAAACGCTAATATCTGTTAGGACCAACGGTAGCAGTCCGAAATGCACCATATGAAATCGGTTTCGGCCGAAACCCATAGAAAATAGGGGGGAAACAAAGCAATGAGATCTGAAATCATGGATACATGGTGAAATCGTTGGTTTTTTGAAAAAGAAAATCAAAATGAGAGAGGAAACATATGGATTTGTGGAGAAAATGCTGATTGACTTACCTTTTCTTCATGAGATCTCCTTCAAAGCTCCAAGACCTTCTCTCATAATTCAAAAATTAGCTTTGGGGACCTGTAATTAGAAACTAATCAGAGTAGAGAACATATTTTTTTTCTTTGGCTTATTTCCACAAATTCCTTTCATTTCTCTCATAATTCAAAAATTAGCTTTGGGGACCTGTAATTAGAAACTAATCAGAGAAGAGAACATATTTTTTTTCTTTAGCTTATTTCCACAAATTCCTTTCATTTGGAACTTAGGTCAATTAACATGTTAATTAGCTATGGGGACCTGTTGTGATTTTTTTTTTAATAAGCTGAAGACCTAATCGATGTTGGCTTCAATGTGGTGGTTTAGTAAAATATACTTGTAAAGTTAGGGGTCTGTACGAGAAAATTCTTTGGATTATTCAATTTGGATACTTTTGGGAGATTATATTATTGTTTATATCTACTAATTGAAGACATGTTGTGGTAATTTTTGTAATATGTGCAGCTTGGAAACAACGTTAAGAAACTTCTCCTGCTTATCTACTGGTGACAGCATCATGGTTGCTTATAACAATAAGAAGTATTACATAGATATTGTGGAAACAAAGCCATCTTCAGCTATAAGCATCATAGAGACAGACTGTGAGGTTGATTTCGCACCTCCCCTAGATTACAAAGAACCTGAACGACCTCAGCAACCTATTCCTTCAAACAAGGCAGCAGCTCAAGGTTTCTTTCTAGTAACCTATCTGTCATCTTTGTTGTTTTCATCTAATTCACTCTTAAATATTTTTACAATTTATGTTCTTAGTGTGGTTATACAAAACCTGCGAACTCTTATGAGCTCTGGTCATTTTAGTCATCCTTCCATAATGTTAATAGTTCCCTTTGCAGTTTGTAAAAGTTGACTTGTCATCCCCCAACCTCTAAACTTTTATGTGAGCCATTATGCAACTATGCAAGTTGTAATTAGATGCATAACATATGTTGACATGTATAGTTTGGAAAAAAAACAATCATTTAATGAGAGGACACAATTCAATGAGGAACAAAGGAATGTATGATAGTTATGAAAGAATTGTTACTGTTGTCTAATTTCCACAATGATCCAGAGTTTAATAATCATGAATTGAATGTATAGTACATGCTCAACTTTATGAACAAGCTGGGCCGTGTCGAAGAAAGCAGTTTTCGGAACAGTGTTATTAGCGATTCGTTTCTTGGAGTTCAGAGTTCTGGCCCGTGCTCTCTCTCTCTCTCTCACACACACACACACACACTCATTTTTATTATTACTAAAAGAATAGTGTCATTAGTTTTGCTGAATTTCAAAACTAATGAGAATTTTTGCGGAGTCTTTGCTTCTGCATACAAAACCTGTACTGGATCATCCTACCACATTGCACAGAAATCAAGTTTTACCAGTTGTAATACCTACTGATTATCATCACTTTCTTCCCCCTGTCTTCTCGTAAAATTTATTTTTCCAATCTTTCCTTCTTTGGCCTTCATAAGTATTTAATTCGTTAGCTTCAACCAGTTACTCCCTGATGATATATATTATAATATTGTTGCTGGGTAGGAGGCTACAAATTTTCAATATGGGAAGCAAAGTCAATGAAGATTTATTGCAACTTTCACTGTAGAAGTTCACATTTTAATACTTGAGCATCATGGGTATTTGAGAGTGTTATGGTAGATTGATTAAGCTGATCTGAGTTAAAAGAAAATGGAAATTGATGGACTGCACATAAATTGGAACCTTCCTGTGGTTTATGATGATTGCTAAAGAAGAGGAACAAAACCTGCTCATTCATGTCGATTCTATGATACAATTGCTATGTGCTTTCCTATTCTCCATCAGCAATGACAACAGTAGACCAGTGATGCCATGGCATCCACAAGGAGTAGAAATATGTGGAATGAAAGTTTGTGGTTGCTTGCCATTTTAACAAAGACTGCTAATTGCAACACTCCCCTCTTCCCTTTGCCTCTGTCTCTCTCTCTCTCTGTGGAGAACTGGTAGTTTTGTACTTTGTAGTTTATTAGCTAAGGGAAACCTAAATAAACTTGAATAAAACAATTAAGAAGGATATAGTTGCTTATTTGACCACTGCAGTTTGAATGGAGAAAAATAATTCATAGATCTGACCCGAAGGTTCGTGATAAAAACTGTTACTATAGTTGAGTGGATACTTATCTTTGGAATGCCGAAGGATTCAGGTTACATAATCAACTCACGGACAACTTCCTTTGCAGCTATTGAAACAGTATCTCACGCGATCATCACAATCAGCCCAATCCAAACATTCGTATAGTTATATATCACTTGTTGCCTTGTTGGAGATGTCTAGTTCTGCCTTTAAGTTTATTGGGCATTTGCCATTCCTGAAAATTCCTTTTTCAGTTCGTAAAGGACTTTTCTGAGAATTAGTGGGTACTTTGTGGTTAGAAGTTAGGAGGGTAGTGCTGAGGTACATCTAAATTAGTTGGAATTTCTGATGAGATATCCTAAAGTGATTTAAATTTATTGGGTTTTTTATTGAAGTCAACTATCAATGTGAAGGAATAAGATTTGGATGCTAACGTTGCTATTACTATTCATGTGAAAACTTACCTGTTTGGAGTATTTCAGGGATTAATCTTTGAGTTTATCCTTCTCAAGAAGCCTATTAGAGGTTAAGTAATATTCTTGTGTTAGAGGAGATAAAACGAACTGAATTGAGAAAATGGGTTGGTGGAGCCAACCCCAGTAATCTATACGATGAGGACTAAATTCTTTAACCTTCTAAGTGTTATGTTTGAAAGTTCAAATTTTAGCTAAGGCTGTTATGCAATTGATTTGGCATTTGATTTAATTTAGATTGTAGAGTACTAAAGTCTATTAGTATCTTGTTATTATTACAGATACATGTTAGCTACTGCCATTGTTCTAGTGAAGGACCGTAATTAGACTGCTTTTTGTATATATCCATGTTTACCTGGTTAACATGCTCTCTTGCCTAGTTCAAGTTCATAAAAGAGAATGCAATTTTGATATGTCCCCCCTCTTTATCTTTATAGAATAAATCAGTTTTTCAAATCTTGAAAGCTTATTCAGTTCAGTACCATCTGACTGCTGAGCTATGCAATAGAGTAGAGGACAATCAGGGGTGGTGCTGGGGGGTGGGCGGGGTACCCGGCCCCTGCAAAGTTTTTGAAAAACCCAAATTCAGTAGTATGGGTATCGAAGATTTATAAAATAGTCAAAGCCTGGTCCCTCCATAAATATTGCATTAAGTGTTTGTATGGTCTAGTGACTAGTGCGTTTTGTTAGTAAATGAGAGGTTGTGGGTTCAAATCATAACAATTTAAAGTGTTTTTAATATGAAATATAAATATTTTATTTTTTGTCGTGCCCGGGTCAATCCTGGCTCCGCCACTGAGGACAGTTATATTTCTACTGATGTCAAATAGTGGTTAATGGTTCAGTTGATTGTATATCACATTGTTGATTAGAACTTTTCATTACAATCTGTTAACTTCGTCTAACCATTTATAGTGGTAATATTTGTAAATTGTTTTTCAAGATTGGAAAGATGTTATTTGTATTAAAAATTGGTGATGCTAATGTGAATTCTCTGAAATTCAGTTCAGGAGGCTGCACCAGAACCTGAACCGAAGTTCAACCCCTTCACTGGCGCTGGAAGGCGATTGGATGGTAAGCCTTCCAAGCTCCCAGCACAAGAGGCCAGCTCTCTGCCCAAGCAACCTCAGGCGCAAGTAGGAAGTAGTTTGAAGCAACTAACTGGAGCTCCATCGAGCAGTGCTTCTTCCAGGCAGACTCCTGGAAAACTTGTTTTTGGCTCCAATGCAAGCGCCGCAGCAAAAGATGCACCAAAGGTGAGAACTTTTCGTCTTTCATTATTTTAACTTGTAGCAGTGCAATTATGTATTAACTTTGTGTTTCAATACCAAAACAACCCTATATGCAATTTGTATAATGTCAAGAACTCTGGCAGTCTCATCATGCAAGTTTTGATATCTTATTTAAGGTGAGATATGACATATAGGACTACCTTGCATTGCTCATTGCTGACTTAAAAATTAACTGCTAGAAATGGACGACTCTTTATTCAAATAACATAATGTGATGTAATACTTCTTGATGTTCCGTATAGGTGGTAAGAGGTGGTGATGGGTTCAGAAAGTCCCATGCCTGAGATTAAGCATGGTTTGCAAACTTCTTAGTGTTATTCACCTATCCTATATCGGAGATGTAGGTATGGTATGAATATTGGCTTATCATTATCATTAATGTTTGGCAATAGAAATTCTGATTCAATAGCTCTGGTGTCTGTTGGTGTCAGCTGTTCGGAAGCTTTTGAGTCTATTGCCATTTTTGTAGGAAAAATGAGTCCTGTGATTATATTAGCTGATATTTTTAATAAACTTAAGTTGTCTGTTGCTCCAATGGCGTTGTTGGTGGTTTGATCTGAGAGACTATATAAACTTGGAGAAATTTGACTAGTTTAATTCCTCAATTATTGATGCTATTTTAGCCTGAAGATGCAATGTAAGAAGGTATTCTTTGGACAACATAGGTATTCAGCAGGATTTTGGGTGGCAAAATCATGCTTCGTGCCTTGATTACAAATAAGGAATAATCCAGCCTTGTTTCTCCAGTAATTACAAATGTGGTTACTGTGGTAAGAATTGAGACTTTAATTGGACTGCTGTAAGAAGCTTGCTTTTAGTCCGTTAGCTTCAGTTCCGTTAATATTTAAAGTAGGTTTCCCTAACATTTTGTTTAATTTTTTGCCCCCATGATTTTGTCTCGTTAATATACTTTTGTTTCGTTGTTGTATTATTTTTTTTAAAATCAGAAACACATTTCCCACTGAACCCGAAACAGCCTAAGGTGTTTTTCCTTTCTACTTTGCATTAATTTTTTGTAACCTCCACCATATTATGACACTATTCATTATTTCATTTTTCAAAGGCACCTGCGAAGGAAGCCAAAGCAGAGCCCTCAAAAGAGGAAGAGCCAAAGTTCCAGCCGTTCAGTGGGAAGAAATACTCGTTGAGGGGTTGATCAACATATTATCCACGGGTGTATGGATCAAGGGAAAGAGAGAAAAAACTGAACCTTGTAATTTATCACTTATGAAGCTATATGGTTCACTTGAAATAGGCGCCTCTTGAAGTTAATGTTTTGTTTTGCTTATAGTTATATGTTACTTTGTTTTTATATTTGTGCAATAATACCAAAACATGCAGCAAGGTATAAAAACCTGATAAGCTAGATATGCAGGCAGCTTGCCCCGAACTTAGATTTGAGGCACCCATCTCAAAGCACTGGGCAATCCAATGGTGCATATGCCTTTTACAACCTAACAAATACAGGTGTTGCTGGGAGTAATTTGTTTGTGTTGCTCCAGATGCTGTTGAGGGAAGTAAATCTCTAATGGCTAATTGATGTAGTAGATTTGTGTCGCTGAAGAAAGAGGATAAGATGGCATCAAAGAGATGGCGTCATGCAATCCAACAAGCCATACCAATTAGGGTATATTCATTGCAGTCCCAGAGTCGCGAAGAAATTGAAACAGTTCTAGCAAGAACTAGCTGAAGCCAATTTCTATCCTGTATCGAATACCTGGTAATTAGTTCTGCCATCGCTTTTCTTGGGCTACTGATTAGTTGCAGGTATGACAAAATTGTGTGTTGTGATGGATTAACTGCAGGTGCTAGTGAAAAAATAGGAGGTTGGTTTGCGGAATCTGTTAGTTTTAATCAGCATAGCATTGACAACTGAGCCTTGTTGCAGGCGCCTAATCAGCTTTGACAACTCAATATAAAAATCTTACACCTTGAAATGCTATTAGTATGCTGAAAATAAGAAGTCAAAATTGTGAGTGCTGCTAGAGCCTGTCATTGCTAATGAGCAAGAAGTAGGAGATATACACCATTTCTTTTATTATGAGATTGTTCAGCAGAAGAAAGAAAGAAAGAAAGAAAGCAAATCACTGTTCAACAATATTAACAATTGGTTCTACCACATTAACAAAGCCCCATGTATATCAGTCCATCTTCCGTTATTGTTCGTAGGAGCATCAGTAGTCGTTAGAGGCAAATTTTTGGTATTTGGCAAATAGCAAATAGAAAAAATAGCGGCGCTCTGTAGTCGTTGTTAGCCAAAATTTGGCTTTTACGAAATCCAAATAGTACGGGCGGTAAATTATTGATGTAGTAGATTTGTGTTGCTGAAGAGAGAGGATAAGATGGCATCAAAGAGATGGTGTTATGCTATCCAACAAGCCATATCAATTAGGGTATATTCATTGCAGTCCTGGAGTCGCGAAGAAAGTGGAAGAGTTCTAGCAAGAACTAGCTGAAGCCAATTTCTATCCTGTATTGAATACCTGGTAATTAGTTATGCCATCGCTTTTCTTGGGCTACTGATTAGTTGCAGGTATGACAAAATTGTGTGTTGTGATGGGATTAACTGCAGGTGCTAGTGAAAAAATAGGAGGTTGGTTTGCGGAATCTGTTAGTTTTAATCAGCTTCGCATTGACAACTGAGCCTTGTTGCAGGCGCCTAATCAGCTTTGACAACTTAATATAAAAATCTTACACCTTGAAATGCTATTAGTATGCTGAAAATAAGAAGTCAAAATTGTGAGTGCTGCTAGAGCCTGTCATTGTTAATGAGCAAGAAGTAGGAGATATACACCATTTCTTTTATTATGAGATTGTTCATCAGAAGAAAGAAAGAAAGAAAGAAAGCAAATCACTGTTCAACAATATTAACAATTGGTTCTACCACATTAACAAAGCCCCATGTATTATCAGTTGATCTTCTGTTATTGTTCGTAGGAGCATCTGTAGTTGTTAGAGGCAAATTTTTGGTATTTGGGAAATAGCAAATAGAAAAAATAGCGGCGCTCTGTAGTCGTTGTTAGCCAAAATTTGGCTTTTACGAAATCCAAATAGGACGGGCGGTAAATTATTTTCCGTTTGGCATAAAAAAAAAACCTAAAAAAACTTTAAAAATGGTTAAAATGGCTAGATAGTGACATTTCAACACACAAAAAAAAGGCTAAATATAAAAAAGGAACACAAAAAAAAACTCCACTAGGTTAGTTAGGGTTAGTTCGGGGGGGGGGGGGATATTTGAACATTTTTTTTAAACCCTAACCCAACCCTAACCCTAACTAATCCAGTGGAGTTTTTTGAAACTTTGTGTCCGTTTTTTAAACAAAAAAATCTTAGTGTCCTTTTTTTAAATTGGCCCAAAACTTTATGTCCTTTTTGTATATTTAGCCCCCAAAAAAGTTCAAAAAACTTTCCTGATGCCTGATGTAGGGACGGCAGATAATGTTTTGTTTGTGAGTTATTTGATTTTTTTATAGATGGAACGGACGGAAAATCATTTCCCGTCCGACCGTTTAAAAAAAAAAATATTAAGGGACGGGAACTAATTCCTCGTCCGATGAGTACGCGTGAAAAAAAATCTCTCGAACGAAAAATAATCTTTCGTCTGATCGAACGGACGAAAGATTATCTTTCGTTTGCTATATTTTGGCAATTGCCATTCCGTTTGCTAGATATAGCCGACTACTGTAGCGGTGAAACCCAATTTTTAGGTAAATAGGCAACAACTACATAGGGTTGTTGTTGTTGTTGTTGTTTTCCGTTTGCTAGATATAGCCGACTACTGTAGCGGTGAAACCCAATTTTTAGGTAAATAGGCAACAACTATATGTGGTGGTGGTGGGGGGGGGGGGGGGGGGGGGGGGGGGGGTGTTGGGGTTGTTGTTGTTGTTGATGAAAATTTTGGGTAAATGGCCAATCTACATAGGGTTGTTGTTGTTGTTGTTGTTGTTGTTGTTTTTCGTTTGCTAGATATAGCCGACTACTGTAGCGGTGAAACCCAATTTTCTACTGTAGCGGTGAAACCCAATTTTAGGTAAATAGTCAACAACTACATAGGGGGGTGGTTGTTGTTGTTGTTGTTGTTGTTGTTGTTGAAAATTTTGGGTAAATGGCCAATCGGTGTCCAAGAACTAGTTCTCCGTCTTCTATCTTTTTTATAATTATTTCAAATAAGAAATACTGTGCACTACAAATATTTTCCTCATAAGAATTATGTGATGTATCATATTTTATATAGTCAGACAATTTTGCTTGCCAATAAAATTAGTCATATAAATTGTTCACTTTTTCTTGACTGGAAGTATATTGTCGATATATGTATCTTTCATTTATTTGTTAAATATATTATTAGTCTAAATATTAATGGCGCTTCGAGAAAAGATCTAATTGTTGATGGTACAAATTAATTACATTTTATAAATCATGGATTATTGGAGAAAATGAAAAGAACTTCAAAATTTTAAAGGCACTTGCAAAGTAGGCCAAGTCAACTCCATGCAGGAGGAGGAGCTGAAGTTCAAAGTCTACCCAAAGAGTATTCAAGACTATCCAAAGGTGGGTTAACAGAATCGGTGATAACCATCCTGATTGACATATTCCTATGGTTAGATATTGTAATATATATTTAGTTCCATATCGGATTATGTATCAGTTTAGTATTCAGTTCCCTCATATATATATAGGAGACATTGTACTCAATTATAATCAATCCAATAATCCAATAATATTTCATAATCTCTCTGTTAACTCTATCATGGTATTATAACAAGATTATACAAATTTTCTTTTCTTATTTTCTCCATTAAAACCCTAGAATTTCACCTTTAAAAAAAGAACAGGAGGAGGAGAAGAAGAAGAAGAAGAAGAAGAAGAAGAAGCCAACTTTAACAACATCTCATCACCAGCGACAACATCATCACCAACTCTGGCAACCTCCTGTCACCCTACTATGTTTTCTTCTCGAAATCCCTCAACCCCGAACCCACCTGCGATCCCTCTAGCATCTTCGTCCCCGACCACCCTCTTGTGTCTTCCTCTTCGGCGAATCGACTTGAAATCCCTCAACCCCAACCTCCAGCCGCAACGTCTTTGTCCTCGAAATCCCGAAACCCTAGCCGCCTCCTAGCCACCTCGTTGAAACCCTAGTCGCCGCTTCTCTTTTCCACATCAATCCAAACCCTAACCCCCTTGTTGCCTTCCTCCTACCTCAAGCAACACCATCAACATCACCAAACCCAAGAACTCCTTCATCTCCTTTCCCGTCGTCGACGCTCCATTCCGCTGTCGACTACTTGCAATCTACCCGAACCCCACCATAACCCTAGCCACCATTCTCTTCTCCCTACTCTTCTAAATCCACTTAAATCTTACCCTATCCTATATCCCAAACCCGACCCGCTCCAAACTCGAACCCTACCCACTTTCAATAACTACCCGAACACACTTCCCACACACTCTATACACCAACCCGATACACCAAATATCCATTTTCTCCTTTTCCCAGAAAAAAAAAATCAAAAAATCAACAAAAAAGTAATAATAATTTATTGCAGGTACTTCTCCAATGGAACATCAATTTTACCAGTATCCTTACGTCTCCATTGACGCCCCCGCTGCTACATTCTCCTCTTCCCTCTCCTTCACATCTCGATCCTTATCCAGATTCAAACAACAACAACACCGTCCTCATCCTTATTCCGGACTCCTACATTCTCTCAGCATCATCCCTAACCCTACCCCACATTTTTTTCCGATACCGGCAACACCATCTAGCTCACTATCCCGATTCCGGCACCAGCAACATCCCAGTCTTAATTTTGATCCCTGCCACGGCAACACCGGTCTCCTTCCTCCTCACCGTACTTCTTCCCTTACACTTTCGGCCATGACCAATACTCCTACCTTTCCATCTCCTGCTGATTGGGTAAATTTTCAACATCGCCTCGCTCAGCTGGAACTCCAGCTCTTGGGTCAGTCTGTCGCTGCTAGCCCCTCTACCCCTGCATTCTCTGTTACTCCTAATATGAATTCTTCCTAGATTTTAGATTCTGATGCATTACATCATCTTACTAGTAATCATACACTTCTCACCACCAGCATTGCACTTCCCTCTCACTCTCCATCCCTACACACTGCCGATGGTTCACAACTTACCACTATACACTCAGAGTCTATTAGCTCTCCCACTCTCACATTGCTTTATGTTCTTTATGCTCCTCATTTATCCATGAACCTTATTTTCATTAGTGCTCTATGTAATAGTGGTCTTGTCGTTACATTTGATTCTTTAGGTTGTTCTATTACTCATTCACACATTGGTCAGGAGTTTGGGCGTGCTAGTTGACATGGTCGTCTATATCATCTAGATTTTCTTCATGCCCATAAATTTCATCATCATTTTTCTGGTGCTGTGTTCGTTAATGCTGATATGTGGCACAGACGTTTAGGACATATTAGTGAGTCTCGACTCAAGACTTTAGCCCGTAGTGGTGCCTTTGGTCCTCTTTCTTTCACTCATTTATCTGATTGTCAGGATTGTCATTTGACCAACACATAGCACTCCTTTTTAATCACAAAAGTATTTCTTAAACCACCCATCCTTTTCAACTTATCAACTCTGACATATGGGGACCATCTCCTATACCTTCTCACAAAGGTTATCTCTATTAAGTTAGTTTCATCGATGACTTTACTAGATTTACATGGGTGTTTCTTATGCGCCAACGCTCTGATATCCCTAACATTTACCAGTTTTTTACGAACATGGTTCACACTCAGTTTGGAGTCCATATCAAAACCTTTCGATCAGACGGTGCTCGTAAGTACACTTCTGCTACTATGAGATCGATCCTTGATTTTCATGGTATACTCTTTCAGCAATCATGCCCCCACACGCATAAGCAGAATGATGTAGATGAACGCAAGCATCATCACATCCTTCATACAGCTCGCGCTCTTCTACTCTCCTCTTTTGTTCCTCGTTCTTTCTAGGCTGAAGCTATCATGACGTCTGTCAGTCTCATTAACATCACTCCCTCATCTGTCCTATCTGACACATCATCTTATGAGGCTCTTCGTCACTCACCACCGGACTACACTATGCTCCTTACTTTGGGTGCACTTGTTATGTTCTTCTCCCTCCCACTGAGCGCATGAAGCTCACCGCTCGAGCCACTAAGTGTATTCACTTAGGCCTCAGTCCAGAACATAAATGATATCGTTGTTTTGATCCCGTGGTGGGTCGTGTTTATATTTCTCGACATGTCTCCTTTGTGGAAGACTCCCCCTACTACTTGACCTCTCCTAAGGATGCTAGTTTTCTCGATTCCCCAGTTGTTGGGCCTATCTCCCCGGCCATACCTTCATGCATTCCATATGATCCCACTCATTTGGCTCTTTTCCCATCCCCTACTGATGTTCCACCTATTGTTCCTCTTACGGAGACACCACCTGCATCCCCAAAACATCCTGTACCTTCACCACCCGCATCCCCACAGCTGCATGCACCCACCACACCTATCTCACCCCACACACTGCCCATCCACCACTGGTCCGTCAGTCTACACATTCTACTTCAGGCATCCCACCGGCATGTTACACATCTGATGCCACTGGTCCTTCTGACCAGTTTGACTTTGCTACCCTTGCCTCCTAGTCACCACAGTTTCATGCATTTCTCACTAATTTACACCCCACACGTGAGCCCAGAACCTATCAGGAAGTTATTCACTTTCCCGAGTGGCAGAAGCTATTGCAGAAAAGTTTCGTGCATTTGATTAGACTGGCACTTGAGATATTATTCCACTGACTGTGGGCGTCCAGCCTATTAGCTGTAAGTGGATCTTTAAGGTTAAATATCGACCTGATGGCTCTATTGAGCGGCACCAAGCTCGTCTAGTTGTCCGAGGATTCGCTTAGGAACATGGCATTGATTATGATGAGACTTTTGCCCCAACTGCAAAGATGACTACTGTTCACACTCTCCTTGTTGTTGCCTCTGTTTGTCAGTAGCCGTTATACCAGATGGATGTGAAGAATGCATTTCTTCATGGTAGCTTATCTGAGGCTGTTTACATGCATCCGCCTTCTGGCCTTACCACTCCTCCTCATCATGTTTGTCGTATGCGTGGTGCTATATATGGCCTGAAACAGCCCCTTTGAGCCTTATTTGAGTGTTTTCGTCGTGTCATCACCCAGGTTGGTTTCAGTCAGAGCTCACTGGACCATTCTATGTTTATGCAGTCATCACTGTAGGGGAGGGTACTCCTGCTATTATATGTTGATGATATGATTGTTATTGGGGATGACTCTGCAAGCATTGCATCCATCTAACACTATCTTCACCAATAGATCCATATGAAAGATCTTGGTAGATTACGCTACTTTCTGGGTCTAGAGATTGTTCATGGATCTTGGGGCATACTTATTTCTCAACAGAAATACACATCATATATTATCTCCACTGCATGTTTCTCTGACAGTCGACCAGTCGACACTCCCTTAGAGCTTAACACTCCCTTAGAGCTTCATGTGAAGCTTCGTCCCACTGATGGTGAGCTCCTTCCCGACCCCACTAGATACAGTCAGATTGTTGGACAGCTTGTCTACTTATACATGACCAGACCCGATATTGCTCATGCAGTCAGTGTTGTTAGTCAGTTTTTTTCCGCTCCTACATCAGTTCAGTACAGTGCTTTTATTCGGATTCTTAGATATCTTCGGGGCACTATCACTTGCCCATTATTCATGCCTTATACTTCCAAACTGGAACTCAGTGCATATTCTAATTCAGACTGGGCGGATGATCTTACCACCAGACGGTATACCAAAGGGTTTTGTCTATTTCTTGGTGATTTGCTGATCTCATGGCGAAGCAAGAAACAAGCAGTTGTTGCATATTCTTCTACCGAATCTGAGTACAGAGCAATGACAGCTACTATTAGAGAGATTGTTTATGTTCGCTAGCTGTTATCAGATATGGGTGTCACTCTTACAAGTGCTACTCCTCTTCACTGTGATAACCGGAGTACATTGCACATTGCAAACAACCCGATCTTTCATAAGCGAACAAAGCACATAAAGATAGATTGCCACTATGTTTGTAAGTGATTTGAAGTAGAGACCATTTTACTTCATTCTGTTACCTCTTCACAGCAGACAACAGATTTCTTCACCAAATTACACACTGTTCAGAGATTTCGTTACTTGGTGGGCAAACTCACACTGTTCGACCCACCGTGAGTTTGAGAGGGGGGGTCAGATATTGTAATATATATTTAGTCCCAGATCGAGTTCTGTATCAGTTTACTATTCAGTTCCCTCATATATATATATAGGAGACATTATACTCAATTATAATCAATCCAATAATCCAATAATATTTTCCAATCTCGCTGTTCACTATGTCACCTTTGCTTGAAGAAAATAACTTAGTACTTATTATTTAGGTAATATTAATTAAAATTCATGTTACTTGTTACATGGAGACATTCTTCAACAAGATGATGTTAATATCACAACATATTTCAATGTTAATTTTAACTATAATATATGCTATATTGCTATATGCTAGTATCTATAACTTCAATTGACATGGTTGTGCTACTATTAGTTGGTATGAATATTGTTTAAGTCACTACCACAAACCAAAATTTTGAAGTTGCAGTAAAGATTGAGGATTTAGTATATATAACCTTATAAGTTCCCGCAGATTGAGGGTCATCTTTGTTGGCAAAAATCTGGATTGTCGATATATATGGAACACCCCACAAAATTAAGTAATGAAAATTTTGCCCTCGCGTGTTACACACGTATATTTTGTACCATTACGAGTAATATTCGTAATGTACTTTTATATAAATTTCATACGTATTTTATATTCCGATTATTTATACATTTTTCGTCTTTTCAAAACTCATTTTGGGCCAACTCAAACATTTTATTTTAATCTTTGTGTTTTTACATGTATTGCACGTGTTTTCAATACACCTGTCGATTACATAAATTTCACCGTTACGCGAAATATCCGTAACATTATCAAAATAAACGTTTTTTGTATGTTATATTTCCATTATTTATAAATATTTTCTCGTTACTATAATTTATTTCGTATTTGAATATTTATTTTTATGTGTGCATTACACGTAAATTTTCATGTGCATTTTATTTCTAAAATTTTCTAAAAGTTATGCACATCTTTCTTCTCTTTTATTTGTCACATTTGTATTATTTTATTTTAATTAAAACCCATAGGCCTAAAGTCTATTTTAAAGCCCATTAGAAAATTAATTAAAAAGAGAGGCCCATGATTTTGATCTACACTTTAAATGTACACTTTTTAATCCTACACACTTGTCATGTAACAAACTCACATAAATGAACTAATAACAAATAATTAAAAGAATGAGAAGTGTGTGCACGTAGAGTACATGTGCACGTGTGTGCACACCAAGAGGTTGGCCGGCCAAGAATGTGAAAGGGTAGGGGTTTTGTGTTAATGGTTTCGTGAATGGGTAATTATTTTGGATAATGGGTATTTATTTTGGGTAATGGGTGCCCCTTCATTCACCGATTTAGCCTTATAAATACCTCTCTCATTCATGAACAATGTACACTAAAAGAAACAAAAGAAAGAGAGGAAAGAAAGAAAGAAAGAGAGAAGCTTTTGGTGTTGGCAAATTGCTAGGAGGTGAAGACTTGCTTGGTTGGAGCTTTGGAACAATCCCTATAGGATTCTATTTAATTGCATCAAAAATAATGTGGATGATTTCTTTTACTTTCTAGATATTTTAGTATGAGTGAGATACGGAAATAAATGCATGCTAGTTGAAAAAATTGTCAT
This sequence comes from Hemerocallis citrina, assembly GCA_017893485.1. Taxonomy (NCBI): domain Eukaryota; kingdom Viridiplantae; phylum Streptophyta; class Magnoliopsida; order Asparagales; family Asphodelaceae; genus Hemerocallis; species Hemerocallis citrina. The sequence continues at coordinate 172,247,532 of CM030367.1, forward strand.
GATTAACAAATTAAAATTTTAGAATGAGTTGTTATAGTGGTATTGGGTGCATACTAGTATATCATGTTTAGATTAAACGAATTGGGTATAAATTCATACACAAGTTAATTTGTGTAAAGAAAGTTGGTGTTTTAAGTTTTTGTTGCACTTCAGAAAATCATATCTATTAAACTAGATGGAATCTAGAGCTAAAACTTTTATAGGCATATCTCGTGTATGTCAGGAACATCCATTTAAAATTTCATATTTTTTGAATGTCTTTTACTATTTTAATAAAATCCAAACTTAGGACTGGTTGACAGTTGACTAATTGCTGGAAATATGTACACATTTTGGATTTTGATCATTTCAACATCTTAGATGAAGTAATTTGAGAAAAGTCAAAACTAAGAACTTGAAGTAGACTCATTAACCTTTCTGTAAAGTCTAAGAAATCAAATTTTCATAAATAATTGAATTTATAATGAATTTTACAAGACTGAACAAGTGACAGTATTTCAATATTTCAACCCTACTGTGGATTTTGAAGTATTCAGGGTTATAGATACAAAATTTTGGAGGAATTTATAACTAAGAAATTGTAGTAGACTTGTATACCTTTATTTTTATCTAAAGAACACAAAGTTTCATGAAGTATATAATTTTCTATGATTTTTACAAGTAACATGAGATGCAATTTTCTGATTTTGAACTTACAGTTTTGCAAATGAATTTTAGACGAAGTAATTGAGAATGATTTTAGGTGATCTTAACTACAAAGATATAGTAGACTCTTTTATGAAACTAATAAATCTATCTTTTGAATATATATGAGATTTATAATTGAAATATAGATGAATATGAAAAGAGTTTATTTAATCGAAGAAACTTTGTAGCTTATTAAAGTGAATTGTTGGTTGTGTGTGTCTAACCAAGAAGTGTTACTTCATGATTGATAACTAAGAATAAATGAAGGAATTGAATAAAATATGAATACATGAAATCAAAAATATGAATAATGAGGACATGATTGACCCCAATTATTGAACATGAAATATGTTAATCTAGAGGCTAGACGAGACCCTAGTAACCAGCATTGTGAATAATGATAATTTGAGAAACTAACTAGTGTGGGTTAAGTATCTCTTGAGAAGTAACCAGTTTGGGCGAACTTTCTCTCGTGTTGATTTGAGTCTGATAGGGTAAGCTAGCTCTAGGTTGTGGTGATTTAAAATTAAAATTTAAGGACAGGCACTAAGGGGAGATGTGATGAAGTATGAGGGTCTTGATAGCACGGTGGAAGGTTATCTCCAGAATTATCGGGATTGCGGCTCGCGGTGGGAGAAATTCCTTCAGAATTACCGGGATCGAGATGACGCCCATGGGGTATTTATGTGATGAGATACCGATGATAGCGCGGTGTGGGTTTCGTCTCCAAAATTATCAGGGTGTGAGACGTGAGGGCCGAAAATCACTTGCGGTGGGAGAACGACTCCCAAGAATTATCGGGGTCATAGCTTGCGATGTGAGTATTCATCTCCAGAATTATCGGGGTATGAGGCAGTGTGTCCAAAATCACTTGCGGTGGGAGTGCGATACTCAAGAATTATCGGGGTGGTACTAGATACTCAGAGGATATCTAAAACATACATTAGTCACCGTAATAGTATTTCATAGAGAGGGATTAAACCCTACATTGAGGATCCGAGCAAGTATGCATTAGTGTCATTGTAGTATAACATCTGCATTAGGCATTAAGTCATATCATACACTGACATGTTTAGGATAGTCACTCTTTTACACTTTATTGTGCATTCAAGTTTGTGGTTGCTAAAGTAAGAGAATCGTTATATTACGACATAGTGAGGATCGTTGTTTTATAACATTGCATCGGTTGTAAGAAATTGATGTGCCATAGATTTTTCAGTGCAGGGCTTGGATTGACAAAGACTTAAAGATGAATTGATGCTAAAGACTATTATCAAGATTTAAGTTGTTGATGTTAATGCTGTATTTATCATGTTGTATTCTTTTTATTTCCGCTGCTGTCATGCCCCGCTTCCTAAAAGGAATACAGAATACGGATACACGAAAATGTCCAACGAATGACTTTCACCATTCTTGAACTGTAAGAATCTTTACAACAATACACAAGGATAAACAAGGAATAAACATGAAATAATCATCCACGCATGCATGAAATAAATTAATATAACCAACAGAATTACTTGAAAACAAGATACACAATTCTCAAATAACCAGATCTGGAAACAACAAGTTATATGTTCTGGGACAAAGTGCCTAATACAAGATTCAAGTAGTAATAAATACAATTTATTCAAAACAGGAAGATAATTCAAGCAGGAACTCTAGCCAAGCTCAGAACACTTGTTCACTTACTCCTTCAGGCAGCTGGTCACCAAAATATGCAAATTTGACAATTTGCAGGAAAAAGAAAACAGGAAACAATACGACCGTCAGTGCAGGTTACGGGCCGCATGTAGTGCAGACAACAAGTACGGAAAGCAGATAAAGAATATACAGAGTAGCAACAAGGAATAAGTACTGAAGTAAGCATTGAGGGGATGTGACAGCAAAATAGAGCAACTTGCTCTTAATCAAGAACAAAATCAAGTAACATGAAAAGATAATAAGGTGCACGTAGCATGTAACAAGTATCAAGTAGCATGCAAGCAAGTAACAAGTAACAAGTGTCAAGTAGCATGTACAAGTAACATGAATGAGAAAGTGATCATGTTATTCTCAAGTCTTGTATTTAATTTATCTAGGTAGCACTTCATGCGTCCCAAATTTTACCACATGGTTGCTACACTCAGACAAGTTGCGTTTAGATTTCGTAGTGGATTATATAGGGCCGTGTACTTAGGTATCAAGTATCAAGTAGTCAAGTGTCAAGTAATCACAAGTCACGTAGTCAAGTATCAAGTAGTCAAGTATCAAGTAATCACGTATTAAGTAGTCAAGTATCAAGTAGGATCTATGGATCCCCTCCGAGTACACCTCTCCTATTGGAAAGTATGTAGTCGGGTAAGCAAGTGGGAAACACGGGCCCTCTTTCAAGTACACATTTCTGTATTTTTCACTACTAGATCTTTCTCTTAACCCCGGCTTGATTACTTGTTATTATTATTAAAGCAAGCATGAATGTGCACGAATATGGTAAGAAAAAATGGCAAGAACAAGGAACAAGTTCAAGTTGGATAGAAGATATGAACGGGTGAAAAACAACTCATAACAGACTAGAACAACGAGACTTTCAATTCTGGACAGTAAGACATTGCTGCGCCAAAATCGAGATTCCCATTGCCACATGAATGAAAATCTGGATCCGTCAGAAATTCTAGAAACTAGGCACTCGGCAGAATCCAGCGTTTATACAAAAGTCATATAACAATTACAGAAACATGGCTCAAAGCAGCGATTTATACAGAATTCATGTTCAACCAGAAATCGCAAAGTTTTATTTATAAGCATGAAAAGGGAATAAAAACACTATAATTAAATCTAAGAAAAATCTAGAAGTTTCCCGAGCATGTCTAGTATCAACATATAAAATTTCATAAAATTCCATTACAGATAGTATAGTCAAATTAATTTGGAAAACAGAATGATGCAGCAACTTTATGAATCTGAAATCTTAGACATAGAAGTACCAAAACAGTGATAAGTCACAAAATACATCTCAGAATTCAAATCCGTCAAAAGAGTTGTAAAATATACATACTAGGCTATATTTCATATTCACAAAGTTTTAATCAAAAGTGACTGGAATCTGGTTGAAAACAGAGTTCTTTACTGAACAACATGCACTTTGGAAATTATATGATTGGTTTCATAAGCATGAAATAAGTTGTAAAAGTCATTAAACAGTTCTACAAAAATTAGGGGTTGATCACAATCATGTCTAGACGTACTCAGAATAATATTAAATCCAAATCTTACTTTTAACATTAGTTTTAAAATAATAAGACATGCAGCGATCTCATAAATCAGAATCTGGAAATTACGATACAGCTACAGTAAAACAGAGATGACGCACAAATAAAAAATCGAAACTGAGATCCGTCGAAAGTTATGAAAAATAGACACCGACGCCTACGAATCATATTCACAAAATAATTTATTTTACTGACCGTAACTTCATTTAAAATGATGGACCAAATCAGGGCAGCAGCAAAACAAAATTACTTTCATGCATTTAATCAAACAACTCATCTACAATAGATCCAAATTAGAGTATGATGTAAAATACGATATATTAGATATTCAAAACAACATGGCATTGGTATTTAACAATCCATAACAAGATAACACATCTAGCATATCAATCACATAACAAAAATCCACAACATACAATGGATCACGAACATGGATATATACATCAAGAAGTCTATCTAGATCTAACAAATTTTCATGTAGTGTATGTGTGACAACTATGATGATGGATCATGACTACGAATGGATCATACGAATGAGATCAAGAACTTCAAGAGATCATCATGGGAACGAACACAAAAACGAGAGCAAGACTACATGCGGTATTTTGTACTTGTATACGAACAAAAATAATACACAAGTTACTTGCCTTGGGTGTAGACGATGAATCCGACAAAAGAATAACGGGAATGGATCCTGGGCGAAGAACACAAACACACGATCCATGAACACGAGAGGCTTGCGGGATTGAAGTCGACGGCGGCACTCAGGCGGCGGCAGGCGGTGGAAGACGCGGCGAAGGAGGAAGGGGGTTGCGGTGTGGGGGTCTTGGGATGAGGAGAGGTGCAGGTTGTGGTGTCGATGGGATGAAGGCCGAGGAGGAGGGTGCTGGGTTGGCGGCACAAGGCGACGCGAAAGTAGGTCGACGACTGGGAAGGTGGCCGGCGAGGGGGGGTCGACAGGCAGTTGGGATGCATAGGGAGAAATTGAGAGATGAGTTGGAGATAGTTGATTAGGGTTTAATTAGGAGATAATGACTGTATGAGAAAGAAACAAATTTGGGTGTGATTATAATGAGATTTTGGCAAATTAGGATTTTGAGGAATCAAGGGGAGATAATGGGGGAGGAAGATCTGTTTGTCAGGCAGATATGGAGAACGTGAGGGAGAAATCTGAGGGAGACTGGGTAAAAAAGGGTATTGGGTAGTGGGTTTAAGATCCAATAGGGCGGATTATAGGGTTTTGGGTCTAAATAGGGTAGATTGAGTTAGAATTTGGATCTAACAAGGTAGGAAGTCAATTAATAGACAATTAGGCCATGAAATAAATAAATTCAGAATTAAACAAAACATCTAGAGATAAATAATTGGCAGAAGAATTTAAATCACGAAGATTGAAAATCACAGAACTGAATTGACGACAAAAATAGATGGATTTTATTAAGAACAAAAAAACAATTACACGGTTGAGAAATGACAAAAGATACAATCAGAATAAATACCCAGAAAAAAATAAATACATAAAAAAATACAAGAAAGGGGATATAGGGGTTACAACTGCGTTGATGTAAAGACCTGTGTTGTATAATGAAAAGTTTTAATTTCCTTGTAAAATTGTACGAATTGAAGTAAAAGATCCTGTTGTGCTACGAATTACATGTAAATTCGGGGTGTTATTGTAACGCCCCTGCCTCTTGCTCAGACAATTTATACAATTTAGAAGACAAATTAGATACTATGTAGTACAACTGCCCACCACAGGCTGCCTCTCACAAGGTGGTTAACCGGATTGGTGACTCTTGATCATAGGCATTAGTATTTATATTATATTATTCTTAGTGTATTACCGATATGGTACTAAATTTCATACTCTTCACTTTTTATCTCTTGAATCCTGTGTACAGCAAGAACCCCACGTCATCACACAAGGATAAAGGTGGGCCCCTCCATGAAAGGCGTCAACAGCACGTGAGGTAGACCAACAGCACACTTGCTGTTTTTGGTTTTTCTTCACGTGAGCCCCCACCTCCATTGCCATACACATTATTTACCATTTTTATGCCATTCATCATTTATACCAAACAGCCACTTTTCAACATATATTTTATATTATATTTTTTTTAACACGGGGCGTTACAATTACAATATATATATATATATATATATATATATATATATATATAGGGAAAGCTTCGGTTGAGCACCACTCTAGTGCTCACCGCGTGAACACTAGGCTTTCGGACGTTCATATCGAAAATCCGAACCGTTCACATTGATCTACACATCAAAATTAGTCTAAATATGTAAAATGAAATCATTTGAAATTCATTTGCCCATTCATTGAAGTGTTACAAAATTGTATGGCTGAAAATCATTGTTTTTATAGTCACATGATGGATGGGCAAATGAATTTCAAATGATTTGATTTTACATATTTAGACTAATTTAGATGTGTAGATCAATATGAACGGTTCGGATTTTCGATATGAATATATATATAGGGATTCATTCGATTGTAACGAGTATGTTTGCACAGACCTATTGCAAAAGTCAATCTGAGCCGTTGGATCGAGTTGATCAAGATCCAACGACTCAGATATGACCCGACGACACCCCCCCCCCCCCACACACACACAAGTTTTGAGGGGTACTGGGTATTTCACCCCCATTTTACCCTTCAACATTTAACTCTCTCTCACGCTTTCTCTCCCTTATACTGCGTTAACTTTTTTTTGGCCAAATGTTGCCTTAGACTGTCGTTGGCAACGATGAGCTAAGTTAAACTTTTTTTTAAAACTTATCCTACTCTATCTTCTCTCTCTCACTCTCTCCCTACTGTATCTCTTTTCTTCCCCGAACCCAAACTCAATCCCTACCGCAACCACCTCCTCCAACATCACTTGACTCTTTCACTCACTCTCCCCCTCTCCTCCCTCTCTCTCTCTCTGCCTGAAGGACTTCCCGAAATCCAAAAAACACTAACCCTAACCATCTCCCAAACCATCCTCCTTCGTCTACTGTTGCTGCTGCTCCCCACAATCTCACACTCCCAATCTCTCGTCCAATCGAAACCCCTCATCCTCCAATCTTCGAAACCCCTTCTCTTCCAATCTTCGAAAGCAAATTGGAAAGTCGGATCCCTAGTTCAGCGATTAATTTTGAACACATCGTTGACCACACCTACATTGAGGAAATTATCAATTGTGCAAGGTAATGACTAAATCATTGACTTCGTGGTTATATTTATGTTGTTTTTTATATTTTGTAAACTCATGAATTGATTATTGTGATGCGTAATTATGTAGATGTAGTACTTTGTAAGTAGTTTTTTGATGATTGTGGAGGGTGGAATTGTAGACGTAGTTGTTGTTGTTTGCTCCAATTGTAGATGTAGTCGTAGTTTTTATTGTTCGATATTTGTAAAACTGCATAAACAGTCAAAAAAAATTCCAAAACTTTGCGAGTAGGTCGGATTCATGACACACAAGCTAACACAACTTTTAGGAGTAATTTTCAACTCACCGTTTGCATGAAACGACCATGTATCACTTTTGGTCAAGAAAAACCAAAATAAAACGATACATGGTTGTATCTAGCAAACCGTGAGACGAAACTCAACTCTAGAAGTTGCGTTGGCTTGTGTTACGTGAGTCCGACCAACTCACAAAGTTTTAAAAAAAAATTTGATGTCGTTTGTGCTGTTTTCTCAAGTATCTCGAACAATAACAACCTAACTCTGAATTTTTTTAGTACGGTTACACTAGAAAATCCTACTAACGACATCCAAAAATTACAAAACTTTGCAAGTAGGTCGGATTCACCCCACACAAGCCAACGCAACTTGTAAAAGTGAGTTTCGACTCACGGTTTGCGAGTTACGACAATGTATCTCTTTCCATTATTCTTCGTGAATGAAAGCGATATATTGTTGTATCTCGCAAACCGTGAGTCGAAACTCACTTCTGCAAGTTGCAGTGGATTGCTTGTGGTGAGTCCGACCTAGTTACAAAGTTTCAGATTTTTTGGATGTCGTTTGGGTATCTTGTTTCGTGTTTATATATATGTCAATAGTGTGATTCAGTTTATCTGATTAGTGTATTAATAATTGTTATATTATTTTTTAATGTTAGATATGGACAATGTTGAAGAAAATTCTGTAACTGGCGATAATTTTGTGTGTGCACATGAAAGTGGTGAATCTCGGCCGCAAATTGACGAGCACCTCAAACCAAAGATAGGTATGACGTTTCATACTTTAGATGAAGCCGAGAATTTTTATATGTCATATGCTAGATGTGCAGGTTTCACATCGAGTAAGGGTGGGAATAAATACAAGAGTACCGATGTAGTTGATAAATCATATGTATGTAATAAAATCGGGAAGTCACCGAGTCAGTCTAATAATGGCAAATGGGAAACTATTTTAGAATGGGTTGCAAAGCTTGCGTTCATGTAAAACTAAACGAACAAAGTAATACATGGATTATTTATTCATTTAATGAATTACACAATCACGAATTTACTTCACCCGGTAAAAGACATCTATTACCTCGAAACCGTAGTGTGACGAAATCCGAAAAGAGTAATGGATCAACTTACCAAAGCTAATATCCCTATATGCAAACAAATGATTTTCTACGAAAGTACTGGTGGAGGTCACAATAAAATAGGATTCACCGAAATCAATGCTAAAAATGTGAAGAGAGACTCGATGGAAGATATGAAAGGACACATAGGGAAATGCTCATTGAGTTCTTCGAATAGAAAAAGCAGATTGATCCTTTATTTTTTTATGCGTACCAATTAGATCCCGAAGGCCGATTGTCTCATTGTATTTGGGTGGATGGTACCTCTAGGATGAATTATGGTAACGGATTTGGGAATATACTTTGCTTTGATGCTACATATAGAATGCTATTTATTCAATTTGTTGGAATCAACCATCATTGGCAATCAATATTTTTAGGTTGTGGGTTCATTCCAAATGAGAAGGCATCTTCCTTTGAGTGGTTCTTTGAAAAGTGGTTAGGAGCAATGGGGCGTGCTTCAATCAGCATCGTGACAGACGAGGATCGTGAGATCGATGTTGCATTGAAGAAAGTTTTTCCTAAGACTGAGTATAGATATTGCATTTGGCATATTATGGATAAGTTACTGCAAGAGGTGTGTATGTCAAATGATATCGATGAGTTCAGGGCTAAATTGAAGAGTATCATATATAATGAAGAATATAAAAATGATTTCGAAGAGAAGTGAAAATCATTGCTTCTGGAATACAAAGTTGAGAATAAAAAATGGTTTAAGGATAAATTTGAGATCCGTGAGAAATGGGCCATCCTCTATGCAAGAGTCATTTTGGGCCGGCTTGTTGAGTAGCCAACAGTGCGAGTCTCTGCATTCTTCCTTGAAGCAACATACACAAAAGAAGTACTCCTTACATGAGTTTACCGTCATCTTTGACCGAGTCTTAGCAAGGCAAAGACACGATGAACTTAATAAAAATCATCGTAATTGTGAGAAGAGACCAAAATTGAAGACCGAAAGGACTATGGAGGAACAAATGATGTGAATCTATACATTGAGGATTTTCTACAAATTCAAGATGAAGTGCAGAAGAGCTTATTTTTTAATGTGACTTTCATTAGAGATATTGAAGCACCGGATAGTGCATGTTTCTTTGTGATTCATTGTGAAAATTCAGAACCAGGGAGGGTGGTTCAATTCTGCAAAAACCGTCATTTGGCTAAATGTCCTTGTTGCTTGTTTGAATTCATAAGCATTCCGTGCAAACATATTTTGGCGATTCTTCGTTTCATCCATCACACTGCACTACCGAAGCAATATATTACAAGAAGATGGACCCGGGATCGCATGAGGAGATGCTCAACATCCATTCACGATGGTACTAGCTACAATTTTGCTTTTCGCTATTGTGAATTGAGCCATCACTCAAAACAGTTAATCTATCATGGTTGTTCTTCTGAACAGAGTTACAAATACATGCTCGACCACATGCTTAAGGACATTGAAGGCATTTCTCGTCTGCACCGTGGAAGTAGCGGACATCACGAAGGTAGTGCACAACCCGAGAGTGGTGAACAACATGCTGAAGGCAGTGGACATGCACATTTACCGGTGGGAGACCCTCGACAGTGCATTACAAAGTGAAGGCTTAGAGGGAAGAGATTAAAGCCGATAAGAGAGCAACTTCAGCGAAAACCTAGACGGTACAGAACATGCGACGTGCAAATAATCGGACATGATTCAAGAAATTGTCCAAATAAATTTGCTAGGTAATATATGTATATTTAGTTTTAAAAAATTGACTCACTCAATCTTGCATTGTTTTTTTTTTTTACTAACTTATTTCTGTCATTTATTTAGCGGGTCCAATGCATGTGAAGAAGATCCTAGAGGTGAAGAGAGTGCTTTGGAAGAAGGTTGTAACGCCTCGTAAGTTTTAATACAATATTTTGAATTAATAAATAATTTTAAAAGCAATTTATTTAATTATTTTATAATTTTGAATTTTCGTAAAATTGACATTTTCACACGTGCAAAACACGTGAAAATATTTTCGAAGTGTGAATTCAGAATTTTAAGTTGATGAAAAAATTCTATTATTTTTTATTGGGTATATTTGAATTTTTTGTATTTTTTCTGAATAAAGAAAACTACTTTTGTAAATTTTTGAAAGAAAGGGGTCTTTTTGTAAAAAGTCGTTTAGGGGTGAAAATTTAACTTTAAAATTGTTTGGCCACATTTACGGCCAATTATTCAGTAGAAGGCTCTAAGGAATTAGACTATTTCCATATTTAGTTGATTTTAATTGATCTAATTGAATAAATATATAATTACACAATTTTGAGATTGTTGGGGACTTTAGTGAAAATATTCTTCCTGGAGAATAAAAGTCAGAAAATTTATTTAGAAAATATAATCTTTATTATTAGATAATAATTCTAATTTTTCTGGATTTTTACGAATATTTTATGACATATTTACAAAAACTAAAAAATGAAGGACTTTTGTGCAAAATTGCCACTTGGAGTAAAAACTCCAGATTTTTTCTTGAAAATTAGGGCTGCATGTTGGCCGGTCGGATCTGGAATGTGAAGGGATTTAATTATTTTATTTTTGATTCATCTGATTAACTAATAATTGGAAGGGATCCATATATGTAAATAAATAATCTTCTTGGGGGGGTAATTTTGTAAACTGTTGTGGAACCCTTGGAGGCCAATTGTCACGTCCCGCTTCCCAAAAATATGGAATATGAGCGCGTGATGAAGCCCAACGACTGATTTTAACATCATCCATAAGCTGTAGGATCGACTCAGCATCACAACAAGAATATCACAAATATATATACGACCAAGCATGCATGAATAATTCATTAAGCAACAGAAAACAATTGAAAACAAATAATAATGTCCACATAGTTTTCAAGTCTGGATCAAATGTAAAACTCGGGAACGTAGCCCGTTACAAGTCTTATACAGCAGAAGAAATAAATAACTAAAGGAAAACAATTTTTTAAACAAGTCATTGCTCCAAACGAATCCTGAAATGTTTGCTCACCAATTCCAGCAGGTAGCTTGTCTCCAAAATCTGCTTAATAAATATAAAAAGGGAAAATAGGGGAAAAAATAAGAGAAAATGCCCTTAGTGCAAGCTAGGGCCACAAATAGTAAAAAGGAGTACAAGTAATGGGGAATAAGAATTGGAATCAAGAATGTAACAGGGATACAACAAGTAGTGGAAATCTATAAACTAGCTAGCAAGGGGGACATCCTAGTAAACAGGCTAGTTAACAACTGCTAATGGTAAAACATATGACAGGTGAACCTGTAGGGGTAACTAACATCAAGTATCATGTTTCATGTGTCAGGTTTCACGTATCAAGTTTCATGTATCGCATCACCAAGTATCAAGTAATAGGTGTCATGTTCAGGTTCATGTTCAAGTCTCATAGTTATTACTATCTAGGTAGCACTTTATGCATCCATTCTTTTACTACATGGTTGATACAGTCAAATCAATTTCGTTTAGGCCTAGTAATGGAGTCTATAGGGCAGTGTACTCAGGTTTCTAGTATCAAGTATCAGGTATCAGGCAGGTACGGTTCATGAATACGAAATTAAATAACAGGTTCACGAAACGAGTTCGTGAATACTAACAGGTTCAAGGATCACACAGTGGGTCCATGAATACAACAGGTTCATGAGCAAAGTAACTGGCTCCATGAATACATCAAGTGCAACAGGTTCTTGAACCGAGTACTGGGAAACACGGGCCCCCTTCTGAGTACACTTACCTATATTTTCCACTACTATGATCTTTCCCTTAAACCCCGGCTTATTACATTTATTAATTTTTATCAAGCAAGCATACAAGTGCGCGAAACAAGTCAAATCAGCGAACTACACTGCTAATGTGTTCAGGCAGAATTTTTGTATTTGAGTTTAAACATGTGAAACGGGGTCGAAATATTGTTAATTAATTCTAAGAAAAATTGGGGATGTCCTCTAAGGTGTCCAGCAACTACATATAAAATTTCAAGTCAAATGCTTGCTGTTAACATAGTTAAATTAATTCGCAAAATAAAGGTGTGCAGCAGTTTTGCGAATCTGCGTCTACCGATACAGCTGCAGTAAAACTGCAATAACTCCTAGACCGTAACTCCAAATTCAAAAATTTCGGAGGCTATCGACATCTAGACATCTAGATCTACATTTTCTATTCAGGGATCGGGTTCAAATTCTGATGTGAAAGGGGTCAAAACAGCATAACAAGATTCAGGACAGCAACATATGGGAATATCTTACTAGTATAGATTACATGAATGTTGTTATTAGGCGTCTAGGTTAATGTGTGATATAAATACGGGGTAATGGTTGTCAAAACAGTAAGTAATAATTGTTTTTCAAGTCAAATGGGTGCAAGTTCATCAAATGTAAGATATACATATGTCTACAAATCTAGGGGTCCTTAATTTCATGTGTCCATGTGTTCAGGGGGTAAAATGAGTCCAAATAGTTGTAATATAATACAATGAATTTATTGTGACTCTTTAGATTATAAAATTGAGGAGGTTTAATATTTGATCAACAACGACAGTCAAGGAGGAGTCACAATTTCTAACTATTTGTAGTATTTTCAAGGAATGCTTGTACCGAACAAAAATGTGTACAAGAGAAATACTTGCCTTAATTTGCCGACGATTTGACCCACTTTTGGAAGGAAATTGGATCGAAAAATCCCGGAAGAAGTCTCCCAAAAACACGTATGAAGCACGTGCGGAGATCGACCGTAGATCGAGGTTTTCCCCACACCGGATCGGCCGAACAGCAAACAGCAACAGGGATTCGCTGCGCCAAAATAGCGAACACCGAACGCACCAATGGGATTGCTCCAAAGCAGCGGATCCACGCCAGAACGCGGAACAGCGGATTTCGGATCTGCTCTGGGTGAAACAGGGAACCGCGATTAGATCAGCTGCGTTGCGCGAATCTTGGCGCGATCCTACGGTCGAGATCGAATCCCGCCCAATCCTCATTCTTCTTCGTTCTCTTCTTCGACGAAACAGAGCTCGAGAGAGAGGATCTCGGTGGCAGTTAGCGGTGATCGGCGAGGCAGCTGCGGAAGCTTCGATTGACGACGCGACGACTGGGAAGGTCGACGGCGGCAATTGGCAGCGACATCGAGGAGCGACGATGCTCTGAGTGTGGTTCGAACAGGGGAGAAGCGGAGAAGAAGCCTGTGGTGGTGCTGTGGGGATGACGAGGCGACGGGGAGTCGAATGTAATGGTGAGGGAGGCGAAGGTGATGGAGGTTGGGTAATGGCGAGTGGGTTCAAGGATGGGGACGATGGTGAAATGGGTTTCGGAGATGGGGATTGGCTTGGCGTGCGAGTAGAGCGGAGGAAGGAGAAATGGGGTAGCGGCGGTTTGTTAAGGGTTTACACAGTAAATGGGGGGTTAGGGTTAGGGTTTAAATAGTTAGGGTTTGGGTTTGCGGGTTTTAGGGTATCCGTTTCGAATAGGATCCAACAGGAGAATTGGTCAAAATGCAATAAAATGGGGAACAAAGAGATAAATGAGAAGAAATAGTCAATTCTTTATGAAGAATGACACAAAGTGCACACAAATGAATTCGATAAAAGGACCAAGAATTGAGTCGAGGCAAAATAATGATTTTATTCAATCTGAAACAAAATACTGGATCACAAATTGATAAAAGAGTACAATGGGACAATTGGACAAAATACAGTATAAAAATACAAATACGAGGAAACAGGAGTTACACCAATCCCGGCCTATAATAGGGGATGCAGTCGGCCGTCCCTATTGTGCACTCAAAACATCTCTTTCTCATTATTTTCTTGGAGTTTAAAGCTTGGATCTTGGACTTTTGCAAGGAAAAGACTTTTCTTTATTTCTATTACTGTTCTTCAAGTTAATTTTTTTTAGGTGAGTGATACTTCTAGTCTTTTGATGTGTTTTACTCATATTATCTTGATGAATGAACTTATAGATGTTTACATGAACTAAAGATGCAATTTTGATGAGAGATGATCATGTTTTATTAATTTCGAATGTTAAATATTGATTATGGATGAAAAATCTAATTTGGGATCTATGGATTTAATTGTAGTTAATAAAGATATGTAGAAATAATTAAAACTTGTTATATGCTCTTAAATTCATGCTTGATTGATTATAAAATTGAGATCTTTCCATGTTATTGGTTGTTTTAAATCATAAAAAATTGAAACTAAACATTAGAGTTTCAATAATTATTGTATGGATTGAATGTAATTTATTTTGAAGTGGCTTATGCATCAAAGATTAATATTTTGTTTAAAGAAATAAATCTAATGAGACTATATGTGATTGTAGATGTTAGATCTTGGTGTAAGATTCAAGAAACATGTTTTGGATGAATAAAAGATGACGTTTTTCATTGTTCTAATATCAAAATAAAGTTGTATGATTCTGTGTAATTGTTGTGTATGTAAGAAGTATTTTTGGCATGAAATATACAATATATATATATATATATATATATATATATATATATATCAACGCACTAGGTCAGGGTTCAGGTGAACAGTAACCGGGGGTTACTTTTCAAACCCAAACAGTATTGGGTTTCAGATGAACAGTAACCCTTGATTACTGTTCAACCCCAGCTATAGTAATAACAGAAGCAGCAACTTGCTGTTTTTTAGGGTTTTGTTGGATTTTTTTGCTGTTTTCGAGTGGTTTTTGTGCGTGATTTTGTGTGCTATGTTGGGGGACTCTAGTAAAAATATGGGGGCATCTATATATGGGTTTAAACACACACACACACACACACACACACACACACACACACACACACACACACACACACACACACACACACACACACATATATATATATATATATATATATATATATATATATATATATATATAAGTGGTTTGATCGAGTTCGGATGAGATTTTATAGACATTGTATGGTCTGGATTGTCGTCTGTTTCAGTTTGAAACAAGATTTCGACTTAGTTGTTGATGGAATTACCTAAAACTTAAAAACTAGAAATTGTATCTCACTGTGTCTAGTTTTCAGAACATCTAGCGGATCCTCAATCCAACTTATAGATTGTAAGATATGCAATTTCTACCACTGTACTGTCGTAGTTTCAAAATTTTAAAATAACGGTTAGTTTTCAGAATTTATCAAGTATGAACCCTTTAAATTAATTTATTTGATTCCAGATTTTTATGGTGAATTCCTCGTTATGTGCTGAATTTAATTTAATTATTTTTCAGAATTTAATATTAATTTTAGAATGTACTATTTTGAGGAACGAAGTCATGTAACTTTCAGATTTTTGGATAAAAGATAGTTTTCAGAAATTATCGAATATGAACCCTTTAAATTAATTTATTTGAGCCCAGAATTTTATGGTGGATTCCTTAATATGTGCTAGATTTAAGTTAATTTTTTCAGATTTAATATTGATTTTAAAGTGTAATGTTTTGAATGACAAAATCATATAATTTTCAGATTTTGTAAAAAATCTATATTTTTGTGGATGAAATGTGCTTTCATACATATAAACGAGTTCTTATGGCAATATTGGTTGATTAAATGGAATGTGATTAATGAAGATTAGTTTGTATAATTAAACCAGTTGAGTTTTGATTTGAGGATTAGGATTATGATGTGAACCCTAGAAAGATTGTTGATGATATGTGGAGTTATAAGACTTTAGAGATTGAGTGGGACCCTAACATACCGACAGTTGAGATTTTGTGGATATTTGGCCAGTGGGGCTTTTGTTGTTGATTTAGTTAAGTCCGACAGGGTACACCAACTCTAGGGAGGCTGTGATTTAATTAATAAAAATAAACATAAGGACATGCACTATTGGAGATGTGATAGATCTTGGGAAACATAAGTAGGGGGGCCCTGTATAGTGGACAGATGAGGTTCGGGACTATAGTCGTGGTTGGGCATTTTGATTCCGAAGGCTACGATTATCATTGCCATCTCCCGAGTTCGCACGTTGAGGGTCTTCTACAGTTGGGTGGTTTTATTTCGAAGACTGTGACCTATTCGTGGAATTTCAGCATGAAATGTTCAAGGCGACGCTTACATGATGCTTGCACGTTGAGGGTGCTAGTCTATCTGGTAGATACCGGGACATAGGTATATTCACGGAGTATTCTAGATCTTGTTTCCATCACCGTAGTAGGATTAATTGCATAACGAGGGATTGAATCCTATAAAGTGGAGAACGATAAGGGCTTGCACTGAACCTATGTAGTGTGGGCTGCATAGAATCCGATAAGTATGCATTAGTAATCATCATGTGCATTTGTGCTTTTCTTGACTTGTATTATGCATGCTTGTTTTCTGTTTCCTTACACTTGACACTTAGCCTAGTTTCACTTAATGATTTGTGTTTCATTTATTGTTATTTTCTATTCCATCTGTTATTACTGTGTTAATATGCTTCACTTGTTGACTTATAATTTTATTCTTTATGTTTCTATTTTATTTAGTATTGCCTTTGAATATCACTCACACCGTTATGGCTGATCCCTGTAGTTTTGGGGGTTAGGGTTATCCCTAGCCTCATGTTTTACAGGTAGTTACTATTAGCATGGAATTTGGAGCATGTGGTAGAATGTCCAATGTTATTGCATATTTTGTAAAAGGAATGATTGTAAAGAGAAAATTGTATTTATGATGCTTTTAATTACCGCTGTGTTGTAAAGAGAACTGTAATTCAAGGTGTTTAAATTCCGCTGTGCTTTGTAAAAGAGTTGATGTAATAAAAGTTTTAAATTTTCCCTGTGTTTGTACTATGTTTATAATTGCAACTGAAGTTGATGCTGGGAATTGTGCCACTTATTTCTAATTTTTGTTTATTGGAAATTCGGGGCTCTACAAAGGTGATGATTTGTTGTGAGCTGAATTTCTTATTATGTATGTAAAATTCAAGTCGGAGGCCCTTATTACTTTTTCCATTTGATGATGCACGTTTAATATTTTCGTAGTTTTATGTTGTAGGTTTTGATTGGAACATGATCGTGGTGAAGGAAGGCATTTCTCTTCGAAAAGATTTATAATTCTGAATGTGTATATATCTCATGTAATTGCATTTTTAAAAACGGTGCTAAGTTGAGGAACGTAATTGAAGTTATAAGTAAAATTTTGTGTTTGTAATTGCTATTTTGTGTATGTTACTGTTGTTATTGTTGAAGATGAATGAGAAGTGAATGTGAGGGATGGATGAGAATGGTAAGATGAATGAGTGCAGCTAACAACTGTTGCTGTGTGTTATTGTTGTTAGTGTTGTATTTGTTTGAAGCAGCTACTATGTTCTTGGTTTCTGAATTTTTATTTTTTTAGCATAACTTAAATCGTTATTGGCAACAACGAGTTAAGCACATTAAATCCGTTATCGCCAATAACGGGTTAAGTATAAATATTTTAATAGAACGTGGGATTGTTGGATTTAAATTAAAATTCATCTTTTACCTAACCTGTTATTGGCGACAACGGGTTAAGCACATTAAACTTGTTATCTCTAATAACGGGTTAAATATAAAGATTTTAATAGAACTTGAGATTGTTGAATTTAAAATCTACAAATTCATCTTCTACCTAACTCATTGTTGGCGACAACGGGTTAAGCACATTAAACTCGTTATCGCTAATAGCGGGTTAAGTATAAAGATTTTAACAGAATTACAGATTGTTGGATTTAAAATCTACAAATTCATCTTCTACCTAACCCATTGTTGGCGACAACGGGTTAAACACATTAAACCCGTTATCACTAATAGCGGGTTAAGTATAAAGATTTTAACAGAACTTTAGATTGTTGGATTTAAAATCTACAAATTCATCTTCTACCTAACCCGTTGTTGGCAACAATAGGTTAAGTGAAATAAAGCCGTCATCGCCAATGACGTGTTACTTTGAAGATGTTTAAGAACTTTCTACATTTTTTTTTGGGTTTTTTTATAAAAATATCTTATTAAGTTTTTAGGGTTGTTTATGTAGTAATGTGAAAAGATGTTTTTTAGATTTTTTTTTCATTAAAAAATGTGATGACATATCTTAGAAATGGCATGAACACATCTATTGGGATCATGTAAATCCCAAGGTAAAGCTCTGTTAAATTCCAACCTAGTGTTAGAAATGGCGTGTTGGAAGCGTACGGTAATGAGAACTGATTTCAACCTATTGTTGGAAACCTACGAATTATTCATTTGAAAAACTCCCCACAATTCGTAACAGTGGGTGCAGTAAATCCAGCACCCATTATTTATAATTTTGAGATAAAAAAAACTTTTTAAAAACTACGATTACACACTATTCATTAACACCCTCCCCCCACACACCCCACCTACTCTTCGAGCAGAATTTTTTTTAAAAAAAACTTACAAAAAAATATCTAAAAATAATAATAATAAGTATTTAATATAAAACCAAACATTTCCTATAACATAAGCCGTCATTGTCGATAACGGGTTAAGTTCATTTATCCCTTTATAAAAAATAACGGGTTAGGTTGAATATTTCAATGAGAAATTTTGAACAAATATCTAACCCTAGCTATAACCCTAGCCTTAACCATAACCCTAGCCCTAACCCTAACTCTTACCCTTACCCTCTAACTCTCTAATTTTTAAACCGAAATCAATTTTATATGGAGATTGATGACATATTCCATGTAAATGTTATATATTCAAGAAATTTTATATATATACCTCAATATATATGGAAATTTTATAGTTATTTTTGAAACTTTTTTTGTGTGCAGAAATATATTGGATAAAAAAACACAAAAAATTTAAAAAAACACAAAAAACACAAAAACCAATTTTTAAAAAAAAAATATTTATGGAGACTTTAAAAAAGAAAAAAAAAAGGAAGTTCAAGTCTTAAAATAATGCACTCTAACCCATTATTGGAGATAACGGGTTAAAGAACTTATCTCGTTATCGCCAATAACGGGTTAGGTTCAATAATTTTAAGAAATCATCTTTCGTTGAGAATCTAATACTCTATCAAAATCCTTCACACTAACCCGCTAATGGCGATGTCGGGTTAAGTTCTCTTAACCCGTTATTGCCAAGAACGATCTAGGTTGAGTAATCGTACTTAAACAATCCAGTTTAAATTCCAAAAACGTAAATCAGTAATAAAAAATTTAATAAATATTTATTGATAAAAAACTAGAAAAAAGAATATTTTGTTAGCTTCTAACCCTAACTATAACTCTAACCTTTTAACCCTACCCCTAGATTTAACCCTAGCTATAACCCTAGCCTTAACCATAACCCCAACACTAACCCTAACCCTTACCCCAACGCTAACCCTAACCCTTACCCTCTAACTCTCTAACTTTTAAACCGAAATCAATTTTATATGGAGAATGATGACAAATTCCATGTAAATATTAGATATTCAAGAAATTTTATATGGAGACCTCAATATTTATGGAGATTTTATAGTTATTTTTGAAAAAAAAAAATTATGTGCAGGGTTATGTTGGATCAAAAAACCAAAAAAATCAATAAAAAACCACAAAATAAAAAACCACAAAAACCACAAATTTTTTTGTATAAAAATTAATGGAGATTTTAAAAAAAGGAAGTTCAAGTCTTAAAATAATGCACTCCCATTATTGGAGATGACGAGTTAAGAGATCTTAACCTTTTATCGCCAATAACGATTAGGTTCAATAATTTTAACAGATCATCTTTTATTGGGTATCTAATATTTTGTCAAAATCCTTCACCCTAACCCGCTAGTGGAGATGACGAGTTAAATGAACTTAACACGTTATCGCCCATAACTGGTTAGGTTCAATAATTTTAACAGAGCATCTTTTGTTGATAATCTAATACTCTGTCAAAATCTTTCACCCAACCTGCTATTGGAGATAACGGGTTAGTTGTCTTAACCCGTTATTGCCAAGAACGGTCTAGGTTGAGTAATCGTATTTAAACAGTTCAAAATCACAGCAGCATACTGCTGCATACAAAATCTCATCCAACTAATCTTCACACATCAACATCATACGAAGTCCATCACCGATAGTAGCAACAATATAATCCCGCAAAAACTAACACAAACCAAGTCATATACAATGACAACAATACATAAATACTACGATCTCAAAAAACAGAATCAAACAACATAAACTAAATCGAACAAATCAAACTAACAAGTACGTCTTCATATTTAAACAAATTAAACTTTTTGTGAATTACAAGTCAATTCAACTCACTGACTAGGGTTGCATTCATAGCTTGTAGATCACGCACCGTCTTGTTCGCATGATCTTCAATCATCTACAACATTGAAATAAGCCATGAAAGAAAATGTATTAGTCATTTAAAAGATGATATAATAAACTGGATACAAAATTCAACTTACCAACTATACAAGAAATATGAAAATTGTGAAATAATTACATCCAATTACAACATAAATAGCTACTACCTCTTCCAACGCAGGGGCGGTTTGCGTCCACTAGGTGTGAATTGTTCGGGCTTGCTCTTCTTCCGAACCAGATTCTTACGTCTAACTTGTTCCTCTACCGGTTCATTCAAATCTTGTTCTTCTTCTTCTGACACCTCCCATTCTTGTACTTGAGATTGTTGTGGCTCGGCAATAACAATTCCTCCCCTTGTCACGCTCTTCCGCCGAGATGTTCTCACGTTAGCTTTAAGTACACATCAAGTTTGGCCCCTTCACCGACATATGCAAGACTCTGATGGCACGGTTTAAGGATCTCCCGCATTAACTCCATCACGCTCTTGGGTACGACACTTTTCAACCTACGAGAAACTATCCGTACTGTCTCCAGTGAGTTATCAATCTACAACATGTTGAAATATATAAATTAAACAACATTGTTAGGAAACCATATAAATTTATAAATATCAAATGTTCACATAACAATACATCCATACGAAAAATAATTAAATCTATAAAGTATACTCACAATGGTTCGATACGTCGATGCCTTCGGTTGATACATCAGTTGAGAAGAGAAATACGCCGGTGGTGGTTCCTCTTTTATCGGGGCAATCAGTATTTGGATTCCTGCTGGTAGTACGGTATGCGGAGATACATATAATCTTGTAATGCGCTTATACCACGTCATATACACTCTTTGAAATGAGCTATCGTAAGGCATTCGATCAACGAGGATATTGGGTACCATATGATATCTTAAAGTGTTCCAATTTTCCACAAGTACCCCATGGAAAGCCGCCCAGTCGAAATTGGGCACGCAACCCGTTCCTTTCACTTCGTGCAATTTCTTGTCATACAAGTGGGCTTCGGGAATCTTCTGCTGATTGCAGCATTGCTTTATCTAGATAGCAGAACTCCACAATAGAGAAGTTGATGAGTGGGGCATACATCAGCCAAAGCTCCCTAGTGGCCAAAATTACGGGGCGGAACTCGTTGCAATCTATCGGGGGTGTACAGAACCCAATTGACGAACTCGTTGCACAACACATCTAACTCATTTGTACGCCAGAGATGAGCGTGGGTTATCGACCCACGTGTGTCGCCCTGCCCAGTACACCCCTAAGGGTGGCAACCTCTCTGGAATCGGTGCATCGGCTAACCAACCTACTAATGGCTCAACAATACGGGGATGACCGATGTGGATGCGCTCCCAACTCCAAATCTGCAACAAAACTATCGGCTCAGCTATCTGCATGGTGCCCAATGCACATGCGCACAACGACCTATACAATGACGCTAAAGCAGCCCTCCCCCAACTATACCGTCCGGCCATAATGAAGTCCCCAAACATTCGTACATACACTAGTGGCACGCTCGCATCGGAGGAGTTTTGGGTAGAGCACACCTCTCATCAAACTTACAATGTATGCACGCGTATAGCACACGTATAGTTCATGACGTCTTGGTCAGTGGAGTCATCATTCAAATACCCCGTGAACTTTGATTTCAACCATGCAAGTCGGACAGATTTACCTTCAAAAACTTCATTCCAAAAATTTTCTTCTTCTGCATTTGTAGCTTCCTCTAGGGATTGCTCCATGACATCATCGTCCATTTGTAGCTTCCTCTAGGGATTGCTCCACGACATCATCGTCATGATCTGACGTAAGCTCAGCTACAATTTCGGCTTCAACGTCCTCTTTCTTTCCATCCAACTTCTCTAAATCGACACCGAGGTAATTCCGTACAACTTCCACTCAGTCGAAGTCCATGTTCTCCGTCACGACCACCCCATCTATAGGAAGCCCGGTAATCATTACTACATCTTGGAAAGTGACGGTCATCTCTCTTACCGGTAGATGGAATGTGTGTATCTCTGGCCTCCATCACTCCACAAGGGCTGTAAGTAAAGGCCGATCAAGATTCACACCCCCCATAAATCTGGCTCTGTAAAAACCGGCTTGTACCAAGTACGGAGTGGTACGGGGGTCCACGGGAAGAATCGCGTGCTTCCGAAAGTTCCACTTCTTTGCAGACCCATCCCACACGGCTTGGGATCTGTGTATGGGTTGCAAAGCAAGTACGGTTGGGTCTTCCAGTCTTGGAGGTGTAAGTCCAACCGAAGATGATGAATCGGCCTTGGCAGATGAAGAAGGACGACCACCAACCTACACGAACGAATACAAATCTTGTTATTAATTATACAATGTTATATTTTCGTATTCAAACTAATAAAAATAATCAATCTTACTTCTGTTCAGTTCACCACTAGCGCTACCAGAAGGCTTCTCAGTCATCTCCATCTCGCCATTTCTCTATCAATAATAATACCAAGGATAATTGATAAGTGTTCCAATTTATGTTAAGTCACCGGTATTGTAAAAAGTGAACAGAAACGTGAGAAAACTACACAAACGGCAACATAAAATCCTAAAACTTTGCGCGTAGGTCGGACTCACTACACACAATCCAACACAACTTGTAAAAGTGTGTTTCGACTCACGGTTTGTAAGATAGGGCCGTGTATCATTTTATTGTCAAGAAAATCAAAATAAAGCGATACACTGCCGTATCTTGCAAACCGTGAGTCAAAACAAACTTCTAGAAGTTGCGTTGGCTTGTATGTAGGGAATCAAACCTACTCGCTAAGTTTCAGAATTTTTGATTCTCGTTTGTGAGGTTTTCTACATTTTTGTACTAAAAATATCCAAAATTAGTTGTTTAAGTTGTTGTTACGAAAACATATAAAACCTCACAAACGTCATCCAAAAATTATGAAACTTTCCGACTAGGTAGGACTCACCACACACAATCCACCGCAACTTGTAGAAGTACCTTTTGAATCAAAGTTTGCAAGATACGGCCGTGTATCGCTTTCATTTACGAAGAAGAATGGAAAGCGATACATTGCCGTGTCTCGCAAACCGTGAGTCAAAACTCACTTCTACAAGTTGTGTTGACTTGTGTGTGGTGAATCCGACCTACTCGCAAAGTTTCGTAATTTTTGGATGTCGTATGTAGGATTTTCTCACGTAACCATACTCAAATTGTTTGAAGTTATAATTGTTGTTGTTCGAGATACGTGAGAAAACACACAAACGACATTCAAAAATTCCGAAACATTGCAAGTTGGTCGGACTCACGTAACACAAGTCAACACAGCTTCTAAGGTTGAGTTTCGTCTCACGGTTTGCGAGATACGACCGAGTATCGCATTATTTTGATTTTTCTTGACCAAAAGCGATACACAGCCGTATCTTGCAAACGGTGAGTCGAAACTCACTCCTAGAAGTTGCATTAGCTTGTTTGTCGTGAATCCGACCTACTCGCAAAGTTTTGGAGTTTGTTATATCGTTTGTGCAGTTTTACTAATATCGAACAATAAAAATTACGACTACATCTACAATTTGAGCAAACAACAACAACTACGTCTACAGTTCCACCCTCTTCAATCATCAAAAAACTACTTACAAACTACTACATCTACATAATTACGCATCACAATAATTAATTCATGAGATTAGAGAACATAAAAAATAACATGAATATAACTACGAAGCCAAGGATGTGGTGATTACCTTGCACAATTGAGAATTTCTCTAATGTAGGTGTTGTCGACGATGTGTTCGGAATTAACCGCCGAACTCGGGTTTCGACTTCCCGATTTGCTTTTGAAGATTTGAGGAGGAGGGGTTTCGAATGGGAGTGTGAGATTGTGGGAGCAGCAGCAACAGTAGACGAAGGAGGATGATTTGGGAGATAATTAGGGTTAAGATTTTTTGGTTTCGGGATGTTCTTCAAGAAGAGAGAGAAGGAGAAGATAGAGAGAAGGAGTGAAAGATAGTCAAGTGAAGGAGGAGGAGGTGCTGGAGTGAGAGAGGTGGTTGCGGTCGGGATTGAATTTGGGTTCGGGGAAGAAGAGAGATAAAGTAGGGAGAGAGTGAGAGAGAGAATATATAGTAGGGTAAGTTTTTTTTTTAAAAAAAAATTAAGTTTAACTTAGCTCGTCGTTGCCAACGACAGTCTAAAGCAACATTTGGCTCCAAAAGAAAGTTAATTGGGTACGCTGGAGAGAAAGTGTGAAAGAGAGTTAAGAGTTGAAGGAGTATAATGGGGTGAAATACCCATTACACCCCTCAAAACTTAAGTGAGAGGGGGCAATTTCGGCGTGTCAGATCTGAGCCGTTGGATCAACGTTTGCAACAGGTCTATGCAAACAGACCTGAATATATATATATATATATATATATATATATATATATATATATATATATATATATATATATATATATACACACACTACTATAATGGGAGAATGACTTAGTGTAATTTATCCATCTACCAACCCGTGCAACACACGTGCATAACTATTGTAAATGAGGTTTTAGATCAATTTCAGACTACGTCTGAATTTTTACTCTTAAAAAAACTATATTTATTAAGACGTGTATCGCGCGTGTAAACTACTGGTATATATAACGCGCAGTTGGCAGGATTGGAAATTGGATTGATATTGGATTGCTTTGATACCATATCAAAGGCCATATACTGATATTCCAAAATTGGGAAAAGTACTCTAAACTCGGTAATGGTTGAGAGTTTAATATATATTCTAAGATGTTAACTCTGGCTCTACCATATGGAATATGTGCTATATGCTCACACCATCTTTAACATGGAATATCTTAACGTTGGCTCTACCATATACTAGTAATTTACAGGTGTGATGCACTTCCTGATAAATATTTTGTCTTTTAAAAAAACTCTGAGGTAGTCAGAATTCGAATCTGAAACCTCCTTCATATTAGTTATGTACGTGCATCGCACGAATTGATAGATCTACAAATGACACTAAGGCCTTCTCTCATTATTATATTAGAGATTAGAGATTAGAGATTAGAGATGAGTGACACTTTTTATAAATAATTATGTCGTAAATAAATTTAAAGTTTGAGGGGGTATTATGGTAACTAACAACTATTGAGTAAATAAATGGTTAATATAACTCCAACTTAAAATGAATGGTTGAGATTAGATTGTTGGTTGAAAGGTTGTCTACAAATGACAACCCCAAATCTCCCATTATAATTAGAGATATGTTATATGTGTTATATGGTCACACTATCTTTAACATTGTTTCTATGGCGTCAAGGCCGGCCCTAAGTTCCGGGGTCCCGAGACGAACTCCCGAAATGGGACCCTCCATACATTAAAAAAAAGAAACATGTATACAAAAAAATTACACATTGTACAAGACAAAATATGCAAAATATATATCATCAAATAACAAGTTTACTCATAAACATCTATCAGATATGCAAAATAGATTGAAAATCATCAATTAGTTATGCATCCACACAAGAAAAATGTCTACCTTCGTCATCTTTAGGAAAATCAATAGCAACTCAACTAATAAATCCCGAATTTTGCAATCAATCTTCTCCCAATTCATTGGATCATAAAAATTTATAGGCCTACATTCTTTATTTTGATTTGGTTTTGCATTTTCATCACCCACATTTAAATTAACATTCTCACTTGACTCTTGATTTGGTTCTCCATTTTCATCACCCACATTCAACTTTTGATGTTCTTGAACTTCTTCTTCATTAGCATTACCACTCGGTCCACTCTCATTCTCAATCTCTATTGGTTTGTTTTATGAAATTTATCAAATGCTCCAATTTGAGATTGTATAAGTTTATCTTCTTCTTGTTTCTTCTTTCTTTTTAACGCTTTAGACACATTTACGAGGCATGATAAAACTGGAAAAAGAAATAAAATTTCGAATTAAGCCATAACATATCAAATTTCAACATAATTAAGTCATAATCTATTCAACTTAATTAAGCAACTCAATAAGCAACTAAAAAATATATACTAATAAGCCCTAACATAAAATTGAACTCATTAAGAAATAGCTATCAATAACATAAAATTGAACTCATTAAGAAAAAGCTATCAATAACATAAAATTGAACTCATTAAGTTATAGCCATAACATAAAATTGAACATAAAACTGAACTCAATATTCAACTCATTAAGTCCTAACATAAAATTGAGTAAGAAAGAGCTACCAATAAGCAACTCAGTCCGCCGGCCATCCACTGCACACAACACCCACTGCACCACACCCACCGGCCACTAGGCACCACCAGTCCACCACACCCACGGACCCACTGGCCACTATCCCACGAATTTGAGATTTAGATTTTGAATTTAGGGTTAGGATTTCGGACTTTGAAGGAAGTGGGTTGATTGGATTTAGAGTTAGTCAAAATCAACAAGTTTGGGGAGAAGAAAACAATGATTGTAGAATTGGAGTTGATTGGATTTGGAAATTGAGAGTTTGAGATTAGGGTTTTGAGAGTTAGAGATTGGAAGAATAAAGAAAGGATAAGAACGCAGTGCAGGCTAAGAAAGATGATAGGGTCGGGTTATGGTGGCCTCCTGTATCTCAATCAAAGGTTCAACTATCTGTAACTGTGCCAATTAAACACAGTACGCTAGATGGAAGGTATGAGAATACCTCATAAAGATGTAGGCATGAGTATAAGAATAACATGATATATATAGCTAATTATGTCGGTATCATGCATACAACATACCTAGATGGAAGGTATGAGAATACCTCATAAAGATGTAGGCATGAGTAACATGATATATATAGCTAATTATGTCGGTATCATGCATACACCTATATACGTTATAGAATCAGTTTGAAAGATATATGCATACACCTATATTTTGTACACCATGGCATTATAGTTGTAACTTGTAACCACTACAAGTTGAAGTCGAGCAATTAGCAATTTAATTTGTTTCCCTCGCTGCAGGTGCAATCGAAGAAATTATAAATATTTCTATATCTTACTATATCTTATTGATCATGTAATTATATATTGTGTTGTACAAAATAGAGGATGAGATGCATGAAAGATACAGCGTTCACAAAGGAAATAGAGTTAGACTACAGAAACAACAACTAGATTCTACCATATTATTACCAACCCCCCCTATACATCAATCACTCTTCCATTTCCATTTTCAATTTATTACTTCGTAAGTTTCGATAAGTTCATGAATCTCTATTTCTTGATGTCTCGTCCTTCTTCCTAGCCAGCCACTTTCGCAAGGTCCTCGTGGGTTGTCCCGGGTTTGGACTTGTAGTAGAGAGTGAAGTAGCCAATCGCACCAGCAACGAGAAGCTCACCAATTGCCAAAGTGGTTGGGCTGTAGGGCAAGTTGCGTCGCTGGTGGAGCACACTTCTTGCTTCTGCGGTGGTGGAGCACACTTCTTGCTTCTGCGGTTTAACGTGACGATGGCGATGGCTGCTTCCTCAACTCTCCGCTAGTTACTTGACAGACATCTCTGTGTTGATATTGATCCCTTCTTCTGTTTCCGAGTATTTTGATCTTAGCTGATGAGAGGAAATAGAGGAAGAAGGGGAGATGGCGATGGTTTTGTTGTAGGGGGATTGTGTTCGGTGTCACTCATGCACAGATCTTGCCAGCCCTCTACATTCACACGTGGTCTGCACGTATCAGTATGAGTTCATACCATTTTGAATTTTTTTTTTCATGGGCTTCTCATAGATATAAAGATGGTGGGCTGTGGTCAATACCCATTTCACCAAAAGCTTGTATAGGAAAATCCTCCATATGTTCATACTGTTTTGTGCATATCAAATTTTCACAACAATAGTCATGTAGGTAAATTTTCAACTCTTTATGCGGTAAATCTTCCATAATATTCAATAAAATGTTAAACAATATGAATATAAATCCAGTTCATACTCACATTTATTTATAAGCAAATACGGAATAAAGTTTTTATACCAATTAATAACCGTATCCATATCACAATCTGCACTCGGCCAAAGCAGATATAGTCTGAAAACTGACATTCACCTGGTATAACCAGTTGACAGCATATCTCCTCTTTTGATTATTTACGATAGCAGCGGTCCGTACAATCTGACAAAATTAATACAATAATTAGATCACCACCAATGTCTTAGTACAACAACATTCAGGATGAGGAAAAATAAACTAAAATAAGATAAAACGTTTACAGAATTATGTTGACGGGATCAATGAACGCATTTCCTGCAGCTAGTTTACAAAATTGAAGTGCAATTTGTTGTTGATGATGACTGCTTTTACTTTAGTCCTTCACCCATGCCTGGTGGCATCCCGATGCTTTGGGCAAGGTTGCTCATCCTCTCTTTCATGGCCTGGATAGAAATGAGCAAAACATTTAGACTACAAACTAGTTTTAAAGAGTATTGAACAGTATCTCTTCTGATGTTACCTGAACACTCTTCTGATGGGCAGCCTTGTAGGCTTCAGTTACCAATAACGAGACCTTCTGCATGAGAAAGGATGTATAATTGAGGAACCATGTCTTTTTCGAGTATATATATATATATATATGAGCAATGCTCCATTGAAAATGCAAATATTGTGAAAACTCTGTGAAAACCACCTAGGCCGTTGCTGGGAACAACGGCCTAGGTAGGGGGAGAGAGAGAGAGAGAGAGAGAGAGAGAGACTCATTTGAGGAAACATGTCAAGCACACACGAATAAAATGGATGGAAAGAATTAATAACGTCCAGACATGAGGAGAGATAATTAACATATTAGTATGCAGGAACAACTCAATTAATGAATGATGACGTTGAGACAAGATTTCCTATAAGAATTGAATCTACTTAACTTCTTATGGCTAGAAACAAGATCTTGTAAGCTAGGAAGTACACCTTGCTATTTCAAATTTGTACCAGATCGGACACATTTGAGGAACAAGGCTTCCTATTTCAATGTAGTATTTCAGAAATTTCTTTTTTGGCTTCATATTTTGGTGGTGTTCATGCTTGTATGTGCTTGCTCGTGCCTCTTGGATGTCGGATCATAAGTGGAAAGCAGAATGTGGAGCAAAGTAGAAAGGTAAGGTTTAGGCTGTAGGGTTTCTGCAAAACGTGCCATGGTTATTTTTTACATGTATATATATATATGTATGACAATGCTCCATTGAAAACAATACTGTAGCGTTGAAAATGTGAAAACAACCAACGGCCTAGGTGATTTTCACGAGTTTTCACAACATTTGCGTTTTCAATGGAGCATTGCTCATATATATATATATAATAAATTACAAAGAAAGCTATCAAGTGGTTCTCGTTCAATCTCCCCTAAAATCAATGGCCTAGATTGATTCTCACAAAATATATTTTCCCGCTTAAAATTTCAAAACCCCAAAATTAAAATTTTCCCCCCAAAACTATAAAACTAATTACCTTTATTACTATCTCTCTCTTCTCTCTTCACTTTTTCATATTTCTATCTCTCTCTCCCTCTCTCTCTCAGAAATTTAGATTTTAAGATTTCAGGTTTGTAAAATTTTCAGAATTTTTATGTTTTTTTTATTGCACATATTATATTGAAAATAGCAAATATCTCTTCAACAGTTAAATTTCATCATTTTCCATACTTAAAAGTTTTAAGAAGTTGGATTTTACACTCTCATTTATAATTATTTTTCAACATATACTAATAGAATCATGGACTTTTATTTACAACTAATTATTATCATACTATTCAAATTTGAACTACATAATTGTTGTTTTACTGTTTACTGTTTACGGGGCTTTTCGTGTGTTGTATCGTTCCGAAGACGTGCCGTAGGCACGTGCCCACGGGCAAATCTAGTATATATATATATATATATATATATATATATATATATATATATATAAAAGAAGATTTTGAGGTAAGTGAATAATTAATAAAGCAATTTATAAAAATAACACTGGAGCGAAACCTTAGATGACAATATTGATTGTAAACCTTGAAGCGGGGCTAACGTGTGCAAAAAAGCTAAAGCTAACGTCTTTTACGGCGCTTTGAGCGCATATATGCATCTAGTTCTGAAATGTTAGTTGTTGGTCACACCATGAAATATATAATTGATCAGATTTATAAAGCTCCCTGAATTTTTATTAGAAATAAATTTATCAGAAATCTAAGTGAATGCTAAATGATTTTGTGCAGTAAAAGATTTACCTCCGCCCCCAGCTCCATTGCAGCCTCAGTGATTTCAGTGCGTACAGGTTGTTGGTTTCCAGAGAGTGTAACCTAGAAACAACATTGATCACAATTATATACAGAATCTTCTTATTCAATAATTATTAAAAAAACAATGGTATTTATCGACAAAATAATCAGCCTTGCCAACTATTTCGGCATTAGGTCAATAATTTATGCACATAATTTATTATAGTACTAGGTTTGCCCGTTGACACGTGCCTACGGCACGTCTTCGGAACGGTGCACCTTGTTTGCTCATATTAAAATAGTTTTGGAGGTCCAGCAAATTAATTGAAGTAGCAAACATATAATATGAGAAACTTTTGGGAGTCCAAACAAAACATATTATATGATTTTTTTGATTTTTTTGAATTATTTTTAAAGTTTTTAAATTTTTAAAATTTTAAACTTTTTTAGTTTTTAAATTTTTTATTTTGTAAAATTTTGTAAAATTTTTATTTTCTTAATTTTTGAATAGAAGAGGGAGGGAGAGAGAGAGAGAAAAAAAAATAATCAAATAAATATAGAAGTTGTTTTGGGTGGGAATTTGAATTTGAGTTTTGGAGGAAAACTTTTGGGGGGAAAAATATGTTTTGTAAGATTAGATCTGGGTCTTTGATTTTTTGGAGATTGAAGGAAAGCCACCTGATAGCTTTCTTTGTGTTTTATTATATAGATTTTCTACTTCAGTCGGTAGGCTCATGTCCTTCGGCTGTAGCTAATCCACATCAGATAACAATCCCCATAGGTAGGACTCGAGCATTTTCGCACACACATAGGAAACATTTCATTGACAGTTCAACAGGTAGGTCATGTATTAATCTTTGAAGTCTACATAATCTAACATGCAATATCTAAATTTTTCATCCAGAAGTTTTGCAATCAAATTCTATTAAAAGCTACATTTGTCCTCCCTCTGTTCCATAATGTTTGTCATTCTAGCCTTTCTTTTTTCCCCGAATTGTTTCACTTTAGGTTTCCAAGGGAAATGTCTTTACCTTTCTAAATCTACATTAATGTTTTCCTATGAGATGTCCAATTATGCTTTTGTGTAGCCACTTAATTTTTCACCTAAAAAAATTAGTTACTCTCAATAAAGTTGCATTCCCAAAAATTTTAACTGGTTTTCTTTCCCACTACTCTGCACAGCACGAGGTACCTTAACTCTTCTTCTTCATGCAAATATGGCCCCCCTCCTCTTCATGTAATCTCAACAATATTTGTTATAAGTAATCTTGAGAAATTTTTACTAACAACCTTCTCTTTAACCTTCTGATCAAAGCCATATCCACAAAAAATATTTTTGAATTTAATCTTAATTTGCAACCGTTTGAATATCTCCCCTATCATGGAAAATCTGGATCCAACCAAAATTTTGGTTACAAAGGGAAAGCTGGCTCCAATGGGAAACTCTCCGACAGGAAAATCAGATCCGATGGAAGAGCGGGTGTTGGAAAATCCTTCAACGAGTTATATGATGTATTGCCTCGGGTTATGCCTCGGGTTAATAGAAACTGAGGCGATTAACTCGGGAACACATTTTATTAAGAGCTCCACAATCCAGAGCCCACAATTATGTCCGTTGGCGTAAAGGAACCTCACAAACTCGATTAAAGTCAAATACTTTGGTCTTTTATTAGTAAGATCAACATATTGGCCATCTCAACCGCTCTCTTTTGCTCGTTGCCATATGCTTTGCACCTTTCGAAGAGAAAATCTATTGAAGCAATACACGAGTAGGGCCCTTTTTCAGTTTTCTGTTGACACTTTCCTTCAATAAAGCTTGAGAAATAGATCAAATTTCATCATCAATTGAAACTTTTTATTTCTTGTTGAACCTTGTCCTTGAGAAACATCTAAATAGGAATCTGAAAAAGGAGAAACATGAAAAATACTTGAATATCGATAAAGATAAAGAGTAGATGCTGAAAATAGAAAATATCGAAGAAGCAAGTGTAGATGTGTACTTAGGAAATTTCAGAGAACTTTATAGTTATATTTTTTTTACTAATTAGCCATGTGTTTTTTTTTGTTCATTTGTTCAAAATATTTAACTAGAAATAACATATACAAGCTAAGGCTAACGATGAAGTGGAAAGGCTTCTCAATTCAGAGCAAGTATCTTCTCAATTCAGACAAACAAGTATCTTCTCAATTCAGCGCCTTAGCTTGTATACAGTATCTCTAGTTAAATATTTCAAACAAACAAACAAAATAAACACATTGGTAATTAGAGAAAAGATTCTATTACAACTATAAAGTTCTGTGAAATTTCCTAAGTACACGTCTATACTTGCCTCTTCAAGATTTTCTATTTTCAGCATCTACAATATCTGTTTTGATATTCAAGTATTTTTCATGTTTCTTCTTTTTCAAATTCATATTTGGATGTTTGTCAAGGACAAGGTCCTACTAAAGTCGAAAAGTATCAACTGATGATGAAAATGTGATCTATTTATCAAGCACTATTGAAGGAATGTGTCGAGGGAAATTGAAAAAGGGCACTACTCGTGTTATTGTTTCATTACATCCAATTTCTCTTCGAAAGGTGCAACACATACGGCAACAAGTAAAAGAGAGCAGTCCAGATCGCCAAGATGTTGATCTTACTAGTAAAAGACCAAAGAAATGAGGCTGGAAGAGAATAGAATTTGATTTTAATCAAGTCCGTGACCTTTACGGCAATAGACATGATTGCAGTCTCTAGCTTGTGCATCGGAGAAGCCTAAGTCAACATTTCCTTTCCTGCTTGTGAATACATCATGTAAGTCATTGAAGGATTATCCACCGCCTGCTCTTCCGTCGGAGCCGATTTTTCAGTTAGAGAGTTTCTCATTGAAGCCAGGATTTCCTTTCGTAACCAGATTTTGGTCGGATCCAGATTTTCAATTACAGGGGAAATATTCAAATCATAGGGTTGCAGATTAATATCAAATTCAAAAACATTTTTTTCGGACATGATTTTCACATAAAATTGAAAGAATGTGTTAGTAATTTTTTTTCTCAAGAGTATATTTATTATACTAACAATTGTTGAAATTACATGAAGAGGAGGAGGAGATATTTGTGCATGCCATTTTTGTACGAAGAAGAGTTAAGGTACCTCGTGATTTGCAGAGTAGTGGGAAAGGAAAACAAGTTAAAAATTTGGGGAATATGCCTATGACTTTATTGGTAATAGGGAGTAATTTGTAATTTTTTTGGTGAAAAATCAAGTGACAACACAAGGGCATAATTAGAAGTCTCACAGAAAAAAACAGTAGTGTACATTTAAAAAGTTTAAGACGTCTCCCTTGAAAACCTACAGTGACAAACAATTTCGGACAAAAAAAAGAGGCTAGAACGACATACATTATGGGACGGAGGGAGTACTATGCATTAATCTGTTAAGGTTGCATGTGAATTCTAATCTATTTAATATTAGAATTTAATACATGCACTGATTGATGGGATTAGTTGGCATTTAGAACATTTGCACATTAGTTAGCATGTTTGATGAAAAAGATGCATGGGACTTAACTGGAGGTTTAAGTGAATGACTAGGATTTAGCAGAGCCACACTTATTGAATATGGGATTTGAATAGATAGCTAGGATATAATAGTCACACTAACAATGTCGACACTGCACATACAACTCTTTAGTTATTCCTAATGGAGAGATATATTTGCATGAGCTCTCTTTTCTCCAAAGTCTATAATTATGTTGGGAATTGATGAATGATGCTTAGAAGCAAAATACATTAATGATGGCCACTGCTTCTCATATGTACTTTGAAAAGATAAAATCAAATGAATACTACTGGACTCTATCACAAAATTATAAATATAAATGTAGGATGCAATAAATAAATGAAAGAGTGGGGTAAAAGGCCAACCCCCAATGACAAACACCTCCTGTGTGCAGTAATATAGAGTATTGAACCAAGTTGCACGCAATTATATGTTCACTGCTCAAAACTATCCAATTTTTCTCCCAGGTTGAGCTTTATGTAGAACCTTTCTAGAATCAGTCACACAATTGCCATATAGATAGAACTAGACCTACCTTCTTCAAGATTGTTTTCCTGGGACGGACCACCACGCGCACAGGAATTTTAAATAAATATTGTGGTTCAAAAACTTGGTATCGGAATGGGTATTGGGTTTTAACAATCAGTATCAATATGATGGGTTAGCAAAAAACTGGATCCTGTATGGCTGGTTACCTCGGCATTGTCATCTTCCCCCGTGTTGTGATTCCTGGATTCTAGCTCTTGCTCTATCTTTGTTGGTAGTAAAGAAACTCCCAACCTTTTTATGGGTCAGTTATCTTATCTAATTTTTATTAGTAAATACCATTATAAGAGTTATTTCCGGTTATTTTAATGTAACTTTGTAAAGCATCTGGGAATATGGCATGTATGGCAGATTGAAATAACATCGCAAGTTATTATTTTTTTTAACATCATACAGGCACTCAAATACTTCTATTGGTCATGGTGAAATATTCATACTAAATTCATCCTAGTTAATAAATGGTGAATCGAAAGGAGTTTTTAATTTATTCTTTTATGTTTCATTCTATAAATACAATTAAATAGGAATAGATGGGCAAAATACAGAAGACAACTTTCAAACGCTATGACAATGTAGTATATTTGGGAAGTTAATAGAACTAATGATGAGCAACAAATTCAAAAGAGAAAAAAACTATGATCTCCATTATAAAATAAGTCATTTATGCTGAAGAACTTATTCAGGGGAAATCAAACTCCTAAGTGTGGCAGACTGAACACTCACACTCTTAATAAAATTATTCTAAAAATACAAAGTAATTGGAAATACCTTGATTAGTTCTCCTTCACAATAACCATCAAACTCAGCACTGTGAAATAAATAAATAAAAAATTGAAGGCACATATAAGATTTCATGTATTACAATATGAAAATTATATCATCAAAGTTGATACAGCTATAGAAGCAATGCATACGCTGCTAGTTCTTTTTGTACACGAACAGCTTCGACTTGGACTACCATTTGTGCCTTCTTTACCGTCTCATATAGATTTTGCATGTTTCCCAGAACACCTGCCTACGATCAAATATTACATGTTTCACAGTTATTTATTTATTACATGTGTGTGATCAATATGTCCATAGAAGATAGACACTGACATGTACCTTCACTGTCAGTCTAAGGTACAGAAACAAACCATCACATCTAAGAAGCATAAATATGGAAATGCCAATACAGACACGGTGTGACCCAACGGACCAAGAAAATTTTCTGAAAAACTACATTGAAATATCTAGTGTCGATATATACACATTATTGACGCGGCTGTTAACCATGAGTCTAGCATGATACGGCCTCTAGATAGAATTGCAAGTGCTTCAAAGGTCCCAAGTATGTTTAAAAGGAAACCAGTACAGGCGGAAGTGCCGTCTAAAAATAATTTTGTACATGAACAAAATGGACAGATAAAATACAGAACCAAAATTGAAATAGGTATAGAAAGATTCACACTCTCCCATTTGAAGGTTTGTCATCGTCATTCTCACTTCTCTTCTTTCCTCCAAATAAACCAAGTACACGAAAAGACAATGTTCTCGTGTCGGTCAATTTATAGGTCAATTAAAGAGTATTCATTTCCAATTACACTAACCTAGAATGTTTTTTAATAAGAATGTAAAAACCTTAAATGACTTAAATGTTTTGAAATGGAGGGAATATTATTTATCAAACGAGGGTCCCACATTTAGTTAAATCTGGTTAATATAGTTAGAAAATAATTACTGTAGTAGATATGATGATCCACTACAATCTTACTTTTAAAAAAAAAATAGATACAAAAAACACCCCACATTAGCATAAAGGTACAAAGTTTCTCTCTCCTATGACTCAGATTGACCCTATTTGATGACTGGATTAAAAAAAAATAGAAACGCCCCAAACTACCCCTCCCCTTTAATTGAGTAAAAAAACCCCTAATTAAAAAACCAAAAAAACAATCATCTTCTTCCTCCTCCTCCTTCCCTCTCCTTGCTCCACCTCCTTCGTCTCCTTCTTCCCACTGTTAAAACCCCCCAATTAAACAAACCAAAACCTTCCAAAGTCCGAGTTCTCCAAATGTGCAGCCCAAAAAACCAAATGCCAAAATCTAAACACCCACTCTTCTCCTCCTACTCTTCTTCTCCTACTAGTAAACCCTACTTTTTGCTTCATCCCCTACTCCACCCAAAATTCCGAAATCAGTAACCCTAATTAGTTCCTCTTCTATTCATGCCAATTTGATAGATACGGGGGTGTTGACGGGGTTAGAGTAGAGATATAAGGAGGATGAAGAGAGGGAATGATGATGATGAGGGGTTGAAAGGGATGGTGATGGTAGGGATGAGTATGGGATTGAGAGTTTGAATTTGGTGGGAATTGGGTTGATGTGTAATTGAGAAGGAAGATGATTTGAGTTTTCGGTTGTTTTAAATCATTAACAATGAAGATAACAAAAATGAGGAAGATGAAGAGGTTTTAGTTTTTTTTACTTTGCTTTTATTTACTTCACTTTATGAAGGGCAGGGCAATTTAGAAATTTTGGATCTTTTTTGCCCAGTCAACACGGGTCAAAGACGGTCAACACTGAATCATAGAAGAGGAGAGATAACAAAAAAAACTCACAATAAGTTTTCACTTTGTATTTTTGCTAACATGCGAGTATTTTTTGTATCTAAGTCAAACAATGGGGGGTTTCTTTGTGTTTTACCCTTTTAAAGAAAATAGAATAATAAATAAGTAAATAGATAAAGTAACATAAAGTAAAATTTTGATATGACATGGACCGTAAATCCAAAATTCATGGAATTAAAACAAACCCCCTTATTTGTTTTCACTAAAAAAAATGAAATAAAACAATGGCACTACTTTGCAATGCATGCTTACATAGGAACCTTTTTTTACACAATGTAAAAGAGCTTCTTCAATGTGACTCATAGTCTAAATGCACATCACTTTCACTTGTGAGGAACCAACTTAATTACACTTACGAAGAACCAACTTTCCCAACTTCATTCCATTTCTCATCATCTTCTTCTTCTTCTTCCTCAACATTGAAAACTAGGGTTCTCCAATTGAGATGGTGAAAATTTTGTGATCCATGGTTTGTATGATATCATACCGTTCAAAGCATTTTCTGTGGCGGTAATAATTTCTTTACCCTTTCTTTTAGCTCAATGTTGGAATTATAGTCAACACTGAGGGACCGTGATGATGATGATGATGATTATACAATAGTAAGAAAGACAATGAGGTTGTTCATCTGAGCTGCACTACATGTTATACAATAGCAAATATGAGCCTCTGTTTCTTATGCTTAATAAAAATTTCCATGAACCTCAGCATGCTTGATTTATTTTGTTCCTAGTATTTCATTGGGTTAATCTTTTAGTTTGGAATAAAATATCTGTCATGTTGAAATCTATTTTTCTTCCCCTCTTGTTGACTACTAGATGGTGAATGACCTACTCCTTTGAGAGAATTTTCTTGGAAGTGTAAATTTCTATTTGTTTTGTTTTGTTCATTTGATTTTTCAAACATCATAAGCCCTAAACCCCCAAAAAAAGAACTTCTATTTTCCCACTTCCCACCTCACGCACAGGCCGGCTTGGGCGGGTTTTGAGAAAATTATATCTTGCTAGAAACCACGAGTTAGTTTGTAAAAGATTTGAAACCTGCCCATCAGGATTTGTGGGGAGTTCGAGTTCATACTGGCTTCATTCTATCTATTAGGAACCATGTTACTGATTGATTCTGGATTTGCCCCCCCCCCCTAATTTCTAAAATCTATTTTGTATTGAATTTTCAGTATATAGATAGTAGATAGTTGGTTAGTCTCTCCTTTACTGTTGTCGGATGACCTAGATTCAAACCAAGCAGCCTCAAAAAAAACTCATTTTATTTTTCCCATAATTTTAATGCAATAGTTTGTTAACATTATCTTTTTATGTTACTTTAACCTAGTATAAGTGTTTTTTTCTCTTGCTATATTTTATGGGTGCCTAGCAATCCTAGATCCACCTATGTGAATATGTTTGTGGAAGCGCTGGCAGTAATGCATCAAAATTTATTACATTATGCATCATTTTTTCCCATTTTACATTTCAAATATATAGTAGTCTTGTCCATTTGTATGAAGGTAATGATGATTTGCGTAAAGAAAATAAAAAATGTACTTCTATTTTCAAATCTGGTTCTC
The DNA here is from genome assembly GCA_017893485.1 of Hemerocallis citrina. Classification (NCBI taxonomy): domain Eukaryota; kingdom Viridiplantae; phylum Streptophyta; class Magnoliopsida; order Asparagales; family Asphodelaceae; genus Hemerocallis; species Hemerocallis citrina. Next base: position 172,286,785 of record CM030367.1, read on the forward strand.
AAAGAATCTGTTAATTAGACATTTCAAAATCTATTTTTATGGCATGGCAGCATATTATGGTATGGTTAATCACATGCAATTGCTAGAACCACTATAAAAAACTGAAAGGAAAAAAAACAAGGATTGTTTCTCAAAGCAGTATATTATCTTTAGTATGTAACTAGAGAGTTGAGCATGCATTGTATATGTACATGCATACGCTTTGATATAGAGAAAGAGAAGAACGTGCTCTCTGAGCTTCAGTATGATGTAATATAATAGCATAACTAAACCTCTATTGCTTCTGTTTTCAATTACTATTTCCTTCATCTTTTCCTTTTCCCTTTATTTGTTCGAAAAAATAATAAATGTCTGCATGGTTAATGTGTTTTTCTTTGTAGCACCTTACAACACTATTTTTCAATTTTGGGTAGTTTTTTTTTCCATATGTGACTTTTGTGAAGTGTAAATTCTGTTCTTGAATTTCTTTTTCTCATATTGACCGAGATTTCATGCTTTGGTATACCATTCTATTTATGTTTTCATGTATGTAGTTAAATGAATAACAATTTTTTTAGTATTTATCTTATTTAATGTTTTATGTTGGGTGTCATGAGGTGCTAAGGTTCTTCTTAACAACTTGTTATCTTAACTGCAAGCAATTTAACTTTAAATTTTCAATTCTGCGAAGGAAAAACTAGGAAGGCAGGGAGTAGCAATGTTATTTAGTCAAATCAAGTAGTGAGAAACCCGGATCCTATCCTATGGCAAGGGTTCCAGGTCTAGGTCAGGGACTATTCATTAGATATTGGTAAAAGATTGACACTACGAACAATAGTGTACACCAAACACCCAAAATATAACTCCGACTCCTGTATTAACATTTGGCAAAGTGCTTTGGGCAAAATATATATTATGTTCGTATTTTTCAAACACTTGTGATTCAATTAGATGTTGTTTATGCCAAAAGTCAATATTACATTCACATTTACAATTGTTTATTTGATAGCTCGAAAGTCGGAGTTTGAAAGATTTTAGATCCGGTTAGCATTGTTGAAGATTGTTATATCTAATCAGAAATTCCAGTAGTGTCAGAGAGTTTACACTTCATGGTATTAAACTGTGAAATTATCTAAACTTAAGGTTCATGTTGGTATTTGAGCTTTCTTTCTTTCTTTCTTTCTTTTTCTTTTTGAGATAAGTATTTAAGCTTCATCGCCACGTTCTGTACATGTCCCCATTTAATATTAGTCGTTGAGCTCTCTTTTTGCACTTTTTGTGCATGTTGAATTTTTGTTTTCCTTTTTTTCTTCAAAGTATAGAATAACTAGCATAGCGTTTGCATAGCTTTTGCATAGCTTTTGCATAGCTTTTGCAAGGATGGCAAAGTGTCATCCCTTTAATAGATATTTATAACAGCCATCATCATTCTCAGTGCTTCAACTACCAAATTGTTGTTGTATTTTTTATATATTACAGTAAATTGTTGTTGTAAACTTGGTCGATCTTTTGATGCTTACATTTGAGTTTTTTAGTGAAAGAATCAATAAATTTAGTACTAAGTAACTAATCGAATAATTCAATTACTGTGTTGGACTAAAGCATCGATCTAACTAAAAGCCATGGTTGAGTTTAATAAATACAATTGATATCATTCTTTAAAGATGTGCTACATTCGTAGCTTCTCAGCATTCTCCTGAAAGAAGTTATCCTGATGATTTGTTTTGTTTATCCGGCTATTAAACATGTGTCTAACATGACACGGCCTCTAAATATAAACGTACGTGCTTCAAAGTTCCCAAGTATGTTTAAAAGGAAAATGAATAACCATGAAACCCAGTACAGAAAAAAGTGACCTCTAAAGATAATTTTGTGCGTGAACAAAATGGAAAGAACCAAATTTGAAATAGGTAAAGAAAGATTCACAAGCTCACATTTGAAGGTTTGTCATCGCCATTCTCACTTTTCTTCTTTCCTCCAAATAGACCAAGTACACGAAAAGATGATGTTCTCATGTGGCTCTTCCTGCTACAACGCGATGATAGTGATGGAATGACATTTAGTTGACCTAAAACATGAGCTTGTGATATAAATAAATTTAATCTCAGACCGGTTAATGCTAGAACTACAAATAAAGGACCAAGATATAGTATGAAAGATTAATCATGTTTCGGGTGAGAATGATAATGAATGAAAAACAATAAAGTGTCATAAGAGTAATATATTCTTTTTGTATGCATCATTATTGAAATAATGGAATTGGTATCCTTATCAGCCAACCATAAATAGATATAGAATGCCCAAACACATGGCACAACCTTTGAGCATGCATGTAGATGCAAGCAGAAATAAGAACGGGAAATGTATACATGCTACATGCATGTAGAAATAACTAAGGGAAATGTATATACACTACACATAAACTCTACGCACAGCGTGAAAAATATACTAAACAACATGTAACCCCTGTTTCCATTAATACGTATTTTTAAAAGTATTTTTCTGTATTGAAACCCTCAGTATCTTATAACTATTTTCCCCTAATTGATTATATTATTTAAATTGTTTTTGGAGCCCAATTGTTTATTATAAACCCAAGTTTGTATTTTGATTTTATTAATTATTAATCTGAGCCCAGTTGTTATCACAAGCCCAATTCCATATTTTGATCTTATTTATTTATTTTATTAATCTGGCCCCAGAAATTTAGCCCAACATCCTAATTATTTTATTTAAATATTTTGAGCCCCTTTTAAGCCCAAGCCCAAGCCCATTAACCCAGAACCCATTACTCCTATTATGCTGATTTATTCTACACCTACCCGTATACAATATTTTTCTCTCCCCCACTTTTCTAATTCCGTATTTCAACTTCCCCCACTTTGCATGCACATTCCCCCACTATCTCCAACTACCCCTTAATTATGTTATTTAATTATTATTTTATAAACCCCCCAGTACTCTCTCTCCCCGTTATTCACTCTCTCCCGTTATATATCTCTCCCCCACTCTCTCAATTCCGTTACTCCCTCTCCATCACTTCTCTGTCTTTCCCCAACAGAAAACCCAAACAAAACACAGAGAACCCTTCGTCTCTCTCCGTCTTCAACCTTTACCCATCTTCCTCGTCATCGAATTCGTTGCTGCGACCTCACGCTCTCATACCCGAGCACCCATAGCGACACCTCTCTCCGTCATCATCATCGATGCGTCGCCGCTCCATTTTGCCGTTCGACCACCCGAAGAACCCAATCCACTCGCTCCGCCATTGACGAACTCAGAGCTACGCCGTTGTCGCCTGTATCTCCTCCCGCTCGAACCCCGTTAAGACCTCGTCATTGTTGCTGTCCAGAGCCAGCGCCAGTCATCGCTCCGTCGCCCTCTGTTTTCGACGCGAAGCAGAGCACCATTGGCGCTCGCGACCAGGGCCACCTTCCGCCGTCGCAGCGACACCAGTCGTGCCTCCTTCTCACTCCTCTGTTTCGAGCGCCAAAACAGAGCTCTCCCTCCGTCAGAATTCCCGCCGCTGCGTCGCCGTCCTTCGCCGTTGCCGTCGCTTCCCGACAGCAGCGACGTCGCCGCCACCAGAATCAAGAGCCCCACCGTGGTGCCGCGCCATCGCCGAAGCTTCGCATCGCCACCCTCTCTCGCTCGCTCAGTCGGAGAAGGAGGAAGACGAGCCATGATTCGTTGGATTCGCTGTCTCGTGTATTGGGCACACCCGATCCGCTCCACTGTCCCCTATTTTGGATTCGATCCGGTGTGAGGAAGGAAATCCATTGGATGAGAACGCTGTCCCGTGTTCTAGGCACAGCGGATCCGAACCCTGTTTGCCATTCTGTCTGATCTGGTGTAGGTATCATTCACTGAGTTGCTGTTGCTATTATTGCTGGGATTTTCTTCGCACGCATTCTTGGGATTGCTCCCCGGGATTCTAATCCCGTTATTCCTTAATATTGTATTATTGAATCGTCTACAAGAAAAAGGCAAGTCCACTTGAACTCCTTTATTATTCTAGCTCAAGATTTTTGATCTCTAAGCAAGTAGTTCCATTTCAATTATTCTAATTTGCATTGTGTCTCTTCCGTTGGGAGTATCGAGGGTTTACACGAGCTAACCCGACGTACTCTTGACATCTTATTAGTATCCATTGACTCAAACCCAAACCTACATACATGATTGACATAAATAAAATGACTAGAAATTGCATATAAGAAAATGAACGGTGATTGAATACGTTGATTGATTGAGATATTGTGACTTGATTAATGACATCGTGAATTGACTCGTACATTGTAGAATCCATTCTAATTGTTGTACATTAGTGTATTGCATTTCATGATACAATAACCTGTTGATTATCGACCTGAATGAACATATATGTGATGGCTTTTTTTATAAATTTCTGCTGCCTTGTCTGTCTTGTACTGAGGTTTCGACCCAGTTATAATATGAATCAGTTAAAATAATATAAAGAGAATTGTTGTTTTAGATTTACTTCATGTTTATTATTGTGCAATGCATCATGTTGCTGCATTCGTATCGTTCCCTTGATATTCTTATACACACTTGCATGGACATGAATGATTTAATAAAATACTAAACAAGCCGGGGTTAATAAGGGTTGACTTAGTAGTGGATAGTCTCAGAAAATGTACTCGGCAAGGCCTATCGTGATATCGTATTGACATAGAAGGAGAAGTATTGATTGTGAATGATTGATTGGAAATTGAAAATTGTGAATGATTGATTGGAAATTGGAAGTTGGAAATTGAAAATTGTGAATGATTGTTACTGACACCGAGTACACGCTCTGTAGATCCCACCACTATGTCTAAAATGTACACTGTTTTGCGTGCACTGAACCTGTGGTATGGGATGCAGTAGTACGTGCACCAGATAGGAGAAATGACATTCTAATGAACATAAATTGACACGTGTATACTTGATTAAGACCATTGTTTATTAATACCATTATTGTCCTTGCAATTTGATCTTGATTCATATTTCTTCATGTACCTTGTTCCTTACTCTCTGCTTTCACTACTTGTTGTCCGTACTTGCTCTAAGGACAAATTATTCTTTCTTTTTAGATGAACAAGTACAGGTGCACAAGGAGAATTTCCAGAAGGCATTGATGAGCAGTTTCTCTACAATTGGAGCATGAGTCTCTCGAGCTAATTGGTGAGTTCTTATATTCCAGATTTGGTTATTGAATTTCATTCTCGTTTATGTGATTATGATTCCTGCGTGGTTGTGATTCATTTTTTCTTATATTGTCGAATTAAGATTGGTACAGCTTATGGATGATATGAGTTGGCGTACTTATATCATTCGCTGGGTCTCAGTTACGTGCTTGTGTTCCCGTATTTCGGAAAACAGGGCGTGACACAACATCTACATGGATTCATGTTGTTCTAGATCTTAAACTGATCCTAGAACCTAGAAGAAGGAAAAAATGACATACACTAATTAGTTTAGTCACTTTAGCCCTTGATGAGACAATATTCCATGCTACAATGACTTTACGAAGAATGGCACTTTCAAGAACCCACACTCTTCAACCTTTGTTGTGAAGTTCAACTATAGATTAAAAGTTAAAGCAAAGCACTAAGAACCAAAGACTACCAGGTTTAGTTAGACCAACTCTAATAGACTATTGACTTACCCATCCAGTCCAGGTACCTAACTCTGTTTTAATACATAGATGCGTAGATCTATCTAACATACCTTTGGATATCCTAGTTTTGAACTGTTCTGGTGACTCTTCAAAATTGACACACCAGTAGTTAATTGAACCCAAAATTTGAGATATATTAGACATCTAAACTAAAATTAGACTACACCTTTTCCTACTCTCCCTACCTCAACTTCGTTCGAAACCCATTAAGAAGAATAACTTTAGTTATGCTAAAGGTTATGCAAAAGATGGTTTGCATACCTCTCCACCTCCTATCAGAAAACTACCTCCGTTTATCAAAACCACATATCTAAAAAGAGCTTAAACTAAACTAAGATTTATTTACACATGATGTTAGAATAACATCAACAAAAAAAGACTTCCTAAATACCAAGTTGAAATAGTAAAACCACCTCTCCATCGGTTTATCACTATTACACTTAATTCGCAAAATACAAAATACTAATAAAGAGTGATGTTTCGTCGTAAACATAATCTACTAATTCAAACACCCCATTTTAGCTATTCACATGTAATAAAATTCACCACACTAACTAATCCAATTTCATTCTGCTATCAAACAAATCCCTAGATCACCAATTGAAGAATTAAGGATTCTTATACAACGAAGAACAGATCTTTACAGTAAAATCAAGTAATTGATTCAACTAATCTACAATATATGAACAAGCAGTTAACAGTTAAAACCCTAATTGGAATGGGGGTGATAGAAAAGGGTTACTTACAAAAGGAGTTAGAGGAGAAACTGAGGTTTCTGGTGTCTCTTGAATTGAGCACGTGCAAAAATGGACTAGTGAGCAAAGTGTTTGACGCCATTAGAGAGAGGAGTGAAAGCATGAGAGGAAAGGGGAGATCTTTTTTATGTGAGGAGGATAGAATGGAACAGACGATTTCTGTGATGAGGCTGGAGTTAACGGGTCGGATCCGGGTCGGGTACTAGAAGATCAGCCGTATTGGGTTGTACCTAACACCGTATACGGTATACCTATGAGCTATCAATCATTCTTCTTCCCAAAACTTACAAACAAAAAAAACACGCTGGTAAACCGCTTCGCTATTGAATAAGAGGTAATAAGGAGCTCGAATATCGCTTGTATCAAAAAATTCTCAGTTAATGTAAATTCTGAATAAAGTGTGGGTGTGAATAGCTACGATCATGGCCGAAGTCAGAACAAAATTTTTAGGGGGTCAAGAAAAAATTCTATAAATATAGAGACATTTTTCATAATTTTAGAAGGGCCAAATAATAAAATTTAATAGATATAAGGGGGTTTTAAAAAAATTCCAAAAATTTTAAGGGAATTTTCAAATTTTGGGGGGGCCCGGGCCACCACATAGTTCCGCCTGGCTACGATCATATTCCAAATATATATATACTAGTATTATACACGTGCTGTGCACGTGGGAAAAATTGGGGGAATGAAAAGGGCAACAAAAAAAAAATCTACCAACACGTGCATTTCACGGGTTGGGTTAAGGACAAATTACACTAAGGCCTTATCCCATTATAGTAGTAGAGATATATATACTAGATTTGCTCGTGGCCACGAATCTACGGCACATCTTCAAAACGATACAACAAATGAAAAGTCTTGTAAATAGTAAATCAACAATTATGTAGCTGAAGTTTGAATAGTATGACAATAATTAGTTGTAAATAAAAGTCAATGTTTCCATTAGTATATGGTAAAAAATAATTATAAAATAGGGTATAAAAGTCCATGTTTATATATATATTTCTAAATTATAATGTGAGAAGGCCTTAGTATAATTTGTAATTGTTTTGTCAATCTAACAACCCGTGCAATATATGTGCATAACTATTATAAAGGAGGTTATAAGTTCAAATCCAGACTATGTCTAAATTTTTATTTTAAAAAACTATATTTATTAAGATGTGCATTGCACGTGTAAATTACTAGTAGAAAGAAAGAGAGAGAGAGAGAGAGAGAGAGATAAATAAATAAATGAGTTGTTTTTTGGAGGGGGGGATTTGAATTTGAGTTTTGGGAGAAAAATGTATTTTGTGAGGTTAGATATGGGTCTTTGATTTTGGGGGGATTGAAGGAGAGCCACTTGATAGCTTTCTTTGTATTTTATTATATATATACTAGATTTGCTCGTGGACACGTGCCTACGGCACGTCTTCGGAACGATACATCATATGAAAGTTTTGTAAACAGTAAAACAACAATTATGTAGCTCAAGTTTGAATAGTAAACAATAATTAGTTGTAAATAAAAATTCATGTTTCCATTAGTATATGTTCAAAAATAATTATAAATTAGGGTGTAAAATCCAACTTCTTAGAACTTTGACTATGGAAAATGATGAAATTTAACCGTTGATGAGATATTTGTTATTTTCAAAGTAACATAAGCAATAAAAAAATGCATAAAAAATCTAAAAATTTACAAAGCTGAAATCTGAAAATATAAATTTCTGAGTAAGAGAGAGAGAGAGATAAATAAATAAATAAATAAATAAATGAGTTGTTTTGGGAGATTTGAATTTGAGTTTTGGGGGGGAGCTTTTGGGCGGGAAAATATGTTTTGTGAGGTTAGATCAGGACTATTGATTTCAACCCAATTGAATGATATTATATATATATATATATATATATATATATATATATATATATATATATATATATATATATATATATATATATATATATATATATATATATATGGTAATGCTCCATTGAAAACGGGTCTTGTTTTCACGGGTTGGAAAACACCAATCTGAGCCGTTGGATCGCTCATGATCGCGATCAGCGGCTCAGATCGAGCTCCCCATAACCCATTTCAATTGTTCGGCGGAGGGTTATTTTGGGAATTTCGTCCCAAATAACTCTTCGCTGAACAGATTCTAAAAAAATTGATATAACCTAGGACGTTGTTGGGAACAACGGCCTAGGTTATAAAAATTTAAAACAAGGTCGTTGTTCCAAAGAATGGCCTATAATTCAAATTTTTATAACCTAGGCCGTTGTTCCCAACAACGTCTTAGGTTATATTCATTTTATCAGAGCGAATCAGGCGCAGAGTTATTTGGGACGAAATTCCCAAAATAACCCTCCGCCACTTAAGTGTTATAGGGTGATGGGCGGAGGCGATCTGAGCCACTGATCACGATCAAAAGTGATCCAACGGCCCAGATTGGTGTTTTCCAACCCGTGAAAACAAACCCGTTTTCCATGGAGCATTACCCTATATATATATATATATATATATATATATATATATACGAGAAAAAGGGGTATGAGCTGTATCACTTGCATGTCACATCATCAATTGCTCATTTACTAAATGAGCAAGTTGCTCATATCCCTTTTACTCTCTCTTTCTCCCTCTCTATATATATCTATATAATAAAACACAAAGAAAGCTATCAAGTGCCCCTCCTTCAATCCCCCAAAATCAAAGGCACAGATTTAACCTTACAAAACACATTTTCTCCCAAAACTCAAATTCAAATTCCCCTCCCCAAAACAACACATTTATTTATTTAATTCTCTCTCTCTCTCTCTCTCTCTCTCTCTCTCTCTCTCTCTCTCTCTCTCTCTCTCTCTCTCTCTCTCTCTCTCTATATATATATATATATATATATATATATAGGTCAGATGATGTGGCCCCTCCTGGGCCACAGGATCCCCTCAAAGAGCGCTCACTGCCGGATCATTCGGGTCTGCCACGTCAGCCTGGAAACCACTCGGGCCTCCGCCATGTCTATATATATGGGTCAGATGACGTGGCCCCTCCTGGGCCACAGGATCCCCTCAAAGAGCGCTCACTGCCAGATCATTCGGGTCTGCCACGTCAGCCTGGAAACCACTCGGGCCTCCGCCACGTCAGCCCTAAACCACCCCGAGCCCGTGCCACGTCAACCCTATACCGCTTGGGCTTCTGCCATGCCAGTCCCACGGGCAACCGGGTCCAGACCCGGCCCCAAACGGGTCCAGACCCGATTGCCTTCTTCTATAAATACCAGACCCTCTACCCTTTTCCAAAGGTAATGAATCTTTCCCCTCTATAATCCTAGTTACTGTTACTCTCTTTCCGTAGCTGACTAGATCGTCGGAGGGTCTGCCACCATGACCAACCCCGGTGTTTCTAGATCGAGTGCAGGTACACGAGACCCCTGGATCCGAGCCGAGCATCCGATCTCCACCTCACTCCCGCTTACTCCCAAGCTGTTCCCCCGGCTGAGGGTCGGGGCCACCGTCCGCACCAAAGTTTCTGCCAAAATACAAATCGAGAAGAACTCACACCTGGTGCAGCCACACCCCCCAAAAACAACCCGCATCAGGTTGGCGCCATCTGTGGGAACTTTAGTGCAGACGCCGACCCGAGCTCATCCATCAACGGTATCTCGTCCATCCGAGCTCACATGGCACCCAAGGCCAGGAAAGCTGTCACCTCTGCGCGTCGCCAGGATGTCCCTCTTAAGGACGTCCCCGCCGACACTCATGGATCCAACAATCCGGAGATCAGCCGCGGACACCAGTCGGGTGCCTCCCGTTCAGTCATACTCGACCTACGCAGGGTCATCCTGAATCGACAAGTAAGCCGGACTAGGGGAGGGGCCGCTTCCAACTCGGTCCCAAACCATCCCAGACCTCCACCCCAAGGGCGGGAGCCGGCACTCAGCCGCGTCAGTCGGAGGCCGCCGGCCCAACGTAGCCAGGCTGAACGAGCTCTGGTCACCCACCAGGAGTTCCAAGACTTCCAAAAAGAGATCATGGAGGCTATCTGAGGGACCCCCGTCGATGAGACGGTCCGTCGCTCTCGCTCGCGTTCGGATGTCGAGGCCAGCGCGTCCCGCGGCCCGACAGTCCTGCCGAAGTATGACGATGACGTCTTGAAACACCTCCAAGAAATGGAAGACCGCCTTGCCCACTTCGGCGACGGCAGCCCAAGGCCGGCCCAGGGCCACAGGCCCACCCGATCTCCTTTCTCCACCGCCATCTTACAGGCAGAAATACTGCAGAATTTCTGCCCACCACAATTCGAGACTTATGACGGCGAGGGTGATCCTGTTGATCGCATGGAGGGCTTCAAGACCCTCATGATGATTCACAGCGCATCGGATCCCCTTCTGTGCCGCGCCTTCCCCGCCACCCTCTGGGGTCCGGCTCGGAAATGGTTCTCCAAGCTTACCCCCAGCTCCATCTACTCTTTCGACCAACTAGAGGGCAACTTCCTCGCCCACTTCGTGACCAGCAGGAAGGCCGAGAAGATGAGCACGTCCCTGCTGGGCCTCCGACAGAAGGAAGGGGAGTCACTCCGACTGTTCGTCCGAAGGTTCACCACTGAGGCAAGGTCGGTGTCCTCCCTCTACCCAGGGGTTGCCTCGGCAGCATTCCGCCACAACATCCAGCACGGCCAGCTGAAGGCATCCCTGGCGAAGAAACCTCCGATCGATTTCCCTGACCTCCTCAACTGGGTCGAAAAGTACATCCGGGCCGAGGAGGCCCTGAATCTAGAGGTCTCCAAGGAAGTTCCCGAAAAGGGGAAACGCAAGGCCGGCGAGGTGGAACCAGCAAAGAAGGTCACAAAAGACGGGAGCATCTCAAAAAGGGTCCCTCCGGTCCCCTGCTTCGATATGTACACTCCACTGATGCAGAATGTATCAACTGTCCTCTTAGCAATTGAAGACAGGGACCTCGTCCAATTCCCTCCTCGTCCCACCAACAACAACAAAAAGAGGGACCAGCGGTTCTACTGCCGCTTCCATCGAGACAACGGGCACGACACCGACCATTGCCACGCCCCGAAGGACGAGATCGATGCCCTCTTCCAATGTGGGTACCTCCGGGAGTTCAAACGGGAAGACGCTCAGGACCAGAGGGACACGAGGAATAGGAGGCCTTCCCCTCCTCCTCGAGCACTCAGATAGCGTCCCAAGCGGGACCCCGAGCCTGAAGAACCCGAGGGTGAAGCCATATTGCATTGCATCCATGGAGGGCCCATGGGAGGGGAGTCCAGCACTTCTCGCAAGGCATTCGTCTGAGGGGTCAACGCCGTCCAGGCCCCCCTCTCCCCCCAGGTCCAGCAACGCCCTGTCTCCTTCTCTGGGGAAGACCTGGAGGGAGTTCGGCTCCTGCACTGCGATACGCTCGCCATCAGTCTTAGCATGGCGAACTTCGAGGCCCGTCGCATCCTCGTGGACAACGGGGCGCTCGATAAACATCCTCTTCCTGGAGGCATTCGAGAACCTAAAGCTCTCTCGGGATAAGCTAAAGCCAGCCGAGTACACCTTGCACGGATTCTTCGGTGTCCCGGTGCTAATCGAGGGGATCATGACCTTAGACGTCACCACCGGTACGACCCCTCACATGCAAACCGAGTCGATGGACTTCATGGTTGTAAATGTCAAGGCAGCCTACAATGCCATCCTCGGCCGTCCCGGGCTCTGCTCCTTCCAGGCGGTTCCCTCGACACCAAGTCAGTCGTCGGAGTTGTCCGAGGGAACCAAAAAGTAGCACGGTCGTGCTATATGACGGCAATCGGGGGAGGTGTGTTTCCCCTGGATGCCGTCGAGCTGCAGCCCGAAAGAACCCAGCCCAAACCTGAGCCTGCAGATGAGTTAGAAGAAGTCTCATTCGAGACGGAGGACGCGTCAAAGTATTTCCAAGTGAGCTGCTCCCTCACTCCCAACCTCAAATCTGCCCTGATTGACTGTATTCGCTGCAATGTCGACCTCTTCGCCTGGAAGCCCTCCGATATGCTCGGTATCTCCGAGGACCTGATCATGCACAAACTCAGCGTGACCCCAGGCTCGAAGCCAATCGTCCAGAAGCGACGTAAGTTTGCCCCGGAGCGGCAGCAGACGGTGAAGGCGGAGGTGGACAAACTCTTGTCCGCTTGTTTTATACCGGATGTCAGCTATCCTGAATGGCTGGCGAACGTCGTGATGGTCAAAAAGGCGAGCAGGGGCTGGAGGATCTGCATAGACTTCACCGATCTCAACAAGGCGTGCCCCAAAGATTCGTTCCCTCTCCTCAGCATCGATGCCCTGATCGACGCTACATCGGGTCACGAGCTCCTTTCTTTCATGGACGCCTTCTCAGGCTACAACCAGATCCGAATGTTCCCTCCCGATATAGCCAAGACGTCCTTCGTCACGGACCAAGTCTTTATTGCTACTGGGTTATGCCCTTCGGGTTGAAGAACACCGGCGCTACTTATCAGAGGCTCGTCAACCGAGTCTTCAAGGATCAAATTGGGCGCAATATGGAGGTGTACGTCGATGACGTGCTCGTCAAAAGCCAGTAGGGACATGATCACATCGCCGACCTGGAAGAGGCCTTTGGGGTCCTTTGGACCCACAATATGAGGCTCATTCCGACGAAATGTGCGTTCGGCGTCTCCTCGAAGAAATTCCTCAGGTTCATCGTCAGCCAGCGCGGCATCGAGGCGAACCCCGAAAAAATCCAGGCCATAATAGACATGGCCCTTCCCAGAAATATCAAAGAAGTTCAGAGGCTCACGGGACGGCTGGCGGCCATCGGCCGTTTCCTCTCCAAGTCCAGAGAGAAGTCTCTCCCATTCTTCAGGGCTCTGCACGGAACCGGAGGTTTTGAATGGGGCACTCAGCAGCAGGAAGCGTTCGCCCAATTGAAAGAGTACCTCGCCAACCCTCCTCTCCTCAGCAAGCCCGAACCAGGGGAGCCACTCTGGCTTTACCTTTCGGCTTCAGAAAATGTGCTCAGCGCTGTCCTCGTTCGAGAAGAGGACGGAGTCCAAAAGCCTCTGTACTACGTGAGCAAGGTTCTGCTCACCGCCGAGACCAGATATTCTAGAATGGAGAAGGTAGCATACGCCTTGGTCATGGCCGCGCGGAAGCTCCGTCCCTATTTTCAGGCGCATTCGGTTCAGGTGCTCACGGACCAGCCTCTGAAGGCCGTGCTCTATAAGCCCGAGAGCTCCGGACGATTGGTCAAATGGTCGATTGAGCTCAGCCAATACGACATCGGCTATCAACCAAGGACGGCTATCAAAGGGCAGGACCTCGCCGAGTTCATCACGGAATGCACCATCTCCGAGCAACCCGAAAGTAAGGAGGCCGACCAGACGTGGGAAGTTTACGTCGATGGTTCCTTTTGCAAAGCGGGGAGTGGTGCGGGTATCATTCTGCGGGGTCCCGATGGTTTTCTCCTTCAATATTGCCTCTTCTTCAACTTTCCGGCCTCTAACAATGAGGCTGAGTACGAGGCCATGATCGCCGGGCTCACCCTGGCACATCAGGCCGGCGCCAGTGAGATCAGGGTCTTTAGCGACTCTTAGCTCGTGGTCAACCAGATCACCGGAGAGTACGAGGCCCACAACGATCGGATGATCAAGTACCTGGCCGTAGTCCAACGGCTATTGACGTCCTTCGACGAGTCGGCGGTCTTAAGGATCCGCAGGGAGAAGAACGCCCAAGCCGACGCTCTATCAAAGTTAGCTTCCTCGTCCTTCGAGGAACTCGATCGCACCGTCCTGATCGAAGTACTCCAAAAGCCAATTACTGACTTCCTCGAGATTCTCTGCATTGAAGACAGAGCTCCTCATGACGACTGGACCCCTCCTATCAAGAAGTTTCTAATCAAGGGAGAGCTCCCCAAAGATCGAGCTAAAGCAAGGCGGGTCAGGGTCTGTTCAGAAAGGTTCGCCGTGATCAATGCGACCCTCTTCAAAAGGTCATATACAACGACGGACGGAAGACCCTACCTCCGCTGCCTGACCCCCGATGAAGCAAAGTACACTCTCAAGGAGCTGCACGAGGGAATCGGCGGGTGCCATATGGGAAGCCGCTCGCTTGCACGAAAGGCTTTGAATCATGGGTACTACTGGCCCACGATGCTACAAGATGCCCTCGCCCTGGTCAAGAAGTGTGGCCCCTGTCAACGGTTCTCCCATGCGAAAAGGGCTCCGCAAGCGAACCTCCGTTTCTTGGCCAGTCCGACCCCCTTTGCGATGTGGGGGATGGATCTGATAGGCCCATTTCCGAAGGCAACAGGCCAACGAAAGTTTCTCATAGTGGCAATCGATTACTTCACTAAGTGGATCGAGGCCGAGCCATTAGCCACGATCACCGAGCAGCAGACCCAACAGTTTTTCTAGAAACACATCGTCTGCCGGTTCGGGATCCCACAGGTGCTCATTACAGACAATGGGACTCAATTCGCGGGTAAACATTTTCGAAGGTTCTGCGAAGATCTAGGGATCCAGCAGCGTTTTTCTTCGGCGTGCCACCCGCAGTCAAACGGTCAGGCCGAGAACGCAAATCGCCAAATCCTTGATGGCCTCAAGAAACGACTCGATAACTCTTCTAAGGGGTTGTGGGTCGATGAGCTGCCGAGCATTCTCTGGGCCCACCGAACAACAAAGAGAATCCCCACCGGAGAGTCGCCATTTAATCTGACATACGGTGCGGAGGCCGTCATTCCCCTGGAGATCGGGATCCCTTCGCCCCGGATCATGGCCTTCGATGAAGCAAGCAACTCTGCACAGCTACGGCCGACCTGGATCTCATAGACGAGGTCAGGGAGAAGTTCGCCATTAGAAGGAACACCTACCAACAGAGGATCGAAAGGTTATACAACAAAAAGGTGCGTCTCACTGACATCAAGCTGGGAGACCTCGTCCTCCGGAAGTTGGCAGTATCTAACCCAAGCCAAAAGAGGAAACTGGCCCCAAACTGGGAGGGCCCATACAAGGTATCTGGGGTCGTACGCCCAGGCACATACCACCTAACTGACCCAGAGGGCAAGGCTGTCAAAAGGCCCTGAAACGCAGAGCACCTCATCAAATTCCTAGAAGGGGAGGGTTAGCCTCTACAGCCCGTAAATTATGAAGGATGTAATCGGCACATCGTGCCTTGTTTTTTGTGAAGTTCAAATATGTTGTAATTATGCTAGCTTTCTTAAAACAAGTTTTTGGCTTCATATTAGTTCTCATTAAATGTCTCGGGCTCGATACTCGGAAGAAACCGCGAGCCACAAAAAGCTTCCCTTACAGGCTTAGGACTCGGCATTCGGATAGTACCGCGAGCAACAAAAAGCTTCCCTTACAGGCTTATTCCTCGGCATTCGGATGGTACCGCGAGCCGCAAGAACTACACCAAAGCCATCTTCCAGAGAACAAGTGTGGGGGCTCGGCATCGACCCCGAGCAAGGCCGTGGCTTTCTTCAAAGCCACTCGACCGATACGCTCGGCGACGAACTTCAGCTACGCTCATTACCGGCTTTCTCCCCGGTGTGGGGGCTCGGTATCTGCCCCAAGCATGGTTTGGGTTTCTTCAAGCCCATCAACCAATGCGCATAGCGGCAACTGCCAGCCACACCCATACCATCTTCCTGAGAACAAGTGTGGGGGCTCGGCGTCGACCCCGAGCAAGGCCGTGGCTTTCTTCAAAGCCACTCGACCGATACGCTCGTCGACGACATTCAGCTACGCCCATTACCGTCTTTCTCCCCGGTGTGAGGGCTAGGCATCTGCCCCGAGCATGGATTGGGCTTCTTCAAGCCCATCAACCAATGCGCATGGCGGCAACCGTCAGCTACACCCGTACCGTCTTCCTGAGAACAAGTGTGGGGGCTCGGCATCGACCCCGAGCAAGGTCATGGCTTTCTTCAAAGCCACTCGACCGATACGCTCGGCGACGACCTTCAGCTATGCCCATTACTGTCTTTCTCCCCGGTGTGGGGACTCGGCATCTGCCCCGAGCATGGATTGGGCTTCTTCAAACCCATCAACCAATGCGCACGGCAGCAACCGCCAGCTACACCCGTACCGTCTTCCTGAGAACAAGTGTGGGGGCTCGGCATCGACCCCGAGCAAGGTCGTGGCTTTCTTCAAAGCCACTCGACCGATACGCTCGGCGACGACCTTTAGCTACGCACATTACCGTCTTTCTCTCCAGTGTGGGGGCTCGGCATCTGCCCAGAGCATGGTTTGGGCTTCTTCAAGCCCATCAACCAATGTGCACGGCGGCAACTGCCAGCTACACCCGTATCGTCTTCCTGAGAACAAGTGTGGGGGCTCGGCGTCGACTCCGAGCAAAGCCGTGGCTTTCTTCAAATCGGCGACGACCTTTAGCTACGCCCATTACCGACTTTCTCCCCGGTGTGGGGGCTCGGCATCTGCCCCGAGCATGGTTTGGGCTTCTTCCAGCCCATCAACCAATGCGCACGGCAGCAATTGCCAGCTATACCCATACCGTCTTCCTGAGAACAAGTGTGGGAGCTCGGCATCGACCCCGAGCAAGACCGTGGCTTTCTTCAAAGCCACTCGACCGATATGCTCGGCGACGACCTTCAGCTACGCCCATTACTGGATTTCTCCCCAGTGTGGGGGCTCGGCATCTGCCCTGGGCATGGTTTGGGCTTCTTCAAGCCCATCAACCAATGCGCACGGCGGCAACCACCAGCTACACCCGTACCGTCTTCCTAAAAACAAGTGTGGGGGCTCGGTGTCGACCCCGAGCAAGGCCGTGGCTTTCTTCAAAGCCACTCGACCGATACGCTCGACGACGACCTTCAGCTATGCCCATTACCGGCTTTCTCCCCGGTGTGGGGGCTCAACATCTACCCCGAGCATGGTTTGGGCTTCTTTAAGCCCATCAACCAATGCGCACGGTGGCAGCCGCCAGCTACACCCATACCGTCTTCCTGAAAACAAGTGTGGGGGCTCGGCGTCGACCCCGAGCAAGGCCGTGGCTTTCTTCAAAGCCACTCGACCGGTAGGCTCGGCGGCGACCTTAAACCACGACCATTTCAAAAAGTTTTCATTAAGATTTAGGGCACCCGTCTTCGGCAAATGCCCCGAGCTTCGAGTCGTTGGTTGACCCTCCTCTCACCCGCGAGCAACTCGGGATTTGCAGCTTTCAAAAGCCAAAACCCCAAATTGTTCGAGGGCGGCAGGGGAGCCACCGACCCAGGGCTCTCTCCAAGCTTCCGAATCAATTGATCGGCCTACCACTCACCAACGAACAACCCGGGGTTTCACGGCCCTCAATGCCAAAACCCCAAATTTTTCGCTGGTGATTGGTGCACCACCAATTCGAAACCCTCGGGCTAAAGTTCTAATTTTAGGGCGCCCGCCTTCGGCAGGCACCCGAATCGTATGGAAGATAAGTCAATCCCAATTCCTGGTAACCAACAAGGAGGGGATGGGGGTTATATAGCCCCCTTAGAAGTGCAGTTATTGCATCTGGGAAGCCCAAACGACGGAAGGCGAAATGTCACCATTAATGCTTATCGCAATTCGCAAGGCGAAACGTTGCCATTAATGCTTATCGGGAGGCGAAATGCCATTAATTATGCGTTACCTGCCTAAAGTCACCATGTGTTCTTTCCCCCTCGGCGGAGACCCCTTGCAAGGCCGAGCCCGGCAACAATCCTTACTTAATGAAATTGTCAAGGTTAAA
Organism: Hemerocallis citrina; assembly: GCA_017893485.1. Lineage (NCBI taxonomy): Eukaryota > Viridiplantae > Streptophyta > Magnoliopsida > Asparagales > Asphodelaceae > Hemerocallis > Hemerocallis citrina. The sequence goes on from CM030367.1 coordinate 172,304,882, forward strand.
GAAGTCGGGAGTTCTTTTATTATTACTCATCGCACGACCATAACGGCGGCACGAATACAATGAAAAGCTTACAAATTGCTCATACTCGGCTTAAAACTCAAATTCGGCACTTCCTTCGGTTTCCTTGTCACGTTCGGCCGGACTGACCGGGGAAGGCTCTCCCGCGACTGAGCTTTCTGCATCACCAAGCTGAGCCCCATCCAATAAAAAGGTCGGAGATGGTCCTAATACCGAATTGCTTGCCTCCTCGATCAAACCGGCACCCAGCACCAGCTTCAACCTACGGATCTCCAACTTTTTCTCAACAACAGCCTCACGAAGAAAAGACTCCGAAGCCGACCGCCCGCTTGAGGCATCCGAGATCGACCAGTTCATCTCGATTACCCACCAGTCCCGGTCGGCTATGGCTTTCCTCAGACGAGCGACCTCCAAGCCGAGCTCCCTAGACTTGTTCATGAAGTAATTCACTGAGCCGCTCGGTCCCGAGCCTGCTTTCGTTGGCGAGCCAGAGCCGCCTCCATGGCCTCCGGCCCAGCTCAGACCAAGGAGGCCTCGGCGGAAATATGGTCGGCACCGAGCACCTCGTGCGTCTATCAAAAAGACGAGAAAGACAGCAAGTCACAAAAGAGACTAAAGAAGCGCAAGTCATGGAGCATCGGCCAAAAAATTATCTTTCATTGAGTTCAAATTTTTTGTGCTACAAAAGGCGGTGGCCAGTCCGTGCAAAGCATTTACAAAATCAAAAATGAAAGAAGAAACCTAAACTATGCTTGAGGGGGGGGGGGGGGGTGGCAGCTCTTCGTCAGCAGGGTCGCCCCCAACCTCCTCGTGGTGAGGATCCCCCATCTCCTTGCCGCCGGGTGTTATCGGATGCTCGGGCTGCCAGTTGTAGTGGAGGTGGTCGACCCTTTTGTCCGGATAGATCAACCGGAAGTGCTCCTTAGCCTTATCGTAGGCCTCATCTTGCGCTAGGATCAGGGTATCCGCCATGGTGATCTCCGCCTCCTCCATGGCCTTCCGCGCCTTCTCAGCTTCCTCCCGGGCCTTCTCCTTGAGGTGATCCACGTCCTTCTTATGGAAATCAACTATCGAGGCCATCTGAGCCTCGTGGACGGCCTCCATGTTCCGAGCCTCCTTTAGCTCGCCTGTCGCCTTATTCAATTTGCGGAGATACTTCTCCGCGTTCCTCCTCTCGATGAGAACCTCCTTCTCCAAGCACTTCTGAAAGTGCTGCCCATGAAGCATCGCCTGTCCGAGGAAGAAAAAGTTAGAAAAATCCTAGAATCTAAACTCAATGCAAAAGTACAAGCACTCACCGAGAGCTACGCCTGAGCCCACCGCATGAAGGCCATCTCAGACGTCTGCACCGCCAGCGCCATGCGATCTCGCTCCGTGGCGAGGTTCCTGACCACCTCAATGGCCACGGGACCCTCAAGCAGGGAATCTCCTGCGAGAACCGACCAATCAGGGGCATGTGGCCTAAGCCCCTGTTGCCCAACCATCTTCTCGGCTGTGGGCCGAGGTGGGGGAAGCCTCTACTCAGGGATCTCGGAAGTCCTCTTGCTACCCGAGCTTCCTCCCGCCTCCCTAGATGCCCTCGGCGTATGGTGATGCTTCTTGGATCTCTTTGGGGATGGCTCCACAGCTGATGAACACAATATTATTCACATTTTAGAGCAATAATCTTTATGCAATTAGACATTTTAATGCTCTATATGTGGTATTTATGCTTCTTTTCTCTTTTTCCATAGGAAACAAACAAAAGCAGCAAAACGAAGCAGATTCCAGACTAACACAACTGAGAGGATGATATACAGGGAACAGCAGAGATCAGTCGACTGACTCTTCAACCAGGCGACTGCACAGAGAGTTTGACAAGACTCGGCACAGTCGACTGCTCCCCAAGCCAGTCGACTGGTACGCGGCGAGTCAGAAGATAAAGAATAGATGCATCCTCATCCAAACCCGAATCAAAATTAAGTTATCCAATCCCAGGTGTTTTCTGCGAATAACAACTTCTCAAACAATCAAAGCAAGAAGCACGTGGTGAGCAGATAAGGAAGGAAAGAAGAAAAAGAGAAAGAAATAAACGGCTGATGAAGATAAGGAAAGAAATAACAATAGAAGAGGACTTCTCTGCAAAAAGTACAAACCCTAATTCTCTTCTCTTGTTCTATAAATACCAATCAAGAAAGAAGCGAAGGGGACTCTCTCTCGGACGTTCTTCCGCACACACTATCAGCCGAATCACAAGAGTTCCTGAACGATCAAGCAATCAACAAAGTGCAGCACGGCAGCAACATAGAAGAAGAAGAAAGGAGATCAAGCATTAAGAAAAGAACGGCCGGTCGACTGTGTGACAGCCAGCCGACCTATCTGACCGAACTACATCAGTTTATCCCTTCTCTTTCTTATTCTTTTATGTTAACCATGTATTCAAACTTGTTGATTAATAAAAGTACTATTATGTGGAACTAATTTCATAGTTGGGTAGATTGAAGCCGTAGTTATGTAATGCTATATTCTTTTGAAATCTTCTATTTTACTTATTGATTGAATCTGATTGAATTGATATAGACTTATGATAATCAAACTGGTTCTCGAAGCTCTGAGAGCAGTCGACTGAGGTGAGAGCCAGTCGACTGACGTACAGAACTTGAGAAATTCAAGTTTGCATTACCATCTATCTGAATCTGTTATATGAGCATATTGAGACGACCCGTATCTCGTGCCCGTATCTTGTAACAAGGGAATCTTTAGGGGTTCTTGGTTCAATCAACTTGAAGGATCTAGATCTGATACCAATTTCTAGAACTTCAAGTGTTTGTTCGTTTCCATTGATCTTATGTTTTCTTTAAGTACAACTTAGTAGATACCATGCTAAATACTTAAGGGGAGAAACGAATTAGAGTAGATACCATGCCTAATTCTTGGCTTAGGGAAACAGTACTTTAAGGAGTAGATACCATGCCCTTAGAGGAACAAACATGAGTAATCAGAAGAAGTTCAGAAGGTGATTTAGCATTACTGACTAATTGGTGGAGATCTAAACCCAACTACTCATAAATATTTGTGATTCAGCATTTCTTAATTTAGTTTTGATCTTTTTAGTCATTAGAACAACTCTTTATGATTTTTATTCTTTTTATTGATTAGTAAGTTAGAATCTACAATCTCTGTGGGATCGACCCTTGCTATTTCTACGCTTTCAAACGATTCGTGCACTTGCGAGGTTTATAATTTGTGTCTAGTTTTATCTCTTTATTTAGGTATCTGGATTGCACAACAAGTTTTTGGCGCCGTTGTCGGGGATTGTCTAGTATTTTAACTTACAGATCAGTAGAAAGTTTTTTTTCTTTCTTTCTTTTTAATTTTATTATTAAGTATTTTTCTTTAAGGTTATAGGATTTTGGTGGATGCACGGAAGGAGATCACTTCGTCCAGAGCTACTACCAATTGACGCAGAAACAGAACGCACTTTGCATAGATTAGGTCGACTGACTGCGACCAACCGGTCGACTGTTGCACGAAACCAGTCGACTGCTCAGAGACTCGATTCACGAGCAATAATGGCAGAAGAAATACCAAATCGAGTGCCAATGCAGGACAAATTCACGCCTAAGAACATCGAGCAACCTTCCTGCATTGCGTATCAACCTAATGTCACAGGGAACATGCATCTATCTCCTCAGTTACTTAGTATGGTTCCCCACTTTAGTGGCAAGCCAGATGAAGAGCCTCATCTCCATTTACAAGATTTTTTCGATCTTTGCAGGACACAAAGCGTCCAAGGGCTTACCCCTGAACAAATCAGGTTAATATTGTTTCCTTTTTCCTTAAAACTTAACGCTAAACTATGGTATAATTCTTTGGAACCAGGATCAATAAACTCATGGGAGCAATTGGCGACAAAGTTCTTGAAAGAATTCTTTCCAGCCCAAAAGACCAAACAGCTGAAAAGGGAGATTCAACTCTTCCAACAAAAGGATGGAGACTTATTTTTCGAAGCATGGAAGGATTTCAAGAACAAACTTCTCAAGTGTCCTACACACAATATGCCTAAAGATGATCAGGTACAAGCTTTTTATGAAGGTTTAAACGATACTAACAAAGCAATTGTGGATTCAGCTTGCAACGGGATCTTCATGAGGAAAAGCGGTGAAGAGGCCATAGAACTGTTTGAAGAGCTAAGCGAGAACTCACAACAATTCTCAACAAGGAGGGGCCCTTCCAAAAAACAGGGAGTTTACGAAATTTCTAATAGCAATAACCTTCAATTAGAAATGGTAAACATGAATAAGAAAATTGATATGCTTGTTAATGCAATGTCGATGATGGGAGGAGTTAAAAATCAAACAAATGAAATTTGTGCAATTTGTTCTCATGTAGATCATACCACTGATACATGTCCCATGTCTTCTTTCACAGATCAGGAGCATGCAAACTATGTAGGTCGAGGAGTGTTTCCACAAAAGAACAATCCTTTCTCGTACACATACAACCTAGGGTGGAGGAACCATCCAAACTTCTCCTGGAGCAATAATCAGAATAATCAAGGCACTCAACCTTCACAAGGACATGCACGGAACTTCCAAATGGGAAGTGGGTTTGATAGGCCAAATCAAGAACAGAAGAAGTTGGATTTTGAATCCACCGTTCTTCAATTGCTCCAACAACAACATCAAACAACCAACCAGCAAGGGCAAGCAATTCAGAAGTTGGAAACACAGATTGGCTAAATTGCTAAAGAATTAAGCGAACGAAAGGCAGGGGAACTTCCATCACAAACTATACCAAACCCTGGAGGCCAAGAACAGCTCAAATCAGTAACAACTCTCAGAAGTGGTAAGATAATTGACAACAAAGTTGGAGCACACACTGAAGAAGCAGAAACACAACCATCAAAAGTTTTGGGGTCCAACAAGGTAAGTGAGAAAGAAAGGACAGTTTCTCCACCATTCCCTCAAAGGTTAGTCAATAAAAAGAAAGAACAACATTTATCTGACATCTTTGAAACTCTCAAAAAGGTAGAAATTAATATCCCCCTACTTGATGCTATTAAACAAATTCCTTCTTATGCCAAATTTTTAAAAGATTGTTGTACTCACAAAAGAACATTTCAGGTTAGGGAGGATGTGGCCTTGACAGAGGAGGTGAGTGCTATACTATTAAGAAAATTACCTCCTAAATTGAAGGATCCAGGTAGTTTTACCATTCCTTGCAGGATTGGTGAGCACTTTTTTGAGAAAGCACTACTAGACTTGGGGGCAAGCATCAACCTCCTCCCGTACACGGTTTATGAGAAGCTAGGATTGGGGGAACTCCAACCAACATCCATCACCTTGCAATTGGCGGATCGCAGTATCAAAAGACCTAGAGGTATTTTGGAAGATGTCCTAGTTCAGGTAAACGACTTTATTTTGCCTACTGATTTTGTTGTGTTAGACATGGAGGACTCTTCAATGCCATCTTCTCTACCAATCATCTTAGGTAGGCCCTTTATGAGTACAGCTGATATAAAAATTTGTGTTAAAAAGGGTATTATAAGTATGAAGATAAACGGAGAGAAGGTTGAATTTAAAATGTTTGATACACTGAAATTACCACATGATGATCATGAATGCTATAATGTTGACGTGGTGCAAGATATTGTTGATCAAACATTTCAGGTACATAGCGTTGAACCACTACAAGCCACAATTACACAATCTCTCACTTTATCTAATGTTGAACAGGAGTACGATGAATGGGGGAGTGCAGAGACAATACATCACCTTGAAACTCCAAAGTCATACTCAGGTAAGTTTGCACCTGTGTTTGAAAAATTAGTGACTGATGACATTTTTGTTTCTGCAGACAAGTCGACTGGTGTACTATACAAGTCGACTGGTGGACCAGACAAGTCGACTGGAGAACAGGATGAGTCGACTGCACCGAGACTTCCAGACATAGAGCTCAAGCAGTTGCCCGACCATTTGAAGCATGCATATTTGGGCGAGAACCAGACGCTACCAGTAATAATTGCTGCAAACTTGAGTGCACAGGAAGAAGAGAAGTTGCTGAGGGTACTACGAGAACACAAGAGTGCAATAGGATGGACCATTGCAGACATCAAGGGAATAAGTCCATCCAAATGCATGCATCGAATACTCCTTGAAAACAACGCAAAACCAAGCAGGGAGGCACAGAGAAGGCTTAACCCAAACATGAAGGAAGTGGTAAGAGCAGAGATTCTGAAGCTACTAGATGTTGGCATCATCTACCCCATCTTAGATAGCAAATGGGTAAGTCCTATACATGTGGTGCCTAAGAAAAGTGGAGTCACAGTGGTGACAAATGAAGAGAATGAGCTTATCCCTACTAGAGTGACCACAGGATGGAGGGTATGCATTGACTACCGGAAACTGAATAATGAAACCAGGAAAGATCACTTCCCTCTTCCTTTTATTGATCAAATGTTAGAAAGATTAGCAGGATATAGTCATTATTGTTTTTTAGATGGTTATAGTGGCTATAATCAAATTTCTATTGCTCCAGAAGATCAAGAAAAGACCACTTTTACATGCCCTTTTGGTACTTTTGCATACAGGAGGATGCCCTTTGGATTGTGCAATGCACCAGCAACATTTCAAAGATGCATGATGAGTATATTTTCAGACATGGTGGAAAGGTTCATCGAGGTATTTATGGATGACTTTAGTGTTTTTGGATCTTGTTTTGATGAATGCCTTAACCATTTGCAGCTTGTGCTTAAAAGGTGTGAAGAATGCAATTTAGTGCTGAATTGGGAAAAGTGCCATTTCATGGTACAACAAGGTATTGTGTTGGGACATGTGGTATCCAAAAGAGGCATAGAGGTAGACAAAGCAAAAATCGACATCATATCAAAACTACCCCCTCCCACTACAGTTAAGGGTGTTAGGAGTTTTCTTGGACATGCAGGATTCTATAGAAGATTTATCAAAGATTTCTCAAAAATCTCCAAACCCCTTTGTGATTTGTTAGCTAAGGATGTTGAGTTTGCATGGACAGAAGAGTGCACAAATGCTTTCATTACATTAAAAAATCTTCTCACTTCTGCACCTATTGTCATGGCACCAGATTGGAGCCATCCCTTTGAGCTCATGTGTGATGCAAGTGATTATGCCTTAGGAGCTGTGTTAGGTCAAAGAATCAATAAGAAACCCCATGTTATTTACTATGCTTCTCGAACTCTAAACGATGCACAGCTAAATTATTCCACTACTGAAAAAGAAATGTTAGCTGTTATTTTTGCTGTAGAGAAGTTTAGATCATATTTAATTGGTTCTAAAGTTATTGTTTTCACTGACCACGCTGCTTTGAGATATTTGTTTGCTAAAAAAGATGTGAAGCCTAGGTTGATCAGATGGGTGCTGTTGCTTCAAGAATTCGATCTTGAGATTAGAGACAAGAAAGGAAGTGACAACGTTGTTGCAGATCACATGTCCAGGCTACTGCAGGAGGAAGAAAGAATTGTGCCGCCACTTAATGAAAATTTCCCAGATAAACATCTATTTGAAATAAACATATCATCGGGACAGTCGACTGGTAACAGGACCAGTCGACTGGTATCTCATTGCTCAAATTTTCCATGGTTTGCTGACATTGTAAATTATCTCACTGCTCATGTTTTCCCTCCAGGTATGACAAGACATGAACGAAAGAGACTGGTGGCCATGTGCAAGCACTATTATTGGGATGATCCTTATTTGTTCAAATTTTGCCCTGATCAAATTATAAGAAGATGTGTGGCAGAAGAAGAACAACTGAATATTCTACGACATTGCCACCAGTATGCTTGTGGAGGACATTTTGGACCAAAAAGAACAGCACTCAAGGTATTGCAATCTGGATTTTATTGGCCTAAAGTATTCAAAGATGCTTTTTCTTTTTGCAGGACTTGTGACAAATGCCAAAGGACAGGCAACATCTCGTCTAGAAATCAAATGCCACTGCACAACATACAAGTAATCGAGCTTTTTGATGTGTGGGGAATCGACTTCATGGGTCCCTTTCCTAACTCATTTGGTTATTTATATATACTTGTTGGTGTGGATTATGTGTCTAAATGGGTCGAGGCTGTCCCCTCAAAAACTAATGATCACAAAGTTGTTATCAAGTTTTTGCAGGAGAACATTTTTACTAGGTTTGGGACACCACGAGCAATAATAAGTGATGGAGGGAGCCACTTCAATAACTTTCCATTTGCTTCTTTGATGAAGAAATATGGTATCACACATAGAGTGGGCACCCCATATCATCCTCAAACTAGTGGGTAGGTGGAGATCAACAACAGAGAAATCAAGAGCATTTTGGAAAAGACAGTCAACACAAGGAGACAGGATTGGTCGCTGCACTTGAATGATGCATTATGGGCCTACCGAACAGCATACAAGACACCCATTGGCATGTCACCATACCGTTTGGTCTTTGGAAAAGCCTGTCATCTACCAGTGGAGTTGGAACACAAAGCTTATTGGGCCATTAAAAGGTTCAACTTTGACATGAAACAAGCAGGTGACAAAAGACGGTTGCAACTAAATGAGCTTGAAGAGTTGAGGCACGATGCATATGAAAATGCAAAATTGTACAAGGAAAGGACCAAGTTGTACCATGACAAACAACTAGCAAGGAAGGAGTTTTATGAAGGACAGAAGGTATTGATATACAACTCAAGATTGAGACTTTTTCCAGGCAAGCTTATGTCACGATGGTATGGGCCATACATTGTCACAAGAGTCTTTCCACATGGTGCATTGGAGGTTCATAGCCAAGAAAAGAATCAAACATTTAAGGTGAACGGGCATAGAGCGAAGCCATACATAGAGATGAGCATAGAACCGCAAGAGGAAGATGTGAATCTTCAAACCATTCAATACATCGCATCAACTCATCATGTCTAGCTGAAGACAGAAAACACAGCGCTTATTGGGAGGCAACCCAACCTTCAGGGGAGTATTTACACTTTCCCTCCATTTTCTTTTATTTATTCATCTTTTATTTTCATCTTTTATTTCCAGTCTCTCCCTACTAGATGGTGACACATGCCTATATTTTAAGCTTTGTGCGAACATTGAGGACAATGTTCCACCTAAGTTTGGGGGTATTAAGGTGATTTGAAATTTTTTTAGGATAAACAATTTCTTATAAAGTAAGAAAAATGATACTTATTTACTTTAGGATTGTTGAGTTTCATAAATTCCTTACAAAATTATATGAGTCATGCAATTATACATAATAAACAAATGTGATACTTTTTCTGGTGATTATTCCCTTGAGATCTAGTCCTAAATTGAGTTTAAGTAAATAGAGTGATAATATATATATATATATATTTGAATAAAGTCAATCTACTCCAATGTTTTGAGTGCTTAGTAACTAGGGGTATTCATCACCAATGTTTACCTTTACGTCAAACGGCAACTTGAAATATGAGTATGCAAAGCACTTTAGAGTTTGTGATTTGCTGAGTAACCGGGTGGATTCATCACCAATGTTTTGCATTCGCGTAAAAAGGCAAGTGACAACTTTAGAGAAGAGACTATAAAAAAAAAAATAAAAAAAAAAAAAAAAAAAAAAAAAACTCTAGTTTGCTACTCGGTTTGTAGTAGAGCAAAAGGGATAATCACAGATTGAGTAATTACATACTATAACTATAATTAATTGCATGACAAGTGTGGTTGAGTTTGGAGTTATGAATAAACAATTGCACTAGAGAAAGTGGGGATGTTTAATCTTACTTTATCTGAAATTGTTTATACCTTTCTTGTTGATGATCACATAATAAGAATTCTTGGTGTTTGAGTCTATAGTTATTAGTATCCCCTTGTTCATAAATTCACTCTTTGCTTGAGGACAAGCAAAAGCTAAGTTTGGGGGTATTTGATGAACACGATATTATTCACATTTTAGAGCAATAATCTTTATGCAATTAGACATTTTAATGCTCTATATGTGGTATTTATGCTTCTCTTCTCTTTTTCCATAGGAAACAACCAAAAGCAGCAAAACGAAGCAGATTCCAGACTAACACAGACTGAGAGGATGATATACAGGGAACAGCAGAGATCAGTCGACTGACTCTTCAACCAGGCGACTGCACAGAAAGTTTGACAAGACTCGGCACAGTCGACTGCTCCCCAAGCCAGTCGACTGGTAGGCGGCGAGTCAGAAGATAAAGAGCAAATGCATCCTCATCCAAACCCGAATCAAAATTAAGTTATCCAATCCCAGGTGTTTTCTGCGAATAACAACTTCTCAAACAATCAAAGCAAGAAGCACGTGGTGAGCAGATAAGGAAGGAAAGAAGAAAAAGAGAAAGAAATAAACGGCTGATGAAGATAAGGAAAGAAATAACAATAAAAGAGGACTTCTCTGTAAAAAGTACAAACCCTAATTCTCTTCTCTTGTTCTATAAATACCAATCAAGAAAGAAGCGAAAAGGACTCTCTCTCGGACGTTCTTCCGCACACACTATCAGCCGAATCACAAGAGTTCCTGAACGATCAAGCCATCAACAAAGTGCAGCATGGCAGCAACATAGAAGAAGAAGAAAGAAGATCAAGCATTAAGAAAAGAACGTCCGGTCGACTGTGTGACAGCCAGCCGACCTATCTGACCGAACTACATCAGTTTATCCCTTCTCTTTCTTATTCTTTTATGTTAACCATGTATTCAAACTTGTTGATTAATAAAAGTACTATTATGTGGAACTAATTTCATAGTTGGGTAGATTGAAGCCGTAGTTATGTAATGCTATATTCTTTTGAAATCTTCTATTTTACTTATTGATTGAATCTGATTGAATTGATATAGACTTATGATAATCAAACTGGTTCTCGAAGCTCTGAGAGCAGTCGACTGAGGTGAGAGCCAGTCGACTGACGTACAGAACTTGAGAAATTCAAGTTTGCATTACCATCTATCTGAATCTGTTATATGAGCATATTGAGACGACCTGTATCTCGTGCCCGTAACTTGTAATAAGGGAATCTTTAGGGGTTCTTGGTTCAATCAACTTGAAGGATCTAGATTTGATACCAATTTCTAGAACTTCAAGTGTTTGTTCGTTTCCACTGATCTTATGTTTTCTTTAAGTACAACTTAGTAGATACCATGCTAAATACTTAAGGGGAGAAACGAATTAGAGTAGATACCATGCCTAATTCTTGGCTTAGGAAAACAGTACTTTAAGGAGTAGATACCATGCCCTTAGAGGAACAAACATGAGTAATCAGAAGAAGTTCAGAAGGTGATTTAGCATTACTGACTAATTGGTGGAGATCTAAACCCAACTACTCATAAATATTTGTGATTCAGCATTTCTTAATTTAGTTTTGATCTTTTTAGTCATTAGAACAACTCTTTATGATTTTTATTCTTTTTATTGATTAGTAAGTTAGAATCTACAATCTCTGTGGGATCGACCCTTGCTATTGCTACGCTTTCAAACGATTCGTGCACTTGCGAGGTTTATAATTTGTGTCTAGTTTTATCTCTTTATTTAGGTATCTGGATTGCACAACAACAGCCTCCGAGGTTGGTCCCTTGCTGGACCCCGCGCCCTGAGCAACCACCTTATCCTGCTTTGCCTTCTTCTCCTTCTCTGCCCTCCTCTGGGTGGAAACAGCCAATAAGGCCTGCCTATTGTTGAGCTGCTTGGCCGTCATCTCTGCAAAATAGAAGAAGAGAGGCTAACGTTAACACGAAGGCAGAAAGATAGAAAAATTCAGAACAAAAACATACTAGGGTTAGCTGGACGCAGTCCGGCTCGGGCTAGGTGCATTTTCGTCACTCGGGGCCATCCTATACTATGCCCCCCAACGATCTTCTCCACCTTTGCCCACTCTTTCTCCGTCAACTCGCTGCGCTTCGGAGGCTTATGGTTTGGCTTGAAAAAGTTCCAAGCGGTCGGAATCCCCCAAAGCTTCTCGCTCCGGACTATAAAGTACTTCTCCTTCCATCCTTTGATGGAGTCCGGATGGCCGTGCATCATCTTCTTATGAGGCCTAGGCAAAGAGTAGAAGATTCCCTCCGCGTCACCCAACGTGCTCATTCCCAAGATAGTGCGGAAGTACGTAAGTCTCGGCTTGACTCCCTTCTCTTGGCACTTCAAGATAAAGCAGACCAGGTGCTTCCAAGAGTTGGGGCCATACTGCATCGGGCTTAATTTTGCCCAATTCAAGACTCGTTATGAAAGGGTGCAATGGCAGCCTAAGTCCCGAGTTGAAGGCATCCTCGGAAAAAACACAGTAGCCCGGCGCGAGAGTGGTAGTTGGATGAATACTGGGGCTGTAACACCCCGAATTTTAAATAAGGATAAATTCGAGATTTCACAGGATCTTTACTTCACTTCATACAATTTTACAAGAAAATTTTAAAACTTTTCAATAGTACATCAGAGTTCCTTTACACTTGGCTTTTACACAACGGAAGAAATAAAACTTACAACAATTGAAAACAAAAATATAACCTGTACAATTTTACATCATTTGCATCTTCTTTAACTTTCAAATAGTAATAGCATATCCACTTTATAACTCCATGAATGGTCCTTTACCTGCATGTTAATCTGTGGGCTCGTCAGTTACTTACAACTGACGAAATGTCATACTCGGCCATCCTCTCTATGCCGGGAATAGTATAACGATCTCATTACTTTAAGAAAACACAATAAAAATTGAATGAACAAATACAGTGGCAAAGGTGTTTATTCTAAACATAAGTGTATGTCATGCCTTAATGCCTAATGCATACCATTCTACACTAGGATGACACTAATGCACACTTGTTCGGATTCTATGCATCCCATACTACATAGGTCCGAGGGCAAGTGCCTACATTCTTCACAATACAGGGCTCGATCCCTCGCCATGAAAACTACCCGGTAGCAAAACAAAGTTCAGACTATTCCATGAATTTGAATCCCAGCCTTGGAGTCCACCGCCGGCTGTTATAACAGATTCCACATCGTGCGAATCGTCCCGTATGTAACCCTCTAGCCCAGTATATATATATATATACATTGGAGACGGTAAACACAAAAATCCATCCGTCCGACTACTCAAGATCCCGGAGTCCACCGCTGACCCGTCCTCATAGTCCCGGATTAAAATATAATAATCCGTCTCCCACGGGACAACCTCAGTCCACCAACTGGGTCTATAGTCTTGAAGTCCACCGCCGACTATATAGAGCACCCCACTTACGTTTTCCTAAGTTTACTACAACTCCCCCTAAGTGCCTAATTTTTTTAAGTTCAAGACATGAATAATTTCCACTCATAGAATTAGTTTTACCTCCTACCGGACTTAATCAACAAATACGAGATAGCTCCTTAACCATATCTCCGAATCATTTCTCAAATATTTTCTTTCAATAATGCCGGTACCGAGGTCTTACTAACTCTAAATCATAAACTTTCATGTACAAGAAACATGGGTACATACACCCTTTTGTCAACATGTCTTAAACTTATATTTTCAACTTCAATTCATTTCAAGCCTTAGTCAATGTCTCATTGTAACACTATTCATAGTTCATTCATTCATAATTAAAAAAAAATAGAACAACAATTCTTTTCATGAACAAAAGATTTATCACTATAAATTTTATTAGCAATTTATGCAATTCATATCTTAATTCACATCAAACATTTCTTACTCAACATAAATGTTCAATCTCATTAAGAGAAATCAATCCTCATATCAAGAATTTACTTTTCTTCAAAAGTCACTCTTTAATAATCAATATTGAAGGCAAAATCTTATTTTATCTCAATGTCTCTCTTTTTATTTTTATTTATTTTTTATTCCTCAAAAATACACATAAAAATTTCCGAATCTATTTTTTCATAAATCCCATCTCATTTTATAAAAATAATATAAATTTTCTCAAATTTTTGATTGCATTAAAACCTTTTCAAAATCTTTAAGAACACAAAAAAAAATTAATAATAAAGAGAGTCACGGCTTTCGAACTCAAGCTCCACACAGACAGCACCTAAGCTACTAGCCCAAGTGATCTTTATTTGTATGTTTTCTGTAACAGAAGGAGGCCAAATGAGAATCAAGCTACCCCACATGAACTAGTCTAATCATGTTCTAAAATTTCTAATGTTCCTGTAGCTTAATTGTCTTTTCATAATTATGATCTGATATCTGGAGTCATGTTAATTGCGCAGGAATCTAACTTGCACTATGTCTTATGCTGACAGATTTTATTTTATTTTATTTTATTTTATTTTATTTTAGTTTATTTATTTATTAGATGCTTTGACTGGCTTTGAAATCATATAAGGAATTTCTTACTACTCATTATTTATTACTTTCATAAAAATTTAATTTTTTATTTAATCAAATCTTTTCATTAATTTACAAATAATTTATTTAGATTGAAAAGTACTCATTAGTAAAAGTTTATGGCTTTAAAAATTCATATTTGATAATTTATCTAAATTTCAATCTATTTCTTCTCTTTTATTACATGAATTAAAATTCTTCATTTTAATCAAACTATGAAAAATTTATATTCTCTTACAACGAGTTAAAATAAGTTATGTATACCCATTTTACTTTACAAAAATTTCTCTTTAAACATAAGGAAGATCTCTTCAATTATTTTCACAATTACTAGTTTCTATTAACATACAAATGACAATTATTCCTTACTTTTTGTTCTCAATTTCCAAACATCATGACAATACTTTGTAACTACTAGTTTCTATATTAACATGCAAATGAGAAAATACTCATTACTTCTTTTTCTCATGATATCAATTTGTTTCTTAATTAATAGTAACATTCCTACAATTTGGCATACATAAAAGCATGAATTCTAATTATCATATCAAATTTATACTACTCATAAAGCATGCAATCCCTACAATTAGAAAGCATATGATCACCCACCTTGATTGAACGCTTGAACAATTGAAAGGATGATCACCACTTCTAGCTCCAAGACTCCTAATTCCTCTTCTCCTCCTAGCAAGAGACTCCAAGAACAAGAACTCTCTTACTCTTTTTTTTTCCTTTCCTTTATTTCTTGATTACTTTTTGGTGTGAGAAGAGAGTAGAATGGTGGGCTATTTATAGGTCTTTGCTAGGGTTCTAATTGCATAATTTCACACCTCATAAATTACTAAATTTAATTTACCAACTCTTCATATACATAACTCTCTTAACTCCTAATTTTTCATCTCCCCACCTCTTCAAAAACTCAACTCCCATAACCCAATCTCTTCCTCTCCCCACTACCAAAAAAAAATCCGGTCACTCTTCACAAACAGAGCACAAACCGTGCTGCACTTGGTGTTCTTCATGTTTACGTGGGCCCCCATCCCCACATAAACCAAAAATCACTAATACGCCATTCATTTTATATGCCATCACACACAACTAACAGAAGCACACTTCTGTGCTTTTCCTACAACCTCACCGTGGGCCCCATCTAGCCCAACCCATCTATTCAATTCATTTCCATTTTATACACCCTATTACAAATCCAGACCTTGACAGCCCCCACCAACTCACACTACTCACTAATTAATCCATTTCACATTTCATACATTTTACCACAACATATAATTATCATACTATATATTATACACTATATGTTGTATACTATATTATTAAGTAAAAGTTAGTTTAAATTAAAATTTATAATGCCTCATGAAAAAATAAATGTACACATATTTTATGAAATTCATTTCGAGAAAGGATACGCCCAAATGCGCGCACCGAAACAAACACGTGCGTCGCACGTGAAAACATGAAAATGCGAAAATCGACTTTATTGATGAAAAGTTATTAAATATAATCGAAAACAATATAAGCAAAATTACATTTACTAATTTACATATATTTCCTGATGAAATCACTTCATGTAGAAAGCACGTGCATTATACGTGCAGAAAATCGAAAATGTATTTTAATCAAAATAGGGGGGAAATAAATTTCTGTTTTATAAAAATAGATTTGAAAACATAAAATAAATAATTGAAACCCAGAAATTATCACCCGTGACGGCGGAAAATATGTAATTAATACGTGCATTGAAAAACACGTAAAAAGCACGTAGAATACAAAGATTGAAATATTATATTTTAGTTGACTCAAAATAGGGAAAAATCAATACTGAAAATGTATAAATAGTTGGTAATCAAAATACGGGGTGAAAACATGTTACAAAATACACGTGCGTAACACACGAGGGCAAAATTGTAATTTCAATTTTGCGAGGTGTTACAGGGGCTCAGAATCAGAAGTTCGAACTCCCTTGGAATAAAGTAGGCCGCCCTCAAGATGAGCAGGTAGTCCGCCTTCAAGACACATTGGATGCCATCCATCTTGATCTTCACCCGGCTCTCATCACCCGGCACGGAGGGGAGAGGAGCGAGATCCTCAACGTCATCAGGATACATCCTAATCAACCCTAGATTTTTGAAGGTGACAAGGGCAAACTCGAACCTCGGTCTAGGAGCATATTTATCTGGTGAAGGGGGGCTATCCGGAAGGCTCAATTTTCTCTTCCTCCAACGAGGACGAGCCTTCCTCTCCGGAGACGGTGTCGACAAAGGTGGCAGAGAGGGGAGATCGCCCTCGCCCTCGGCTACCCCTCCTGCGGTACCTTCCCCCGCATCTCCTCGAACATCGTCTTCTCCGGCGCCCTGATCGGGCTCCCCCTGATTCCCCTCGGATTCTTTCTCATCCTCAACGGCCCCTATCCCTCAGGATTCTGCTCCTCCTCATCACCCTCCCCGTCCTCAACGTCCCCCTCTCCCTCGGGATCCTGCTCCTCCTCATCACCCTCCTCGTCCTCGACGTCCCCCTCTCCCTCGGGATCATACTCTTCTTTGTCGTCATCCTCTTCCTCCTCACCCTCGCCCTCATCCACGGGCTCCTTCCCCGGCCTACGGGACCTCAAGGGTTGCACGATGAAGACTACATCATTCCCGCCGTTCGACCCTGGATTTGACAGAACATCCTCTTTGATCCCATAGTCGCCCAAGGACCAAGACGTCAGTGGAGACTCAGCTTCCTTCTCGTAACGGCCTGATGAGCTTGCCTCGGAGCCGGACTGAGAGTGCGACATTACGAGTCAGAAATACTAACCTGAAGTATCGCGCTTACGGGAAGATCACCGGAAAAAGATTGCCGATGGCAGCTGAGAAAAAACCCATGTTCTTGAAAATTGGAAAACAAGGAAATGAAGGAAAAAAAGGGGGGAGTGGGGGGGGGGGGGATTTATAACAGAGAAAGAGACTCCTCGATTTTCGCGAAAAGATCTGGCCATTGGATCTTAATCATCAAGATCCAACGGCTGCTAGGATCTAAAGTCGCTTCGATTCTTGCGCACGTGAAGTCAGCAGTTGCCACAAAATTACCCCAATACTCCCAGGCTTTTCCAACAAGTCAGGAGGGTCGACGCTTGGATAACACCACGAGCCCCAAAATCCTCCTCTATTTCACAGGAGGCTCAGAGCTCGGATGGTACTAGGAGCCGCTAAAAGACCCCCCAGGCTTTTCCAACAAGTCAGGAGGGTCGACGCTCGGATTACACCGCGAGCCCCAAAATCCTCCTCTATTTTACAAGAGGCTCGGAGCTTGGATTGCACCAGGAGCTGCTAAAAAACCCCCAGGCTTTTCCAACAAGTCAGGAGGGTGGTCGACGCTCGGATAACACCGCGAGCCCCAAAATCCTCCTCTATTTCACAGGATGCTCGAAGCTCGGATGGCACCGCTAGCCCCAAAATCCTCATCTATTCAACACGAGGCTCGGAGCTCGGATGACACCGCGAGTCCCAAAATCCTCTCATATTCAGCAGGGGGCTCAGAGCTTGGATGGCACCGCGAGCCCCAAAATCCTCCTCTATTCAACAGGAGGCTCGGAGCCCGGATAGCACCGTGAGCCACTAAAGCTTCTCCAACAGCTTGAGGCTCGGCGCTCGGATGTCACCGCCAGCCACGAAGGCTTCTATATCCTAAGCATTAAATGAAATAAAATCATTAGATTTCATTCGGCTGCCATTACCAATACACCATCCCACCGACAACAAAACACCAAAGCTTTTCCAACAAGTTTTGGGGGCTCGACGCTCGGATGTCACCGCAAGCCAAAAAAGCTTCTCTTACAAGCTTGAGGCTTGGCGCTCGGATGTCTCCGCGAGCCACAAAAGCTTCTCTTACAAGCTTGAGGCTCGGTGCTTGTATAGCATCGCGAGCCACAAAAGCTTCTTCTACAAGCTTGAGGCTCGGCGCTCGGTTGTCACCGCAAGATGCAAAAGCTTATCGTACAAGCTTGAGGCTTGGCGCTCAGATAGCACCGCGAGCAACAAATGCTTCTCTTACAAACTTGAGGCTCGGCGCTCGGATGACACCGTGTAACACCCCTGCCCCGAGCTCCGACAATTTATACAATTTATAAGACAAATTAGATACTATGTAGTACAACTGCCCACCACAGGCTGCCTCTCAAAAGGTGGTTAACCGAATTGGTGACTCTTGATCCTTGGCAATTAGTATTTATATAGTATTTTATCTTTGGAAACTAACGATGTGGGATTAATTCCTTAATCCCTTCACCATTTTTTTTATCCAACCCGTGCACAACCCACCCCTTGGGTTGCCACGTGGGCTTCAAACAATACGGGGTATTACACACACCCCCCCTTCAGAAATCAGCGTCCTCGCTGATGAGCATGGGGCATGCACAATCTAGTGCAGGATCTACTTTCTAGCCGATGTAGAGCATTTCCGTGAGCGTCACTCTCGTCTTTGGAATTCTGGAGACCAATCCCACTCTGCGGATCATTCTGTGGATAGACCTCTATCCATCGTCCCAGACTACTGGGGATTGTCTGTCTCTCTCCGCCGATCATCCTGGAGTCCATAACTCACTGCTCTCACACACTCGGTGTCGAAAGTCGGCTCTGATACCATTTGTAACACCCCTGCCCCGAGCTCCGACAATTTATACAATTTATAAGACAAATTAGATACTATGTAGTACAACTGCCCACCACAGGCTGCCTCTCAAAAGGTGGTTAACCGAATTGGTGACTCTTGATCCTTGGCAATTAGTATTTATATAGTATTTTATCTTTGGAAACTAACGATGTGGGATTAATTCCTTAATCCCTTCATCATTTTTTTTTATCCAACCCGTGCACAACCCACCCCTTGGGTTGCCACGTGGGCTTCAAACAAGCCCAGCACACAAGTGCTGGCTTCTTCCCAATTCCGGGTGGGTCCCTCCCACCACTTCACAAACCGGGGTACAAACCAACCCCATTTTCAAATCAATTTAATTCTATATAAATCCTTTCCTATAGAAATCTCTATAGGACCAAGTCACAAATCCTTTTATATATATTTTTCAAATCATATATACATTTCAGAAATACGGGGTATTACACACCGCGAGCCACAAAAGCTTCTCTTACAAACTTGAGGCTCGGTGCTCGGATAGCACCGCGAGCCACAAAAGCTTCTCCTATAAGCTTGAGGCTCAGCACTCGGATGACACTGTGAGCCACAAAAACTTCTCCTACAAGCTTGAGGCTCGGTGCTCGGATGACACTGCGAGCCACAAAAGCTTCTCGATGATGGACAGGGGGCTCGTCTACGATCCTCGACACTCGGCCAGAAGACCCCCTACTCAACAGATCTTGGTGTCCCCTTGCTTTTCCAACAAGTGAGGGGCTCGTCTACCGACCCTCGACGCTCGGCAAGGAGACCCCCTACTCAACAGATTTCGACGTCCCCTCGCTTTTCCAACAAGTGAGGGGCTCGTCTACCGACCCTCGACGCTCGGTAAGGAGACCCCCTAGTCAACATATCTTGGCATCCCCTTGCTTTTCCAACAAGTGAGGGGCTCGTCTACCGACCCTCGACGCTCAGCAAGAAGACCCCCTAATCAACAGATCTCAACGTCCCCTTGCTTTTCCAACAAGTGAGGGGCTCGTCTACCAACCCTTGACGCTCGGCAAGAAGACCTCCTACTCTCCAGATCTCGGTGTCCCCTTGCTTTTCCAACAAGCGAGGGGCACTTCTACTGACCCTCGACACTCGGCAAGAAGACCTCCTACTCTTCAGATCTCGGCGTCCCCTTGCTTTTCCAACAAGTAAGGGGCTCATCTACCGACCCTCGATGCTCGACGAACCAAGCTCTGACTCTTCTGCGCTCGGCACTCCGCATGACTCCAATAGGGGATCCCTTCACCCTACCCCCCTGGCCTCTTCTGAAAGATACAGATCCTATTCCTCGCCGTACATACCACCCTGCTCTTCCTACAGAGGCAAAGAACCACTCCTACACGACTGGGTCACCCATCCCTCCAGGAGTGGGGGGCTCCTTATATGGGTCAGGTGACGTGGCCCCTCCTGGGCCACAGGATCCCCCCAAAGATCGCTCACCGCCGGATCATTCGGGTCTGCCAAGTCAGCCTGGAAACAACCCGAGTCTCCGCCACATCAGCCCTAAACCACCCCGAGCCCGTGCCACGTCAGCCCTATACCGCTTGGGCTTCTGCCACGCTAGGCCCACGGGCAACTGGGTCCAGACCCGACCCCAAACGGGTCCAGACCCGGTTGGCTTCTTCTATAAATACCAGACCCTCTACCCCTTTCCAAAGGTAATGAATCTTTTCCCTCTAAAACCCTAGTTACTGTTACTCTTTTTCAGTAGCTGACTAGATCTTCGGAGGGTCTGCCACCGGGACCAACCCCGGTGTTTCTAGACCGAGTGCAGGTACACAAGACCCCTGGATCCGAGCCTCCAGATCCGAGCCGAGCATCCGATCTCCACCTCACTCCCGCCTACTCCCGAGCCATTCCCCCGGCTGAGGGTCGGGGCCACCGTCCGCACCAAAGTTTCCGCCAAAATACAAATCGAGAAGAACTCACACCTGGTGCAGCCACACCCCCCAAAAACAAACCGCATCATATATATATATATATATATATATATATATATATATATATATATATATATATATATATATATATATATATATATATTGGGAAAGCTTCGGTTGAGCACTACTCTAGTGCTCACCGCGTGAACACTAGGCCTTCGGGCGTTCATATCAAAAACCCGAACCGTTCACATTGATCTACACATCTAAATTAGTCTAAATATGTAAAATCAAATCATTTGAAATTCATTTGCCCATCCATCATGTAACTATAAAAACAATGATTTTCAGCCATACAATTTTGTAACACTTCAATGGATGGGTAAATGAATTTCAAATGATTTGATTTTACATATTTAGACTAATTTAGATGTGTAGATCAATGTGAACGGTTTGGATTTTCGATATGAACACTCGAAGGCCTAGTGTTCACGCGGTGAGCACTAGAGTAGTGCTCAACCGAAGCTTTCCCTATATATATATATGGGAAATGCTCCATTGAAAATGCAAATATTGTGAAAACACGTGAAAACCACCTAGACCGTTGTTGAAATGGAAACATGGACTTTTATATCTCAATTTATAATTATTTTTCATCATATACTAATGGAAACATGAACTTTTATTTACAACTAATTATTGTCATACTATTCGAACTTCAGCTACATAATTGTTGATTTACTGTTTACATGGCTTTTCATATGCTGTATCGTTCTAAAGACGTGTCGTAGGCACGTGGCCATGGGCAAGGCCATGGGCAAATCTAGTATATATATATATATACATATATATATATATATACACACACACGTTCAATAAGAAATCGGTAAACAAATTAAAAATAATATTATAAGTTTTTCTTAAAGGGTATATAGGAGGATATTTCCTATGTCTTTGTAAACATAATATTTATATACCTCAAAGTGGTCGATGTTATAACAAAGGTATAAATGTAATTTAATTTAATTTAATTTAATCTAACGAGTTTTTAAGATATTCATTCATTGTAGTCGAAAAATGGTCTCTATTTGGATGCATGGTTGCTAATCTCTAGTTTTCTCTTTTTTAAATAATTTCAATTTCAATATGAAGCTTACATTTATGCAAAAAAGTTTATATTCGAAAGAGAGTCTATGCAAAATGTTGTTGTCGTTGGACCGTTCACATCATAGAATTTTATATATATCTTAAGCAAACAGGCCTATCCCGTCTCTCCTTTCTCCATTTTGAAACAGAGAAAGGAAAGCAAAAGTAAGAGTTCACACTACTATAACACGTGTACACTACACCTTTAGCTTACAAAAACACACACACACACACACACAAAACCCTTCATCTTCCCCTTCCTCCCCCCAAAAAATACCCATTGCCATTCCCAATAACAAACAACCATTCCCGTGCTTCCCTTGCTTATACGAATCATCCAAGAAAACCAAGAAATAAGAGCATCCGATCTGACCCACTTCAGGTATTCTTCAACTCCTTCATAAATTTCATGCCTTTTGGTGCCATTTTCTACCATTTTTTAGGGCCAATCGAATTGTTCATGGACCTCTTTTGGGTCGTCAGTTTTGAGGTATTGAGAAACTGGAGCAGATGGTCCATAGTACTAAACATATTGATTTCACAATTAATGAAGAACTGGACCTGCACATGAGACTGATAGTATGTGTGAAACAATTTTGTCCAGTTGGGTTTAAAATGTTTTTCTTTCATGTTTATTGGCCTTGATCCTCTCTATGTACTTTTTGTTATTGTAGGATAACTTGGTCCAACAAGTGGAGATTACAGACTCAAAGCTTCAGGTAGTTTTCGTTCCGGTTTATTTGATTGGCTATAATAATATCCATTTTTTGAAACTGTAACATTTGGAAGTAAACTAATAAGCTTCAAAAATCTGGGGTTAAGGCCTTTTAGGTTTATTGAATGTTTAAACAAAAAATAGCAACAGATTATAATGGAATTTTTGCACTTGCTAGCTGTCAGAAGTCTCCAATTCAGTTGTTCTGTTGTTGACAAACTTTTCGGTCATTTGTTCATCATTTCAAACAAGTACAGTAAAACATAGATGAAAATGCAGGAAATTTTTCAGCTTAGTTGTTACTTGAAAACTTAGATAATCTGATAAGGATTTCCTAACCATCTTACATGATATTGATGCAGCATGTACAGAAGAGGCTGGCTATTTATATTTATATATATCTTAAGCAAATAGGCCTACCCCCTCTCTCCTTTCTCCATTTTATCAATTTACAAATTCATAGAACTCTCTCTCAAATTGTTCATCTTTGTAATATTTTTAATTTGAACGGTGACCTTTTTTGGTTGTTTTGAATGTATTTATTTGAGTATAATTTATACAAAAAAAATGGCTTCAAAGAGAGAACAGGATAAATATATCAAATTGAGCAATGGGTTAAACAACTGTTCACCATCATTTTCAAGCTTCATGAAGTATTTCATTTATTCAGCCACTAGAACAAGTATGAGGCTTTCGAAAGGATATGAAGCATAACAATTACATGCAAACAAGAGAAAATGTTTCAGATCAGAAGCGAACAATATGAATCTTTCATGGACCAATGAAGTGACGTAATCTTGGACAATATGAGATTTTACCAAAAGATAAATTAAATACACACTAATGTCTCCATTCATGCTTTTAGATCATTAGATCATTAATATATTGCTCTATTTATATAGTACAATTGCTCTGTTTATTTTATCCCGTTCATATAATATATTGCTCTGCTTATTTTTCTCCAAACTACACACTAATGTCTCCATTCATGCTTTTAGATCATTAGATCATTAGATCATGTCAATAAAATCTACTTTATTTTATTCCCAAATGAAGCTACCTGCACATACACCTTTTCACAGATGTTTCATTTCTTAAAATATATTTTGGCAGACTATGGATTATATTTTGGCAATATTTTTCTGTGGGCATGTATTATATCCCAATACTTTCCCTTTGTGAGTTAGGTTGTGTTTGTATGAATTGATACTAAAGTTGGAATGCACATGAATAGTGAATTTTGGCGATAAGTATAAACATTGAGAAATTTAATAAATACAGCGAACATATTTTTTCCTTGAGAGAATTATATGTAAATTTCATTGAAATAGTCAATGTTGGTGATAATTCATGCCCACAGAAAAATTTAATAAATGGAGCGAACATTTTTTTTCCTGAGAGAATTATATGTAAATTTCAGTGAAATATAGTGTTTCAGTGAAATATAGTGTTTTATTAAGTATAAAGTGGTTGATTTTGTTTTCAATAGTAGGTGTGAAGATTCAAAGATAGTGGGAGATTTTCAATTATATTGAGGGAAGTCAAACTCTTTCATTACATCAGGTGTTACCGCTTATTTCGGTGTGGGGGTAAACAAATGAGATTTGTGAGTTCGAGAAAACCTGAACAGCAGATCCTAGCCTTCTTGCTCCTGCCGCAACCTGCAAGGAAGTGCGAAATACCGGGGTTGATCCCGGCGACGCACCCTCCGACGCTCTTGTCAGTAACCAGTGGTGATTAAAGAAAGAGCTTAAGGTGGCAAAAAAGTGATTAATCTGGTCACAGTGGCAGAGGGGAGGTATTTATAGTCGCCTCAGGAGAGATCAGAGGCTTGATTCCCTGTGTAACTGCTAGGAGAAAAATCCTCACAGTCTGTTTAGGAAACTAACCCCTGATTCCCGGTGAGAGCAAATCAGGCCCGTTGATTTGGTCAAATCAGTGACCCTGATTTGTCTCTTGTTGGTCTGGGTTCGCCTCGGGTCGGGACCCGTACCCAATTGGTGTGGATCCGTTTGTGGGTTATTGGATCTGTGAGAAGGAGATTCAGTACCCGCTTTGGATCCGCTTGTATGTGAAATTACCATTTTACCCCTGAGCTTCAAGATTCGCGCCCAATCTGGACGGTTCCGATTTAACCCCATTTTTAGCCATATCACGAGCCCCCCACTCCTAAAGACTGAGTGTGATCAGCCTTTAAGGAGTAGTTTGACTGTTTTGGTGGCTAGTGGAGTTGTATCGGAGTCTGAGTGGAGGAGTGTGAATCTCGAAGGGGGTAGTGAGGTGGTTTTTTGATGCCATGTGCTGTTCTCTAGCCATATCGAGTATTCGACGGCTTTTATTTATTTTTTCGGACTATTTATTTAATTTTGCGATGTGTTTAATAATTGTTCGGGGGCCTTAGCAGTACATTCTAGGCAATAATTGTTCGTTCAGGGGCTCAAAATATACCCCCGAATTTCTAATTATTTTCTAGAATTTTTAATTAATTTTCCCGAATTTTTAGCAAAATTTTCGCAATTTTTAAATAAATAAAAGGATTTAAATAAATAAAAAGCAATTTTTAATACCGATTTATGACGTGGCTTGATCTGAGCCGTTGATCATGGACGAGCACGAATTTCTGAGAGACCCATCGGCTGTTATCGCTCGGAAGCATTTTTCTCCGTTTGCGAGCTCGGAAAGGCACTTGCTCGGCCGCCGACCGGAGGGATAGGGGCTAGGCAGGCCGAGCGATGTGGCGCAATCTGAGCCGTCGGATGACGGTGTGAATCCCAATAAAATGCTATCTTGTCTTTTAGCGCACGTGGCGCAATCTGGGTCGTTCATCATTAGAAGTACGAATTTCTGAGAGATCCAGCGGTAGTTATCGCTCGGTGTCTTTTTTTTCCGTTTACAGGATCGGAAAGGCACATGCTCGGCGGCCGACCGATGGCATGGGTATTCGGCGGACCGAGCGACGTGGCGCAATCTGATCCGTTGGATGAAGGCGCGCATCTCGAGACGGGCACATTTCTCAAGAAAACACTATCTTGTCGTTTAGTGCGCTCGGCGAGATCTGGGCCGTCTGATCGAGATCATGCGCGGAAGTTGAGGAGAAAGTGAGTTTTCTCCGTTTGCGAGCTCGGAAAGGCACTTGCTCGGCAGCCGACCGAAGACATGGGGTCTTGGCAGGTCGAGCGACGTGGCGCAACCTGAGCCATTGGATGACGACGCGCATCTCAAGACGGGCACATTTCTCGAGAAAACACTATCTTGTCGTTTAGTGTCCTCGACGAGATCTGGGCCGTCTGATCGAGATCTTACACGAAAGTTGAGGAGAAAGTGGGTTTTCTCCGTTTGCAGGGTCGGAAAGGCACTTGTTCGGCAGCCGACCGAAGACATGGGGTCTCGGCAGGTCGAGCGACGTGGCGCAACCTGAGCCATTGGATGACGACGCGCATCTCAAGACGGGCACATTTCTCGAGAAAACACTATCTTGTCGTTTAGTGTCCTCGACGAGATCTGGACCGTCTGATCGAGATCTTACACGAAAGTTGAGGAGAAAGTGGGTTTTCTCCGTTTGCAGGGTCGGAAAGGCACTTGTCCGGCAGCCGTCCGAAGGCATGGTGCTTCGGCAGTCCGGGCGACCCAGCGCAACGAGTTTCGAGGCGATCCTGTTCCCAAGGGCATTAATGGTGCCTCGGGGTTAGTGCGGCGTCCCACCTTCCCTAGGTCATTAAGGATGATTCCTTCAATCAATGCGTGGCGTTTCAGCTTCCGAGGGTCATAATGGCCAAATCTTGGAGGGGAGCTTATAAGTACCCCACTTCCTTTGTCATTTCATTCGCAACAATGTAGAGTTTCAGACCTCGGAGGTATTTGCCTTGGGTAACTTCTCTTTCGAGGTCCGAAGGGGTGGTTGCTCTTTTGCCTTGTTCTTCTCCCGTTCTTGACGGCCGCAAAGTGGATGTCAGGGTCGGGGGAGAATAAGGCAGCAGTGGTGACGACCATAGTCCGGACCCGAGGGATGAGTTACTTTGGAAGGACGGGTGGTCGTTCTTCCACCATGGTCTTCTCCTGACTCTGACTGCTCCAACGCGGGTGTTAGGGTCGGGGGAGATCATGGTGGAAGAGGTGATGATCCATGTCCAAATCCGAGGGGTGAGTTACTTCGAAAGGACGGGTGGTCGTTCTTCCACCAAGATCTTCTGCCTACTCTGGCTGCTCGGCAGAGGGTGTCAGGGTCGGCGGAGATCATGGTGGAAGAGGTGATGATCCATGTCCGAATCCGAAGGGTGAGTTTGTTCGGAAGGACGGGTGGTCGCCCTTCCACCATGATCATCACCCGATTTTGACTGGCCCGATGGGGGTGTCAAGATCGGGGGTGGTCATGGTAGAAGGGGTGATGACCCTAGTCGGGATCCGACGGAGGGGTTCATTTCGGAAGGACTGGTGGCCGTTCTTCCGCCCAAATCTTCTCCTGACTCTGACGGCTCGGGTGGAGGTGTCAGGGTTAGGGGAGGTTTGGGCCGAAGGGTAGACCGCCGAAGTCCAGATCCGAGGGGCAATGTGCCTCGGTAGGACGGGTGGTCATTCTTTCACCATGATCTTCTCCGGATTCTGAGTGCTCCGATGTGGGTGTCAGGGTCGGGGAAGGTCATGGTAGAAGAGGTGATGACCCATGTTCGGAACCGAGGGACAATTTTTGCTTCGGGAGGACGGGTGGTCGTTCTTCCACTGTGGTCTTCTCCCGATTCTGACTGCTCCAATGCGGGTGTCAGGGTCGGGGAAGATCACAGTAGAAGAGGTGACGACCTGGGTCCGGATCCGAGAGACTGCAGCAGCTTCAGAATGATGGGTCTCCTCCCATCTCTGTCTTCCTTCCGGGCTGATGGCTTCCGATGGATGTCAACCCGGAGGAGTTAGAGATGGGGGGAGTGCCGATCTGCTTTTGACCGGGCCCCGTGGGTCGGCGGAACACCGACCGAAACCTGGGGCCTGGGGGGCTCGCCGAGGGCGGTGCCTTAAAACTTTGAATCCAAATTTTTCTTTTTGGCTCCTTCAGGTAGACTTGGGACGTCCGAGGGCTCGATTAACCGAGCGACGCGGCGCAGTCTGAGCCGTTAGAAGTTGTGGAGAATCTCGAGACGGGCTCAGTTCCCAAGAAAATGATATCTTGTCGTTTAGTGTCGCTGGCGAGATCTGAGCCGTCTGATCGAGGTCCTACACGAAAGTTGAGGAGAAAGTGGGTTTTCTCCGTTTGCAGGCTCGGAATGGCACTTGCTCGGTCGCCGACCGGGCTTTTTGCCGCTGGGGTCGGATTGCATGTGATTCGGATTCAGACCTTGCGGTGCCGAGCTTCTTGACTTGGTGGGAAGACAAAGTAGTTTTGGGCCTTCACGACGTTTCGAGAGCGGCCCAAAAAATCGTGTTCTTTCGTTTGGAAGTCCAAGGGACGTTCCTTTTTTACTATAAATCTTCACCCCCCCCTAATCCAAGTCTCATTATTCACTTTTACTCTCTCTCTCCAGTTTTTACTATCACCTTCGAAGTTTTTAGCTCCTTGGTGGTGGTGCTAGCTGTCGCGGTGAGGCGTTCTCTGTCTCCGGTGACTTTTTCCGACCGTAGCTATCACTTCAAGGTCAGTCTCCTTCCTTTCTCTTTTAGAAAATGGTTAAGATTACCTCCTCGGATGAGACCCCCGCCTCGGAGCAAGCCGTAGGCCGAGCGGGCAAGGGAAAGGAGGTAGTGGAGTCGACCGATCAGAGCATCGTTCGGCCGGACAGAGAGGGTGCAGTAGCCGAACAACCACAGGATGTCGGGGCGGCATCCCATAAGGGTAAAGCCGTGGTCACTATCGTGGAAACGCCGAAGACAGCGGGAGCGTTCGGTCGGCAGCCCATTTCTCTGTCGAGTGTGGGGGGCGTACGGGACTATGCCGAGGATATCTTGGACAAGGTGACCCAAGGGACGGCCAAGTCGGTGGAGGAGAATGAACCGAGAGAGCTGTCTGAGGTGGACCATACCATCTCCTCGCTTACGGAGGCCGATCTTCATTTGATCCGAAAGGGATTCTGGATCCCCACCGAGTACGGGCTGCTACTCCCCGGGCCAGGCTTCCGAGCCAATACAAAGTCTTCGTCAGATGTGTGCGTCTTTCCGGTCGACTCCCTCATTGCCGGACTCCGCTTTCCCCTCCATCCGTTCGTTGTTGATGTCTTGACATGGTACGGTTTGAGCCCTGCCCAGCTGATGCTGAACACATGGAGACACGTCATGGCATTCGTCCTCCGGTGCCAAGAGGTTGGTGCCGAGCCGAGCATGTTTCTCTTTCGGAGTCTCTACCGACCTTGTCAGCCGAACCGAAACGAACAAAGGTTCTATCTTTCGCCACGAACGGGCGTGAAGTTGATCGAGAATCCGGACTCGATCAAACATTGGAAGGAGAAGTATTTCATCATCCGAGCCCCCGCACCGTGGGTGATACCGATAGTTTGGGCGAAGGATGGCCTGCCCAAGCGAACCAAGAAGGAGCCGGTGCTGAGTGACGAGGAGACCGAGGTCCACAAGAAGCTCCTCGCCCTGCCAGCGTTAAGCTGGAAAGATATTACCGAGGAGGATCTGTTCCGAGGGGGTCTCAGTCCGATCGACCCTAGTACGCTTCTGGTATTTATACTCTTTGTTTAAAGTCCATGAAAATTTTTCTAAGTTTTTTCATTCGGCTTGTGCAGAGACGATGAAGATGGACTACAAAGCTATGATGGCGAAGGCTAGGGCGGCGGAGCAGGAGACGAGGAAGAAGAGGCCTTCGGCGGGGCCCCAAGGCGGCCGAGCCTCGAAGATACCTTCGGTCGCGAAGGTCCCAGACCAGCCGAAGGTTGTTGTGTCGGAGGCTGGTTCTGAGCAGGGGGAGGTCAAGGTCCTCGACCCTCCTGCTTCAGGCGCGCCGACACCGACCTCGAAGGGGGATGCTCCCGGTTCGTCGAGCGGTGTGTTCGGCGTGAAGGAGGTGCTGTCCCTCCAAGTTCCGCCCCTCACTGCCGAGGCAGAGAAGATTTTGACCGAGCGTCATAAGCAGATTTTCGTCCCTAACTGGCAGGTGATGAATGTCGACGGCTTCCTGGGCGACGGTAACATCTGCATGGAAACAGTGAGGCACCTGCCGACCCCAAAGGATCGAGCGACCCTAAAGGCCGGGCTTGCAGGGGACGCCGCGATGCAGATTGCTCGGAACACCATATCGGTAAGTAGGCCGAGCTCTTTCTCATCGAAACTTTTTCTGAGATTTTTCTAAGTTCTTGGGTTCGGGTTCTAATGTGCTGCTCTCTTTTCAGACCCTCTGCCACTTCAATTTCCTGCTCGAGGAGTTCGCGAGCAAGGGACAGGAGCATGAGCGGGAGAGGGTGGAGCGTGTCAAGGCCACGAAGCTGCTTGATGCCGAGCAGCTCCTCTCGGCAAAGAAGGGTGCTGAAGTGGCAGGGTTGGAGAAGCAGCTGGCCAACGCCATTCAGCTGTCGAAGGACGCGGCAACCAAACTTGAGGCTTCGGAGAAGGAGGTCGCCGAGCTGAAGGAGGAGTTGGCCAATGCTCGGTCGGAAGCGGAGAGGGCTCGGAAGAGGGCTGAGAAGATCATGGCCAAACACCGGAGGAAGGTGAAGAAGGTGAAGAAGGCTGTGCAGGAGGAGGCCGCGCAACACATGCTCCAGAACATGGAGGACGCCTACGGTCGAGCCTTGCTCCACGTGGCCGCCAAGAACCCGGGCTTCGACATGTCTTCCTACCGTTTCTACGACCCCGTGGAAGGGGAGGAGGAGGTTCCTGAGGGGATGCTCGACCCCGAGGGAGAGACGGAAGGCGTCGAGGGCCCAGGAGAGACCGAGGCCGAGGGTGAAGAGGAAGACGACTCCGAGGAGGAGAGCGGGAGTGAAGACGAAGACGAGGGCGACGGCGAGGACAAGGCCGGGGGGTCGACGAACCCGAGCGACAAAAAGGTCGACCCCTGACTCGGTTGTCTCTTTTAGTCTTTCGTTGTTTTGTTTCTTTTTGTAAGCCTAACTGCGGACTGGCCACCGCTCTTGTAAACTTTCTTCTCGGTTTTGAATGAAAACAGTTTGTTTGGCCAAAATTTATCCAAGTGTTGAGTCTCGGATTTTGTGTTTGATTTGGCGTAGAATTTTCCAAGTGTTGGGTCTCGGATTTATCTCTGATTTTCGGGTAAGGTTCGGTCCAATTATGGAGGTTGCACACCTTCGTAAGGAGCTGGCCAAAACGAAGGGTGAGCTCTCGAACAGCCGACAGAGGCGGTTTCTCATGCTCTTGAAGCTGGAAGAGACGAAGGCAGCTGTGCGGAAGTATTGTCGCGAGTTGTGGCAATTGCGGAAGTAACCCCAAGCCCCTTGTCCCGAAGGCAAGGTCGAGCGGCTCCGTAGAGAGCTTACTGCCGCCAAGCGGAAGAATGATGAGCTTTTGGCCGAGGTCCAACATATGGGATTGGCGGAGAAAGAACGCTCGGCAGCGGAGGAGAAGCTAACTTCCGAGCTGGAGAAGGCGTCGACCGAGCGCAAAAGGCTGTTGGCCGAGGTTGACAGGCTTAGAAGGATCACAATAGATAGGGGGATCGAGGTCACCCACTTCCGACGGCTCGCGACTGATAGCGCCAACGTCTCGTGCTCGTCAAGGCCTTCTCGTTTGAAGAAGTTGGCGAAGGACGACGCTCTGAGAGACAGAATTATTGAACTGGAGGAAGAGGTCGCGTCACTCAAGCCTCTGCCGGAGATGGCCAACGTCCGCAGTACGTCGTGCACTCGCGAAGAGAGAGAGAGGGGGATTTCCTTTTACGAACTCGCGACACGTTTGCCTGCGGCTAGGCGGAGCCCTGCCGACGCTCAGAGTAGTGCAGCAGTTTCGTCGAGCGGTGCCTCGGTCGGTGCCGCAGTCAGGGTCAGCAGCGAAGGGGGGTCACGTTTCGTTGGTTTAGGATCGGGTTCGGAGGGCAGGCCTCGTCGCCCTCGCGTTTCCTTAAACCGAAGCGTTCCCCTTCCGAAGAGGCCCTGATCATGTCGTTTTATGTTTTTTCTGATTGTTGCCCAAGTTTGTAGTAGAGTCGGTCTTGTTGTATGGGGAGCTATTATATCTGAATATGAATTTGAAAGTTTTGATTGGAAAATTCTTAAAGTGTCGCGCCTCGGATATGTATTGAAATCTTGCTGTTCATTTTCCCTTCTTTTCAGCTCAGGGCGTCAGGCCGATACACCGAACCCAACGGCTCGGACAATGAGGCTGATGCCGAAGTGACCTCAGGGGCGACGAAGTCGCGCTCGAAGAAGCGCCGAGATCGGCGTCGTAGAGCAGAGCTAGAGTTGCGTCGAGCTGAGAGCGAGCGGGCCCACCTTCAGTTCATCCTCGGCCAACGAGAAGCCGAGATCCAACGTCTGGAGAGCAGGATCATCGAGGCGACCCCCGTAGGGGAGGACGACGACTCGCAGACAGCTTTTAGCAACGCTCTTCGGGTCCAGTGTATTCGGCACAACCAGTCGAAAATAATTGCCGAGCGAGATGATTTGGTCTATGAGATCCATCATTTGCAGACCGAGGAGGCGAAGCTTCGGAAAGAGGTGGAGGAGCTTTCGGCCGAAGTGGATGGGCTGGGAATCGAACAGATTAGTGAAGACATTTCTGTTTGAGTACCAAGTGTTGTGGGTCGGCGCTGTATTTTTGTTTTCTAATACTTTGTGACCAATGAAAGATTGCTTTGTATTATGCCCAGATTATTAATAAAATTTCTTTCGAGAACTAGCGCTTTTATTTTGCTTCTGAGTGTGTTGGCCGTGCCGAGGCCTTCGAGCCGAGCACATGGTGCTGTCGGCAAGAATCTCGAGGCGAACGGGTTCCTGACGGAGCGCTACCTTGTCGTTTAGTGATTCTGACAAGATCTGAACCGTCAGATGATGGCACGGATCTCGAGGTGGCTCAGTTCCCAAGAAAACGCTATCTTTTCGTTTAGCACCGTTGGCAAGATCTGGGCCGTCGGGTGATGGCGCGAATCTCGAGACGGCGCAGTTCCCAAGAAAACGTTATCTTGTCGTTTAGCGGTGTTGGCAAGATCTGAGCCGTCTGATCGAGATCCGACACGGAAGTTGAGGGAAAAGCGAGTTTTCCTCGTTTGCAGGCTCGGGAAGGCACTTGCTCGGTGTCCGACCGGAGTCGGCAGAGTTCGACCTTTCCCCAACGGGCTCTCGCCTTGGCGACGAGGTGGCTCGGGCTCTGGTTCCGAACAGTGCCTCGATCTCCTTCTCTTCGCGAAGTCGAGAGGTGAGCCGAGCTCTTGCCTGTGCGAGGCTCGTCGATTGTAGCGAGTATCCGATGGTTGTGGGAGCAATTCCGAGTGGTGATTCACTCCTAGCTTGCTGCAAAGCAAGCTTGGGGAGTAGAATGGAACCAAGTGCTGGATTCCGGAACCATCGTTGTGGTTCAACGGTTGTGGGAGCAATTTCGAATGGCGATCTACCTCTGGCTCGTCCGGGGGCGAGCTGAGGAGGTAAAGTCGAGCCGAGTGTTGGACTCCGAACCATCGGTGTAGTTCAACGGTTGTGGGAGCAATTCCGAATGGCGATCTACCTCTGGCTCGTCCGGGGGCAAGCCGAGGAGGTACGAGCCAAGCCGAGGAGGTAAAGTCGAGCCGAGTGTTGGACTCCGAACCATCGGTGTAGTTCAACAGTTGTGGGAGCAATTCCGAACGGCGATCTACCTCTGGCTCGTCCGGGGGCGAGCCGAGGAGGTAAAGTCGAGCCGAGTGTTGGACTCCGAACCATCGGTGTAGTTCAACGGTTGTGGGAGCAATTCCGAACGGTGATCTACCTCTGGCTCGTCCGGGGGCGAGCCGAGGAGGTAAAGTCGAGCCGAGTGTTGGACTCCGAACCATCGGTGTAGTTCAACGGTCGCGGGAGCAGTTCCGAACGGCGATCTACCTCTGGCTCGTCCGGGGACGAGCCGAGGAGGTAAAGTCGAGCCGGACATGGACTCCGGACCATTGGTTGAAGTCAAAATTTAAAAGACAGATGATGGGGGCGGAGAGAGGCATGCAAATTTCTAAGTGTGAAAGAGCTTTCTTTATTGATAATCGACGGCGAACCGTTTTACATATTACAACTCATGAAAATAGATTACAAATTGAAGGAGAGGAATGGCTCGATATCCCGAGATACTTAGAGTGGCGCCGGGGCGCTTTCTTGGTATTTCAGGAGGTGGTCGGCATTCCAGGTCCTCAGAATCTCTCTGCCCTCTAGATCTTCTAGTCGATATGCTCCGGGCCGAACTACCCTTGTAATCTTGTACGACCCCTCCCAGTTCGGAGCCAGCTTGCTCTTCCGAGTGGGGAAAGATATGGCCAGTTTTCTCAAGACTAAATCTCCTTGTTTAAGGTTGGTGGGTCGGACCTTCTTGTTGTAGGCCAACTCGACCCTCCTTCGGTAATTCTGCTGCCGAATCGATGCTCTTTCCCTCAGCTCATTTATCAGATCTAAGTTTGCCCTGAGGTTCCTGGCGTTCTGTTCCTCGTTGTAGGCTGCGAGGCGAGGCGAAGGTATTCCGACCTCGAGGGGTATCACCGCCTCGGACCCATAGGTGAGGTTGAAAGGGGACTCTCCTGTGGGGGTCTGCTTGCTCGTGCGGTAATTCCATAGGACATTGGGGAGTTGGTCGACCCATAATCCTTTGGAACTTTTGTCCAGCCTTTTCTTGATGCCTGCGAGGATCTGCCGATTAGCGTTTTCTACCTGTCCGTTCGACTGAGGGTGGGAGACGGACGAGAAGCGCTGCTGGATGACAAGGTCGTCGCACAGAGCTCGGAATGCTGCGCCAGTGAACTGAGTCCCGTTATCCGTCACGAGGATACGGGGGACGCCGAATCTGCAGATGATGTTCTTCCAGAAGAATTGCACCACTTTGTTCTCGGTTATAGTGGCGAGGGGCTCGGCCTCGACCCACTTCGAGAAGTAGTCGATGGCTACGACCAAGAACTTGAACTGACCCGGAGCCGGAGGGAAAGGCCCTAGTAAATCCATTCCCCACATGGCGAAGGGGATAGGACTTGATAGGGAGGCAAGGTTGGCTTGAGGGAGGCGACGGATGCTGGAGTGTCTATGGTAAGAGCTACATTGCCGAACGTGTCGCTCGGCGTCTTGAAGGAGGGTCGGCCAGAAGTATCCATAATTCAGAGCTTTCCGGGCCAAGGACCTGGATCCGGAATGTGCCCCGCCGATGCCTTCGTGGAGCTCTTGTAGGGCATAGTCGGCTTGCTCTGGAGAGAGGCACCTTAGGTACGGTCGGCCGTCTATTTGAGAGAAGGAACGTTTGTACAGGATGCCCTCGATCAAGACATACCGCTCAGCCCGGGTTCTGACTCGGCGCGCTTCTTTGGGATCTTCGGGCAGGAGCCCGTCCCTTAAGAATTCCACCAACGGCTTCATCCAATTATCTTGTAGCATGACCGGCAGCGACTCCACCAAGCCGGATGTCTCGTCTTCTATGCTCGGCTTAGAGAGGACCTCGATCAGAACGGTCTGTTCAAGACCTTGTAGGGATGACGAGGCCAACTTGGAGAGGGCATCGGCCTGCGAATTCTCCTCACGAGGGACCCGTTGGATGAGCGCTTCTTCGAACCGGCTCATGAGGGCCCGGACCTTAGCGAGGTACTTTGCCATTCGCTCATCTCGGGCCTCGTACTCACCCAAGACTTGGTTCACGACAAGTTGGGAATTGCTGTGGATTCGGAGGCGCTGCGCCCCAGCACTACGTGCAAGTCCGAGACCGGCAATGAGGGCCTCGTACTCCGCCTCGTTGTTCGAGGCCTTGAAGTTCATACGGATCGCATACTGGAGGACGAAGTCGTCAGGGCCGTTCAGGATAATACCAGCGCCGCTTCCTTCGTTGCAGGAGGAGCCGTCCACGAAGACTGTCCAAATGGGGGGTCCATTCGGGACGTGGCTGACCTCAGGAATAGTAGACTCGACGATGAAGTCGGCGAGGGCCTGTGCCTTGATTGCGGTCCGAGGTTGGTACGAGATGTCATGTTGGCTCAGCTCTATGGACCACTTCATTAGCCGGCCCGAGGTCTCGGGCTTATGGAGGATCTGCTTTAGAGATTGGTCGGTGAGGACAACGACCGAGTGGGATTGAAAGTACGGTCGGAGCTTCCTGGCCGCCATGACTAGGGCGTAGGCCATCTTCTCTATCTTCGGGTAGCGGAGCTCAGCATCCCGAAGCACATTGCTTACATAGTAGATGGGCCTCTGGACCCGGTCTTCTTCCCTCACCAGTACGGCACTTAGGGTCTGCTCGGAAGCAGCCAAGTAGATGAAGAGGGTTTCCCCCGGAACAGGTTTGCTGAGCAGAGGGGGGTTCACCAGGTAGGCCTTCAGCTGGTCGAACGACTCCTGTTGTGGTTGGACCCACTCAAAACCCTTAGCCC
The DNA here is from genome assembly GCA_017893485.1 of Hemerocallis citrina. Classification (NCBI taxonomy): domain Eukaryota; kingdom Viridiplantae; phylum Streptophyta; class Magnoliopsida; order Asparagales; family Asphodelaceae; genus Hemerocallis; species Hemerocallis citrina. The sequence continues at coordinate 172,341,068 of CM030367.1, forward strand.
CCCTGAATGCCTTGAATAAGGGGAGGCACTTTTCTCCAGATTTCGAGAGGAATCGGCCAATAGCGGCGAGCCGACCAGTCAGCTTCTGCACCTCCTTGACGTTCCGGGGCGGGGCCATGTCTAGGATGGCCTTGATCTTCTCGGGATTTGCTTCGATCCCTCGTTGGCTTACCATGAAGCCGAGGAACTTTCCCGATGAGACCCCGAATGCACACTTGTTCGGGTTCAGCCGCATGTTGTGCTTCCTTAATACGCCGAACGCCTCCTGGAGATCGGCAACATGGTCAGTGCCTCGGATGCTTTTGACGAGCATGTCATCGACGTACACCTCCATGTTGCGGCTTATTTGGTTCTGGAAGACCTTGTTGATGAGGCGCTGGTAGGTGGCGTCGGCGTTCTTCAACCCGAACGGCATGACCCTGTAGCAGTAGAGGCCCTGATCGGTGATGAAGGAGGTCTTCGGAATGTCCGGGGGGAACATTCGGATCTGATTATAGCCGGAGAAGGCGTCCATGAAGCTGAGGAGTTCATGGCCCGAGGTGGCGTCAATGAGCGTGTCGATGTTTGGCAGAGGGAACGGATCCTTCGGACACGCCTTGTTTAGGTCAGTGAAGTCGATGCATATCCTCCAAGAGCCATTGGACTTCTTGACCATTACAACGTTGGAGATCCACTCAGGGTAGTTTACTTCTTGTATGAACTTAGCCTTCAAGAGTTTATCCACCTCCTCCTTGATGGCCTGCTGTCGCTCGGGAGCAAATTTCCGCCTCTTCTGCTGAACCGGTTTGCACCCCAGTTCGACACTTAGGCGGTGGACGAGCAGGTCATCTGAAATCCCGGGCATATCTGCGGCTGACCAAGCAAACAGGTCGCGGTTATCCCGGATGCACTGCACTAAGTCGGAACAGAGTGCGGTCGGCAAGGATTTGCTGATGAGGAACTTTCGACTCGGGTCCTTGTCCGAGAAGAGCACTTCTTCCAACTCGTCCGCCGGTTCGAACGTGGGTCGGACGTTTGGCTCGGGGATCTCCAGGGTCTCTAGGGAGAGCACCGGACCCCCCGTAGAAGTCATGTAGCACTTCCAAGCTGTCTCCTGACTACCCCTGACCTCTCCCACTCCCGACCGAGTGGGGAATTTCATCTTGAGATGGTATGCTGAGGGAACAGCTTCCAGGGCAGCTAGGCCGGGCCGACCCAGGATGACATTGTATGCGGCCGGGACGTCGACGACCATGAAGTCCATCGGCTCGGTATGGGTAGTAGGGGCCTTCCCAGCGGTCATGTCTAGGGTTATCACCCCCTCGACAGTCACTGGCACCCTCGTGAACCCGTGGAGCGTGTAACCGGCCGACTTGAGACGGTCCCGCGACAGCTGCAACCCTTGGAAGGCCGAGAGGAAGAGGATGTTGACCGAGCTCCCATTGTCTACCAAAATCCTCTGCACTTTGAAGTTGGCCATGCGGAGGTCGATGACCAGTGCGTCGCAGTGGGGGGTCCAGACCCCTTCGAGGTCTTCATCAGAGAAGGTCACCGGGACGCCGAGACCTTTGGGGGGAGGAGCGCTGTGGACTGAATTGACCTCTCTGACGAAGGCCTTCCGGGAGGAATTGGAGGAGCCCCCCATAGGGCCTCCGTGGATGAGGTGCAGGACCCGCTCTTCTTCAAACTCGGGGGTTTCATCTCGCCGCTCGGAGCGCTTGTTAGCCCCCCGAGGCGGAGGAGAAGTGCGGTCCGCCCGGTCACTCGCTTTCACAAATTTGGCCAGCTGCCCCCTCTGGATGAGGGCCTCTATCTCATTTTTCAAGGCTCGGCAGTCGTTGGTCTCGTGGCCGTGGTCCCGGTGATAATGGCACCATTTCTTTTTGTTTCTCCTCTTGGCCAGGGTGTTTATCCTCGGAGCCGGTGGTAGCAGGCCCTCCTTCTCTACTTCCATCAAGATAGTGGAGACACTGGTGGTGAGGGGAGTGAACTTCTCGAACCTAGGGGGAGGACGGCGCTGACCGCCGTTGTCCTTCTGTGTCTTCTTCGATCCCCCCTCCTCGGTCGCCTTCCTCTTCGATCCGGAGGCCGATCCTCCGAAGTTCGGGAGGCATTCGGCCTCTTCCACTCGGATGTACTTCTCGCATCTTAGGAGAAGGTCGGCGAAGTTGTGCGGAGGCTTCTTGGCAAGGGACGACCGGAGGTTGGAGTTGAGGACGTTCGACTGGAACGCAACCGTCGCCACTGACTGGTCTAAGGAGGCAATAGACCTGACTTCTGCGGTGAATCTCTTCACGTAGTCCCTCAGCTTCTCTCCCCTTTCCTGCCGCAGGTTGAGCAGGGAGAGGCTCGTCTTCTCGGCTCGCCTGCTACTCACAAAGTGAGTAATGAACAGCATTTCGAACTGCTCGAACGAGAAGATGGAAGAGGGGGCGAGCCTGGAGTACCACTCCCGAGCCGACTCCCGGAGGGTGGCGGGGAAGGTCTTGCAGAGCATAGCGTCGGAAGCTTGATGGATCTGCATTAATGTCTTGAAGCTTTCGACGTGATCAACTGGGTCGGACTCCCCTGAGTACGTTTCAAACTGCGGAGGTTTGAAACCCCTCGGTATGGGGGCCTCCATGATCGTCCGAGAGAAAGGGGGTCTGCTGGGCCGGACGGTTCCTGCTCTGGACTCCTCCTCTCTGTCCATGCGACCAATGCGCCTCTCCACCTCATGGAGACGGCGGTTGAGGGCATCGTCCCTCCGCTGGTAATCATACGATCCCCCGGACTCTTCTTCATAGGAAGGGGAGCGGGGACTGCGGCGCCGGTAGTCCTAGGATTGGCGGGGACTATACTGCTGCTGCTGGCGACTGGGAGCTGGGATAGGACTTCTGGATCGGCAACGAGGACTGGGAACCCTCGGGGGCGTTGGAGCCCTCTGGGCATTTTGGTTGTTCTGCCGAAGGTTGAGGGCCTGCAGCACGGTGTCTTGAAATTGTAGGAACTCGGCACGAGTGATAGGTGCCTCATTGTTCCTCCGATGATGTCGATCCGTGGGGGAATGCGGCCTCCTCCTTCGGCGCTCGGGAGATGTCGCTCGGCCCCTGCGGTCCGGAGACCTTCTTCCGTCTCGGCGATGAGGGGACCGCTCACCCTGGTGCTGGCGGGAGGCTCCCTCTCGGGCCCGCCTCTCATCAAGGTGGGTGCGGAGGTCCTCATCTTTTTGGCGGTTTAGGATTGTGTTGCGGAGGTCGGGGTGATGGGAAGCCATTGAATCCGAGGATTCATTATGAACCGAGACATGGTCCAGGTTGAGGAGCTGCTTCTGCTTTCGACCGTTATGACCGGAAGGGCCATTGTTGGGTTGCTGTTTGGGAGGAGGAGGTTGGCCCTGCTGGGCCGGAGGAGGAAGTTCGGGCTGTGGAATAGGATTGACAGGGGCTTCCTCTGTAGGGTCGGCGGGGTTGGGCCCGCGGTTGGACCCTCTAGATCTGACCTTCTTCGGAGGCATGGTTGCAGAAGACGACGAGGAAGAGGCTGAGGCTGTTCGTGTGGATCTTCCCACAGACGGTGCCAATCTGTTACCGCTTATTTCGGTGTGGGGGTAAACAGATGAGATTTGTGAGTTCGAGAAAACCTGAACAGCAGATCCTAGCCTTCTTGCTCCTGCCGCAACCTGCAAGGAAGTGCGAAACACCGGGGTTGATCCCGGCGACGCACCCTCCGACGCTCTTGTCAGTAACCAGTGGTGATTAAAGAAAGAGCTTAAGGTGGCAAAAAAGTGATTAACCTGGTCACAGTGGCAGAGGGGAGGTATTTATAGTCGCCTCAGGAGAGATCAGAGGCTTGATTCCCTGTGTAACTGCTAGGAGAAAAATCCTCACAGTCTGTTTAGGAAACTAACCCCTGATTCCCGGTGAGAGCAAATCAGGCCCGTTGATTTGGTCAAATCAGTGACCCTGATTTGTCTCTTGTTGGTCTGGGTTCGCCTCGGGTCGGGACCCGTACCTAATTGGTGTGGATCCGTTTGTGGGTTATTGGATCTGTGAGAAGGAGATTCAGTACCCGCTTTGGATCCGCTTGTATGTGAAATTACCATTTTACTCCTGAGCTTCAAGATTCGCGCCCAATCTGGACGGTTCCGATTTAACCCCATTTTTAGCCATATCATCAGGTATATTATATGTATTCTTATCTCTTACTATACTTTCTTTTGAATTAATCCCTATTGTTATTTATCTCAATATGTAATGTTTCAGTATATTTTTCTACATGTGTTTTATTGAGTATAAAGTGGTTAATTTTGTTTTCAGCAGTAGGTGTGAACATTCAAAGATAATGGGAGATTTTCAATTATATTGAGGGAAGTCAGACTCTTTCATTACATCAGGTTTGTTACAGTTGTTCTTATCTCCTATTATACTTTCTTTTCAATTAATCCCTATAGTTATTTATCTGAATATGTAATGTTTCATTATATTTTTTCTACATTGTGTTTGATTACATATTCATTATTCATATTAAAATAATTGTCCAAAACTACACTTACTAATGTAGGATGCAAGACAAAAATAATATTTCGTCTTTCCAACTTAATAAGGTAATTTCTACATGTGCACGACGTCGAAGATTTAAAATATTGCGGTGAAAAAGGCATCGTCCTATGAGGACACTGCTGACTTCAGATCCACATAAAATTACACGTTCGATAAGAATTCTAAAGTTAAGACAAAAACTCTTGCGAAGTACTATGGCAATTGATTTGCTTACCCATACATTTGAAAGGAGGGTGGCCTTCAACCTAAACACTTTAGATCAACACTCAGGTTTTGCCGATTTTTCTTTTTTTAAATGTTATTGATATTTTAATTTATTTTTTGATAAAGTCTGTGCAATTTGCACAGGGAATATACTAGTATCTCGTTATCATGATTGAACAATTTTTGCATTGTATTTCAACCATTTATTGAATGGGTAAGAAATATTAAAATTATTTGATTTTTTTTGTACGCAATTAGTTATCTCATGCCATAAAAAACTATGACAAACAACGTGGACCATGTCCGAGCAGACCAGACCTGCCTTCGTCCAAATAATAATGGATTTTCTGTCATAATGCATAAAATCTTTGCATTTGTTCATGTCTGGGCATATTTGGCTAGGATTTGAGAACTATATATTCAATTGTCTATGAGGAAATGTGATCTAATTATCAAAACTGTGGGGAAAATAGAGTTAAAAGCTATTTTGCCAAAAGTTTTAACATCCAAGTTATTTTGAGATTTAAAATCACTATGAACTATATATTAAATTGTTTGTTTTTGTTAAAACTCATAACTCTGCTAAATGACACTCCATTAAATATGACAAATATGAAAGTTGTGCTCAGATTATGATCACTAAAAAATTATTTAGTATGGTCTCTAGGAGCACATAACTACTTGAGTCAATACATTCTGATATTTATGATCTCAGTAGCTTTGCAACTAGATGAGACGATTATTGGTAAGAAGTATTTAATCGCTTTTGTAGATGATTAATATAAGTCTGTCATATATATGAAGAATGAAGCACTTATTATTCTTAATGAATTAAAAAATTATAGTTGAATGCTAAAAATCAAGGGTTCAGATTTGATACAGGTGGTGAATATGTTTAACAACTTTAGAGAAGTTTGCATTGGGCATAATCTCTACTGCACTCTACTTACAACAATCAAATAGTATTGATAAAAATTAGAATCAAACTCTTAGTGAAATATTGAATTCTATAATATTGACTGTTGCTTGATGTTGTATTGTTAATCATATCTCTAAATGTGTTACTACACTCTAAATTGAATACACCTTGTAGATCAAGGCATGAAAACACAAATAGTTTTGTTAAAGTGAGATTTTGTGTTGTGATACTTATGTTAGAATACATAACCCTAGAAGGCCTAAAGTAGGACCTACAACAGATATTTGTGTGTGTTTAGAAAGTGCAGAATGTAGTTCGGTGGACAGATGTTGGATCTATCTAATTTGTGTTAGAAGAATCTAGACTTGCAGTGTTCTTTGAGGATGTGTTCATCAAAGATAAATGTATGAAATAATTTAGTCATACAGACATGCTCAATGATTCACAGTTGGAATCAAGAACTAGTCTTACTGACACTTAAAAACCTGAATGACAAATAAGCTAAGAAGAGTTTTAGTAGACAATGAGATGATTATGTGTCATACAATAATACTTCAATTTAGTTGATCTGCCGAAAGAGGCTAAAACTATAGTAAGTAAGTAGGGTTTTATAGAAGAAACTTAATTTTGATTGTTCAGTAGCAATTTTAATTTTTTTTAGTAGCTAACAGATTGACTGAAAAATGGGATAGATTTATTTGATGTTTACTCACATGTTTGTCATATTGCTACAATAAGTATTCTTCTTACCCTTACATCTATTGAAAATTTTGTCATTCATAAAAGATATTTAAAAGTTTTCTACTTGATATTTTGTACTGAACACTTTTGTACTGGAAAGTTTTGGACTAATATGTTTAGTGAACAAGATTTACAATTTAGTAAAATCACTGTATGCTTTGAAACATGTAATATAGCTATCATATAAATAATTTGACAAATTTCTCAAAGAGCCTAGTATATGAATCAAGTAATTCAGATCAGTGCCTTTAACTTTGTGGTGTGTCAAATATAATGGCTATTATTTACTGGGTTTTATTAACATGCTTGTTGATTGGAAGTGACATCTCTATTATAAATGGAGTTAAATTGTGCTATCCAAATAAATTTAGCTTGAACCACCTAAGTATTGTGGTCACCATATTATGTATAAGGGTGAGTTTTGGTTAGCAAGGGATAACCCTTAGTCAAACTCGATAAATCAATAATGTGTTTCAAAAGTGGGGATATAGTGATTGAAAGTGTGTTTTGAAGCACCTTATGATTATGATAAAAGGTTGACACCTTATGATGGTGCAACTATGAGACAGGTAGATCATTCTAAAAGAATTGAAAGTCTCGTGTATACAAAGATCTGCACTAGAATAGACATAGCCTTTGAGGTAGGTATGATCTGCAGACTCACTAATAATCCTATACACACTTGAGTGCCCTTAAGAGGCTAATGAGATACTTGAGTGGTACTCAAGAGTTTGCTTTGTGCTACTCAAAGTTTTGTAAAAGTTGACAACTAGTGGATATGTGTTCATACTAGTAGGAGCAGAAAAATTATGGAGATTAATCGGCAAACAAGTCTTGCGTTCTCATCCAAGAAATCAGACCTTTATGTGTTATCCTCTACAGGGGAAGAGGCTGAGTGGATTGAATGACTTATTGCTAATCATCTATTTGAGAAGTTTAATGTAAATTCTCTATCTGTTAATGCGACTATCAAACTATAATGCACTGTAGCTCATAACTCACTCTATAATAGTAAGAGGAGTATATTAAGGCTGAAAGAAGCCTAGTTGAACTTTCTCATAGATTAAGTGCAATTGCGACAAGTATGGCTAATGCTCTTGCTAAGAGACTTGAAAATGATCTAATTATCAAAACTGTGGGAGAAATGGAGTTAAAAGCTATTTAGTCAAAAGCTTTAACATCCAAGACGTTTTGAAATTTAGAATCCAATTGGAGCCATAGAGAAGTTTAAACCGAAGCATCAATTTTAGGCAGTTGACATGCTTTAGATAATTTGAAAAGTTCTATGTAAATTCTGTTAATATATAATTTTATTCCAATTTTGATGATGCTATATATTTTCATAATTTACTTAGAATCATCTCATTATTCCAAAAGAAAGCATGAAAACTTGTCGATGTGTTTCCGATGTTTAGAATGGTTGTTATATCATTCCAATTCTGATGATATAACTCTTTTATGGATTCATGTTTCATTCCAATTTTGATGATTCAGAATTAACCATAATTGATTTGACTGTTCTATCATTCCAATATGAAACATAGTATAGTTCTTGTGCAGAAACTATAATAGTTCTTGTTCTTTATTTTATTAAAGAAACTTGATTGTGATGCTTGCGTTACATTTTGCTAAGCTATCGTTGAATTGTACTAAGTTCTTTAGTAGAACCAGATACTTTATGAAATTTGCTAGAATTCTTAGAGATATGTCTCTTGATATTCTTGTTTTCAATAAGCTAGCAAAGATCGAGGAGTTAAATCTGTCAACATATATTTCAGAATAATGATTTGCTCAAAATAGAGGAGTAAACATAAAGCAGTTTGCAAGGATATAGTTTTGGTTTATTTATCGAAAGAATAAATTTGCCACTTGCTTGATAAAACTTCTGTTGAGTTTAAAACTCTTGTGTTCATGAGCTTAAAACTCATATTTTGTTCTTGAAGTTTATTTGCTTTGGTTGATTTTGAAACTATGACAGTTTCTCTAGTTGGTTTAGTCATTGTGAACTATTCTGTTTTGATATGGTTTTAGAACTATTTGATTATTTTGGTTTAGTCATATTTGAACTATTCAAGTTAAAATTGATCTAGTCTATTATCCATGTTCCTTATGATTCAATAATGTTTGAATTTTTGTGATCCAATATTATAACATTGTTTAGCCTAATATATTGAGAATATAGGAGGAGATTGTTGGATGTATAAGTATATTCTCAGTATAATAAGATAATATTGTGTATATTATTCTATGGGGCAACACGGGTTTACACGTGTTATGTATTAATTATTGGAACGGGTTGAGTGGGCTAAAAGCCCAGTACCCTAAACCCAGTTCATCTCATATAAAAGCTGGTCTAGAGGTAGTGCTCTGCGATATTCCAATACTGATAAGCAGGGTATAATATCTTAAGCAACTAGAGATTAACCCTAACCCTAATTTTCCCAAATCAGTATTAACAGGTCAGACAGGCACGAAGAAGAGATTGTGGATGAGGAGTAGCCCACGGATAGTGCAGTTCAGGAGGAGCTACACGATCCCTCAGTATATAGTACTTTTGAGTAGTTATGTAGATTTAGTCTGTTTTGGATGTAAAATATCATTATAGGATCTTTGATCTTGTATCTATTAATGTATGTTGTTTGCAGAGACGAGGTCACCTTTATTCTTAAAAAAAACAATTTGGAACATCACTGGGGGGATGAAAACCCGCATGATAAGCACTCTGATAAATTTATAATATAGATATTGCAATCCATTTCTCATTAAAATATACTTACATATATGGCTAACAGATCAGAACAAAATTAGGAGTTGCCAAAATATTCAGAAGCAAGAACCTGTATAATGTGCATGTATAAAACGTAGGATGTTGATTTATGGAGCTGAGCTCGATGGCTTGCCAAGATAACTAATTACAAGAAACTAGCTCAAACGCAAAGACCAGATAAGCAATTAGATTGAACTATGAAAGGCTTTATTTGTGCTAATGTGAATAAGGAAGACATGATGTATTGTCAGTAGTCATCTGCAAATACTTTTCACGAGTGCACAAATTCTAAAGCATCGGTAGATAGTTAGATGTTGTGCTCTAAACTCTCGAGTAAAATTGGAGAGGATCCTAATTCTCGAAAGAGAAGAAATTGACAAAACTAGATATCTCAAATCTTTATGCAAACAAGCTATAAAGCATGGAAAGCACTTGAAACCATAGACATTTCTCTTAATTTTTATTATAACCTAATGCATAGTTGAATAAAGTATAGGTTGATAGCAAAAAGAACTGCAGCAGCTTGCATCTAACCTTCTGACCGTATGTTCAGCCTTATGTTCATAATAAATGAACTTGTACATGATTTGTGCATGATGCAACTGACTTCGTCTCCCTCCTTGACCAACCTCTTCTTCTTTTCATTTGCCGGCTTCCTCTTCCTCTTCCTCTCATTGCCTCTTCTACTCAATCTACTATTCACCATTGCCTTCTCCCTGCCTCCTTTGCTTTGTCTCCTCTGCTCTTCCCTCATCTTATTTTCCACTCTACAACTGCTGCTGCAATTACAGTAGCAACCAGCAACCCCACAGTTTTAACGACTACCACAAAGTTGCAATCATTGTTGCAAGCAGTTGTGTATATTTTCAACCAAACAACCAACATACCCTCTCAATTTTATTTATGCTCCAAAACATAGTACTGAGGCACCGACAACCAAGCACATCAATGAAGTTGGAGAACATTAGTGGATCATCAGATACAAGTGCCAGTCATAAATAATTGAAAAAAAGGTTTTGTTGTTGTTGTTGTACCACCAAAATACAGAACAATTCATAAACCACAGATCAATCAAAGAAGAGTAAAGCAGTATAAGTGCCAGTCATAAATAATCCACAGCGCGTACATCATCAAAGAACTTACATAACATATGTCCAGAAAAGATTTTCTTTCTAATACATATACCACCCACTAATTCCTTGGTTAAGCTTCCAAGAAAATAAAAAAATAAAAAAAGTAAACCTCCCCTTGATTCATGTGTATGTGGCAATTAGGTCCACTAATCCTTCGTTTGTTGCTTCATATAAGAACCCAATTTGCACATATTACACGCAATAGGTTCAAATTTCAATATTTCTATTCAAACTCAAAGTAGCTGCCGTTACATAGTAAACCAGAAAATTCTCCTAAACAAAGTCCTTTTAAACTGGCTGGCTAGATAACCAGGGTTAATTTAGTTAGAATTTGAGGACCTAACATCAAGAATTAAAAGGGTTATATCTTAAAACTCTTTCAAAAAATTCTGACAAGTAAGCCTCTCGACAAATCAAAGGCTCAAGTTATCACTGGTGGACTCCGCCTCTCCCTCCACCACATTACCATCCTCTTCCTCTTTACCCCCCTCTTCTGCCTTGTCATCTCTGTTCTTCGATTCTAACAGTACATGCTTCTTTCCTAATAAATGTGTTTCCATAACTTGCCTACTATTACATTTCACTTTGCAAAGTGGGCACCACAGATAGATTCCCTTCTGAATAACCTCCTGCATTTTTCCATTGGCACGAATACTCACCTTCTTTCCTCCCAATAGTCTGTTTCTCATTTGGGCGCGGCTCTTTTTTGGTGCTGCTGAAGGACTGTTATTATTGGTGGTAGGTTTGGATGTAGATTTTGTGGTAGGTTCCACAGATTTCTTTTCGGAACCAAACTTAGCAGTCCTTGCAAGGTGCTTCTTTCCCTTGAGGTGGTCGTTAAGGCTGTCCTCACATGTCATTGAGACTTCGCAAAGAGCACAGCTCCAGTCCTTTTTGAGAGCATGCTCTAATAATTTCACAAAACCAGTTTTGGATGTCGAGGTCTTCATCCTGATTCCTTCGGGTTTCTGATGAAGAATTTCATATCAAAATTACAGAATGCTATTTTATTTTACCTCAAAAAAATTACAGAATGCAAATTAAATTTAATGCAAACACTTCCACCGCAAAACATGCAGCAGAAAGTTCTAAGTAGATACAAGAATTGTCAACAGTGGTGTAGGTCAATCAAACAAACAGAAGATACACAGATATTTAGAAAACATGTACCCAAGTATATTAGTAAGTGAAAAGACTTCTGACCAAGCAATGGTTGAATTTTTTTTCTATACTGACATACTTTTTGAAAATTTTGACCAAAATGACCCACTTTCGAAAATATTTATCCAACTGACCCAGTTTTGGAAACGTTAGCATAAAATGCTATTGGCAACAACATCAAACATTATTTTGATGTCGTTATTACCAAGAACGGCATCTGAAAAAAATTCCAATGCTGCTTTCTGTAGTAACGGCATCATTTCATTTATTCTCAATCGTGTACTCTCTGACTTGGAAAAAATTGCAAGTGTGGTAACATCTTATAACTGTTGCCGTTATCCCCAACAACGGCATTCGCAAGGCTAATGCCGCTATTGGCAAGAACAACATCAGTTATAATAATTATTATATATAAATAGTGGTCCCCTTTCCTCCTTCCTCTTTCACTTGACCTCTCTCTCCACTCCTCAACCCCAAACTATAAAACCCTCGAGCACAAATCCAACTTTTGTTTACTCTCAAACTTCATCGCTCCTACATCCCTCTCCTCCCACTTCGAAATACAACTCCCCCAACGTGATAAATCTCCAACATTGTCTCCGGTCATCTCATACATCATTCACGGCATATTCTCCGTGCTCTAACTTCCAGTTTAATTTGAAAGTATTCCTATAACCATATGTAATATGTTGTGTAGGTTATGCTTGTAGTTAATGATTCGAATATTCGTCTATTAATATATAGGTATGGATTACGATATACCTATTTGGTAATTGTTGTTGCTAATTTTGGTGTGGAGCAAACAGATAAATTTGTGGATTCTTGGAGAAACGAATAAAGCAAACCTGTTGATTTTCACCAGCATTTTGACTGGTTTCTTGTCGCTGCCGTGAACCTGCAAAAAGTTTGATATACCGAGAGATTATGAACCCTCCGATGCTCTTGTCAGTAATCAGGAAGATTATGAAAGAGCTTTATGTGCAAAAAAATTGATTACCTTGTTATGGTGGGGGGAGAAGGGTAATTATAGTCGCCTTAGAGACACGTTTCGAGAGAAGAATGTATCTCTACTTTCCGGTGTTTTTGGATAAGATGTAGAGTTTAAATCGTTTCATAGAGATAACCATGAATTTAAATAACTGTTTAAATACCCTGGGCTGGTTTGTAGCTGGCTGCTACCTATATCCAATAGAACAGATCCGTTTAAGGGTTATTGGGCTTTGAAGAAAGACTCAGTTTCCAATTCGGACCCATTTGTAGGTGAAATTACCGTTTTACCCCTGAGAGATTTAAGATTCATGCCCAATTTGAACGGTCACGATTTAATCCTATTTTTAGCCATATCACGAGCAGCCCACTCTCGAAGACTGAGTTTAACAGCCTTTGAGGAGTAGTTTTGTTTAACTAATGGCGTACGAGATTTTATCAGAGTTCTTAAGGGAGTTTGGATCTTGCTCGAGGTATAACGGTGTCAATCTGAGCTTGTAAAATGCTCAAAATTATTCTCACATTTTTCTGGATTTTTTGTGATTTATACAAATTTTTAATCATTTTTTGAATTTTTATTCAATTTCCAATTTTAAATAATTAATTATCGAAAATATTAATTAATTATTCGAATTAAATAATTATATTTTCAAAATTTTAAATTATTTTCTGAATTAATAATTATTTTTAGAATTTTTAATTAATTTATTTTGAAGTTTAATTAATTTTTCGGATTTTTTAAATAATTAATTCAATTAAATAAATAAATTAATTAATTAATATTTACCTGTACACATGGCACAATCTTGTGCGTTGATCACGATCAAGGGGGCACGCATCGGGAGGAGGCAATTTTTCCCATATTTCGTTTGGAACACACTACGTTCGGAACACATCGCCGACCCACCAGACGCTGCCATGTGGCGGTCAACGGTCAACGTTGACCGGCCACTTGCCCCCCTCCTTTTTCCTTCTTCTCCTATCTTTCTCCTTCGCCCTTCGTTCGTCTTCTCCCTTCCCCTTCGTCGAACACAACGTTTCCATCGTCGACCTCCAAACACAGGGCTCCCCCATTCGATCGATGGAGTTAGGCGAACGTGATGAGGTCGAGCTCGACCAAGATCAACTATGCTGATGGGGGGCTTGGTGAATGTGGTGAGGAGTTGGTCGAGGAGTGGAGGTGAGCTCGGAGTTGGGCGAGCTCGGCGAGCGAAGATGAAGGACATTTGGACCGCAGTCATGGCGACTAGCAAGTGGGGCGAGCTCGACGAGTTCAGTAATGGGTTCGACTTTGGCGATGGAGCTCGTCGTTGTGGAGACTGGCAAAGAAGTGCTCGAACTCGGCGGTGGCTTGGAGTTGGAGCTCGGCATTAACGCTCAGCGAATTCAGTGTGAGGGGTCAAGCTCGGCAATGAGTAGCTCGACGAGGAGTTTTGGCGAGGAGCAGAGGTGGAGCTTGACAAGGAGTCGGAGCTTCGCGAAGGAGATGCTCGGCGAACGGGGGAGAGTTGGAGCTCTTCGATGGAAGCTCGGCGAGGGGATGGGCTCGACTAAGGGGGAGTTAGGCGAGCTTGGTGAACGGTCGAACTGGACGTGGCGAATTCTCGTCGATGGGTTCGAAATGGCAAAAAGGAGAGCTTGGCAAACGATCGAGCTCGACGTTAGGGGAGCTCGGCGGTGGCGGTCGTGAGGTCGAGCTTGGAAGTGAGAAGGGGAGCGCGACCATGGAGGTGATGGTGATGGCGAAGTCGGCTTTGGATATGGGCTCAATGCTTCGGCGAAGGAGATGAGCTGGGGTTTTTTCTTTTGGTTTTTGGCGGGAGAAAACGAAGGAGAGGAAGAAGAGGGGGATGAAGGAGTTGTGGGTTTGCGGGTGTGAGACCCGTACCTGCGGACCCGTTAAGTGTCTTGGCCTTCAGATTTTGCTTTCGGGTTTGGGTCATAAACCCGACCCGATCCGAAGCTCTTCCTCTTTCACGAACCGAGTGTATTTGCTTGGATTTTTTTTAGAATTTGTGATCGTTGATCTTGATTTGAGCGCGGATCGCGAGGAGAATTTTTCTCGCATTTTTCGTTCGGATCCACTTCTGCTCAACTCGATCTGGCGATCACGGCGAACGGTCAGCGAACGTTTGGAGAACGTTTTGAAGAACGTTGGCGAACATTTTGGCCTTGTTTCGTTCGGTTCTTCGTTTGTTCAGTGTGCCTCGGCGAATGACTTGGCGAGCTATAGCTGAGCGATACGTGGCATTGACCGTTGACTGGTCAACGCCGACCGTTGAGTGATCAACGCCATTTCGCTCATTTTCTGATCGGAACTATGTCTGTTCGGCTTAAAACGGCAAGCATGGCGAACGTGCGTCGAGCTACAGATGAGTGACATGTGCTCTAGACCGTTGACTGGTCAACGCCACTTTGCCCATATTTTGATCGGATCATCGTCTGTTCGACACGAAGCAGCGAGCTTGGCGAGCGTATGTCGAACTACAGGGGAGTGACACGTGGCTCTAGACCGTTGACTGGTCAACGCCACTTCGCTCATTTTTCGATCGGATCACTGTTTGCTCAACCAGCTCAGACTGTTTGGCGAACAGTTGTGGCGAGCTTCACTGTGACTAGTTTTTGCAGAGCTACGGAGGTCCGATCGGGGCGTGTGACCCCTCGTTTCGAAACTGACTCAAAGATCTACAATTTCTCTTCAGAAGTCAGTTGAAGAATCACCCTTCTTCATGGTCAAAATGGTCCGGCAACATCTCTGTCTTCATGAAGTTAGGAAGAGCGTTGTATGTCTGTTGCAAAGATCCATTCTTGGGGGCGAGTTATATGAGCGTCTTTATATGAGTTAGGCTCCAAACTCTCCCAGAAGAAGGCCGCTTAGGATGTAAGTTTGAGGAGGAACTCTAAGGGAGAGTTGAGCTCCGAACTCGTTGAGAAGATGTCCGCTTTGGAGGTGAGCGGAGCAATGAGATTCACCAGGCTTTAGGAGAGAGCCGTTTAGGAGACAAATTTGAGAAGCAACTCTTGGGGAGAGTTGAGCTCCGAACTTGTTTAAAAGAGGTCCGCTCTGGAGGCGAGCGGAACGATGAGCTTCACCAGGCTCTAAAAGAGAGCCATTTAGGAGACAAGTTTGAGGAGCAATTCTTGGGGAGAGTCGTGCTCCGAACTTGTTGTTTAAGAGAGTTTCAACAGTTGTGGGCAAATAGGGAGCTACTTCGTACTCTCTCGTTCGCAAATAGCTGAAGTGGCATCGAACCAAGTGTTGGACTCCGAACTTGTTGTTTGAGAGTGTTTAACGAGTTGTAGGAGCAATTTCGAATGGTGAGCTGCTCCGCATTTGTTTGTTTACAAGCAGCTAAAGCGGCGTCGAACCAAGTATTGGACTCCAAACTCGTCTTTTGAGCTTAGTAAGTTGTGGGAGCAGCCCTTTAGGACAAGCTGGACTCAAGTTTTATTGAAACAAACTAAGTGGCCGCTTCAATGGGACGAGCCATTATTACATGCTTTTGGTCGGCCTACAGGCTACAAGCACCGACCTTATTGAAAACTGAAAACCTACTTCTACAATAGGGTGAAGGCCTTTCGGGAGGAGTTTAATTCTCCCCCATTGGACTCCATGAATAAGGTGGAGGATGGCCCCAGATTCGGAGTCTTGAAACTCGACGGGCCTCTCGATTCTCTTGTTGGCTCCTCGGGGTGAAGAATCGGCCCCGTCCTTTATGATGAACTTGGCCAGGTGTCCCCGCTGTATGAGTTCTTCGATCTTCTCTTTGAGAGCCCGACAATCATCCGTGTCGTGACCGTGGTCCCTATGAAAGCAGCACCACTTATCCATGTTTCTTTTCTTGCCAGGGGTATTCATTCTGGGGGGACCACAGAGTAGCCCTTCCTTATCCACCTCCATAAGAATCGCTGATATACTAGCATTGAGGGGGTGAACTTCTCAAAACGAAGAGCTGGGAGGCGCTGGCCATTATTGTCCTTCTGTAATTTCTGGGAGTCTTCTTCGCTTGTATTCTTCTGTTTGTTACCGGAAGATGACTCCTCTTGACTGGGGTGATTGAAAGCCTCTTTCGCTCAGATGTACTTCTCACTCCTAAGCAGGAGTTCTGAAAAATTCCGAGGAGGCTTCTTGGCACGGGACGCCTTGAGGTCGGCGTTATTGACATTGTTCCTGAATGCCGCAGAGGCTACTGATTGATTGAGAAAGGCAATAGATCGGGTTTCGGCGGTAAAGCGCCGAACGTAATCTCTTAGGCGATCACTCTTTCTTTTGTTGAGAGCTAGCAAAGATGCACTTATTTTTTCGGCTCGGCGACTGCTAACAAAATGGGTGAGGAAGAACTCCTCAAACTGTTCAAACGAGAAGATAGAGGCTGGGGATAGACGGGAGTACCACTCTCGTGCTGGTCCCCTCAACGTTGCTGGGAAGGACTTGCAAAAGAAAGCATCCGAGGCTTGATGAATCATCATAAGAATTTTAAAACTCTCGATATGATTGGCCGGGTCACACTCCCCATTGTAGGATTCAAAGCGGGGCATCCTAAAGGCTTCGGGGACCGGAGCTTCCATGATGGCCCTAAAGAAGGGGGTCTGCTTGGCTGGAACTTATTGGCCCGTTGTTCTTTTTCGAGATTTATCTTGTTGAGGCGCCTCTCCATCTTGTGGAAACGGCGGCGGACCGAGTCATCCCTTCGGTCGGATCTAGTCGACCCTCGGGACTCTCCTTTGTGAGTGGCGGAATGATGAAGGTTAGGGGCACGCTGATCCTGACTCGTGGCAATATTAAGAGCTCGCATGAATCTTGTTTGAAGTTCTGGAGCTCTGCCCGAGTGACTGGTGCCCCTCCAGCTCGGCGATCCCTAGGTATGGCTTAGCTTACTGGAGTATGACTTCTCCGCCGATGATGTTGAGATGACCAGAAGATCCGGGGGGAGGGGATCTTCTGGTCTTCAGTCTGCGGGGGGTCCAGACTCTCGAGACCCCTGGGTGCTCAGGTTGATAGACTCCTTCAAGGGATCGTCATCCATTCAAGCGAGGTCGGAGGTCAACCCCTGCTGGCGATTAACAATTACTTAACGGAGATCCTGCTCGGGAGGGCTTTGAGAAGCCATAGAGTCAACTGAAGGATTGTGGACCGAGACATAGTCATGAAAAGGATGTTGCTTTGGACGACTCCGACGAGAGCCCCCTTGGGCAACCCCCTGAGACCCTGGAGGGGCCGGTTGAGGAGGAGGTTGTTGAGGAAGAACATCTTGGACTGGAGGAAGAGGAAGAGGAGTGGCTCTTCGACTGGAGGGCACTGCCTTCCCCTTCTCTTTCGGATGCATGGTTTGAAAATGACTTTCGCTGATGAGGTAAGGTTGGGTTGCTTTTCAAGTTTCCCACAGACAGCGCCAATTTGTTGCTGTTGATTTTGGTGTGGGAGCAAACAGATGAATTTATGGATTCTTGGAGAAACGAATAAAGCAAACCTGTTGATTTTCACCTGCGTTTTGACTGGTTTCTTGCCGCAGCCATGAACCTGCAAAAAGTTCGATACACCGGGATGGATCCCGGCGACGAATCCTCCGACACTTTTTGTGAGTAATCAGGAAGATTATGAAAGAGTTATGTGGAAAAAGATTGATTACCTTGTTATGGTGGGGGGAGAGGGGTATTTATAGTTGCCTTAGGGACCCGTTTCGAGATAAGGATATATCTCTACTTCCCGATATTTTTGGATAAGATGCAGAGTTTAATCGTTTCGTACAGATAACCATAAATTTAAATTACTCTTTAAATACCCTGGGCTGGTTTGTAGCGGACGGATCCGTTTATGGGTTATCGGACCTTGAAGAAAGACCCAGTTCCCAATTCGAACCCGTTTGTAGGTGAAATTATCGTTTTACCTCGAAGAGATTTAAGATTCGTGCCCGATTTGAACGGTCGCGATTTAATCATATTTTTAGCCATATCAGTTATATTTCGGAGGTGAAATAATTTAAGATCCGAAGATAGGATATACCATTTCTCGGTCAACATTAATAAAACATTTCTTATGAACAAAATTCAAGTATTGGGATTACACTACTCGTTTCAATACACTATCATAATTGACAACTCTAAGAATTTTGGAATACCTAGCATAGTTTCGAATTCAAGGTGAGAAGTTCGAAGAATTGACTTTGAGATCCAAGTGAATGGAGAGAGGAGATGAGGAAATCGGAGGGGATGAAAGTTCAAGTTTATGGATGAGTATTTTGTGAATTATTTGGGGATATGAAATAGGACATATTGAAGGAGAAGTGGGATTTGTGCTCTAGGGTTCTAGGATTTTGGTTTCGAAAGAGAGAAGGTGAAAGAGGAAGAAGGAAAGGGGGCCACTATTTATATATAATAACTATTACAACTGATAATGCTATTGCCAAAAGCGGCGCATCAACCTTGCGAATGTCGTTGTTAGGGATAGTGGCATCAGTTATAAGATGTTTCCACACTTACAATTTTTTTTCCTAGTCAGAGAGTTCACTATTGAGAGGAATGAACTAATGTTGTTACTCCAGAAAGCGGCATTGGAAAAAAAAAACCCAGATGCCGTTCTTGGCAACGACATAAAAATAACATATGCCGTTATTTTTTTTTTTGGGAAAAAAATGACATCGACACCGCTTCATTAATAAAAATTAACGAAACAAGTATTACAACTACTATACATCTATTCGTTCCTTAAAACGGAACAACGAAAAACAATTACATAGCCAACATACAATAGTAACTAGTCCCCCTAGCTAAACTTGTAGACGAAAGCATCTGTAACCTGTTCTCCCACCCATCTCTACAAGATGTAATTTGAATTTCAGAATAATCTAATTTGAAATTTGAATTCCATCAATATTCCTTACCACCCCAGAACTCCCTCCACCCTCCCCCAAATGTCTACCTTGGCAATAACCACATCCACCATCTCTTGCCGGCATGCTTCATTCTCTCCTGACGACATTGCCGTCATACCACCACTCTATCCACACCACGACACCATCTTCCGATTGCGTCAACTTCAGCCATCAACAGTAGTCATAGTTCTCAACCAACAAGCCGACGCTCCGGACGAACTCCCCCGACGAACACCTCCGCCGTGACAGCTCATATTAGGGGATCCCCCTGTCCAACCCAAACTGCCCAAACATACTTTGAATTTCAAAAATCTAGTATGAAATTCAAAAGTCAATCAAATTTCCTCTCCCTACTCACCAAATATGTTTTGAATTTCAAAAAAATCTAAATTGAAATTCAAAATTCATCCAAATCTTTCCCTCCACCCCCAAACTACATGAATTTGAATTTCGAAACAAAATAATCTGAAATTCAAATAAAAAAAACACTCGTCAACTAAAATTTGAATTTCAAAACTTGAAATTCAAAATTCTAGAAATCTCCCCCCTCCATACTCTAAATTCAAATTTGAATTTCGAAAATCAAAATCGAGATTCAAATTTTGAAACTCAAATCATGGCTCCTTTGCTCCGGCAGTAGCTAAAGCAGATGGACGTTTCCTCAAAGCCCCTCACGACCACCTCGACGAGCCCCTCCGACACCGCTGAGATCTCAGCATCCACGACCGATCCAAGCCCTAGTTGGCTACTTCGTCGATCCAAGTCCACCTGTTAGTTTTATTTTATTATGTGGCCTATGTTATAATTGTGCACCAATTTCATTTTAAGAAATTAACGAAAAGGCATCTGAATTTTTGATGGAAAAATTCGGATTGCTATTAATAAATGTACTGGTCCCAATTGGTTGCCTTTAATAATATTAAAAGACCTCTTCTATATTTGGAAGACTCTGATACCAAATGATAGACATAATAAAACATAACGTGTTTTTACAATTAGAACACGCCATCCAGAATCCGTAAATCCAAAATAAAATAGCAAAGGAATTTAAATCTTACAATTCTGAATTGAAGACATCTTTAGGCGGAAGCGTTAGCACTGATCTTCAATGGTTTTCCTCAGATCTGATGATGGAGACCTTCGGCGTTTTTTTTACTTCTCTCCTTTAAAATGGACGAAACTTTTTTAGAATAATATCCCTAAAAATCAGTGGAGTCAGACGTTTTCAGAAAATGATCCCTTAAAATAAATGGGTAGAAAAAATCTTTTTGGAATCAGATCCTCCAAATAGAGAAGAGGTCTTTTAATATTATCTAAGGCAACCAATTGGGACCAGTACATTTATTAATAGCAATCCGAATTTGTCCATCAAAAATTCAGATGCCTTTTCGTTAATTTCTTTAAATGAAATAAGTGCACAGTTATAACATAGGCCACATAATAAAATAAAACTAACATTCTCCCACTTGGCCGTAATGTTATAACATAATAAAGTACACATTCAAAATTGGCCAATATGATTTGCATTAATCGTAAACCTGTTCAGTTAGAAAAACCAAACCAAACTAATGTAATCAGAATAACAAATGTCGTTATTTGACCCCCATTAATTATAGCATGGGCACTCTTTTTTGATATGTTGGATCTAATACAACAAGTTTGTATGAAATTTTGGTCCAAACTAGATCATAACCAAGAGTTTTGGCAGTTTTCACGTCCATTTGATGTAGTTCTAAATCATAATAAGCTACAAGGGCTAAAACAATTGTTAATGAATCTTTCTTTGAGACAGGAATGGAACATTGGGAAGCTGCCAAGAAAGTTTTACGCTATTTGCAAGGGGCAAGATTATATGCTTACTTACAAGAGGTCAAATAACCTTGGAGTTATTGGTTATTCTGATTTAGATTTTTCTAGATGTGTCGACAGTAAGAAATCCACATCAGGTTACATATTTATGCTTGCAGGGGGACCAATTTCATGGAGGAGTACTAAGCAGTCTTTAAGGGCATTTTCATTATGCAAGCAGAATTTGTAGCGTGTTATCATGCTACTGGTCAAGCAGTTTGGTTAAAGAATTTTATACCAGGACTTGAAGTAATTGACAGTATTGCGAGGCCACTCACCTTATTTTGTGATAACGAGGCTGCTGCTTTCTTCTCTAAGAATAACAAATCAAGTGATGCATCTAAGTGGATTGACATCAAATATCTTGTTGTTAGAGACAGTCAAAGATGGTACTATTATGATACAACATATTAATACAAGAGCTATGTTTGCTGATTCTCTAACAAAAGCGCTACCACCCACTCTTTACAAAGAGTTGCCGGCATGGGTTTAGTTAATGTATTATAATTTTGTTGTTGTAAACTATATATATATATATATATATATATATATATATATATATATATATATATATATATATATATATATATATATATATATATATTATGTTATGTACTAAGTATTTAACTTTGAATTTTTAAAATTTGCTTACTATGATGCGCATAATTTTATTTAATCTAAGCAAATTACTTATGAGGACCGAATGAAAATTATTAACCATTGTTGGAAAGAGTACCAATGCTATAATTAATGGGGATCAAATAACGACATTTGTTATTCTGATTACATTAGTTTGGTTTGGTTTTTCTAACTGAACAGGTTTACGATTAATGCAAATTATATTGGCCAATTTTGAATGTGTACTTTATTATGTTATAACATTACGGACAAGTGGGAGAATGTTAGTTTTATTTTATTATGTGGCCTATGTTATAACCGTGCACCAATTTCATTTAAAGAAATTAGGCATCTGAATTTTTGATGGAAAAATTCGGTTTGCTATTAATAAATGTAGTGGTCCCAATTGGTTGCCTTAGATAATATTAAAAAACCTATTCTCTATTTGGACGGATCTGATTCCAAAAACGTTTTTTCTGCCCATTTATTTTAAGGGATCATTTTCTGAAAACGTCTGACTCTCCACTGATTTTGAGGGATATTATTATGAAAAAGTTTCGTCCATTTTAAAAGAGAGAAGTAAAGAAAACGCCGAAGGTCTCCATCATCAGATCTGTGGAAAACCATTGAAGATCAGTGCTAAACGCTTCCGCCTAAAGATGTCTTCAATTCAGAACTGTAAGTTTTAAATTCCTTTGCTATTTTATTTTGGATTTACGGATTCTGGATGACGTGTTCTAATTGTAAAAACACGTTATATTTTATTATGTCTATCACACGCCACTCTGACGAGCCCTGGATGGAGTCGTGCTAAACCCAACATTAGCGACTCCACCGACGCCACACTCGATGATCCAAGCCCACGTCACTCGTGATGAGCCCAGTCCCGTTACCGACGGCCGTCAATGTCGTCTTGGAGTGTGGCCATCAATGCTTCGAGGCATCGACCATCCCCGATGTTGTCATCTCCCGCCGACGGCCTCAATACTACCTCACATGCAGTCTCTGCTACTCTCGACGGCACAGCCCCACCATTAACGTCAGCCACCATGCCGTTGAAGCTGTCTGCCGTGTCATCCAACTCTATCAACCATAGATCCAAAAGAACCCATATCTAAACTCCAAACTGGAAGATCCGAAGAGATCACCGCCGCATCGGAAGCGGGGTGACAGGTTGGGGGAAGGAGGAGGAGGAGGTGACGAGGGAGTCCTCCCCCCTCTCCAGACGTCTTCTTTCTTTTTTTCTCTTTTTTTTTGAGTTTTTGGGGAGCTTCTCTCTCTAGAAAATCCAGAGAGAAACCCCAGACTACCTTTCCGCTGCTGAGCGTTTTATGCAGACGTGTTCAAAACTAGGTCAATTGGATAAATATTTTCGATAGTGTGTCACTTTGGTCAATATTTTCAAAAAGTGGGTCAGTAAAAATTCGCAATTGTTGTAACCTGCCACTTAAAAAGTACAGGTGCAAAAGAAACATGATAATACAACCACCAACTCTCACAAGGAATATGGATTGATTCAATAACAGCATTCGAGCACTGAACAATATATATTGAATTATTGATTGATAATTGACAAAAAAGATACAATGAAAGAGTGGTCTACTTTTCCATTACATGTAATAATATTAAGCAAGCCTAGTAAGTTTTCAGAGTGACAAGGCACAGGCCTAAGTAAGCTTAAACAGTGAAACCCAGAATATATCATTTCAACTGGAACAAGAGAATGGCTAGAGATATCGAGATTTATAGTGTTGTTCTGAATACTGGAGAGAGTTCAATTGTTATATTAAAATATGGATAAAATAGGACAGAAAAAAAAGTGTACATAATTCTACCACCACTTAATTACTCCTAGTCTTATTGTAATTAAATAAAGTAACTAAAATGGTAAATATATGATCAAAAAAAAACTAAAATGGTAAATAGGTAGGAACGGAACTGAATGTAACAAAACTAAGAAAATGAGGTTCGATCAAACTATTTCCATAAACAATTATGAGGAGTAGCATCATTTGAGATATCCTTCAGATATAGTGACCCCATACTCATAATAAGGCTTGAAGGTGAAGTGGAGTTTATAGCCTTGGAGTACCATATCATTACCAAGAAAATAAAGGTACTTTATATCCACAGTACTACTACTGCAAATTCCGATAAAAATGCAAATTTAACATGGAAACAAAAACCAGCTTAGAGACTAAACTAAGAATAATGAAATCAAGGCAAAACTTGGAAAACAGGAGAAGGTTAAGAAAACCACCTCATCGATAGTCATAGTTTCATCATGACCCGAATGCGGCTCACTGGGGCTAGTCCTAAGCGGCAATCTCTCCCTCGAATCAACTTCCTTTTGACCAGGAACAAAGAATCTTTCTCTCAACATGGCTTCTCTCCGAAGAGGAACAAGGCCACCAAATCTGTCATCTGGATGTATCGCCATCAACGGCTCAATGACTGGTGGCTGACGATGAAACCTATTGGACATCATCATCCCGCGCTCCATCTCCAATTCACGCTTCAATTGCTCTTCCATCATCCTCCTCTGTGCAATTCTTCTCACCATAATCTCCTCTTTGATCCTCTCCTCATACAACTCCCTTTGCAACTCCTCAATTGATCGTTTCCGACCTGCCAAGCCTTCTAGTCCCATGAGAGATACAAAACAAGAAATGTGTTTATTACCACATGGAAACAAAGACATGTATTATTGTACATTCCACCTTTTCCCTTACAGAGTTTTTCCAACATTCCTCGCTAACAAATGTTCTAATTTCATATAACTCACACTATTTCCATAATCCTACCTCGACCAACTTTAAAAGTGATAAGTCATAATCTTGATTGCAACCCATTTGATTGTTAGGCCGGCTTCATGTGTTCGAGACATAAGATAAAAATTTCTAAGTTAAAATGTGTTAACATGCGAAGCAGTTTGGGAGTTTGGAAACTGTAGCCTATGTTATAAAATTTTAAATTTTAATTTTTTTTTAAAGAGAAGCTGCAGATTTTATAATGATTTATTGTGTACAATATTAAGTTTGTTAAATTTCAATAAGAAATCCTATTTTCGTATGACTTTCTATATCTTCTAATAAAAGTTCTTAAACAGTAAATAATTAAAAAACTTAAAATTTTACATTAAAAAAAATCGTAAATATTTTCTTTTAGAAAAAAAAAAGAAACAACAAAACTTAAGAAAATTAATGTCCACTAATAATTTTTAATGAAAGTTCTAAGAAAAACAAACAATCCTAGAAAAATCACATCTTTGAACCTACCCTTTTCTGGGAAGAACTTTCACATAAAAATAAAATCAAACCCAAAAATCCAAATTATTTGAACTCGAAAAAAGAATATTAAATTCACACCCGCAAAAAGATTAAAAAAACCTACAAAGAAAAAGATCAACTTGCAGATATATTGCACGAACTTTTCAGATTTTTTTTTTTCCCAATTTTCTTACCTCGCATTGCCGGATCGGCGGAGGCGACAAAGAACTCGTTGGAAGAATACAAAGACTGCGGCGGCGGAAGCAGCAGCGCCGAAGGCACAGGCGGCGTTGCCGCCAGTCTCTCTTCGCTGGAGCGGTAACGGAACTCCATTGACAATTGAAGAGAGATTTTAGGGTTTTGGATGATTTTCTTGCGAGATTTGGGAATTTGAACGAAATTGTGCTAAATGAAAATCACGTCAGGTTATGAATGATAAAGAGAGAGGAAGGCGGGAGCGTTGATTGATTGATGGATGGATAGATGGATTGATTAGTGTGGGAATTTAAAAGGGCCCGATAATTATGGAGACTGATTAAAGACTGTTTTTGACTAGATATGGGCTGGGCTTGATTGGGCCTTTGGGGCTTTGAAAGAATAAAATGTGGTATCATTATGAGTTGAAAGAATAATTTAACTTCAGTTACATTGCATTGTCGGTGCGAATAATCTAGTAGTTCTTTGTATAATGTGAGATGCGTTTTGTCGGACTTTGCTTGTAAGAGCATCTACAGTCGTCAAAAGGTAAAAAATAGCAACATGCATATTTTACAAATAGCATTTAAGAATTTGCTGCAATCGTCAAATGCTATATTATAGCAAATTAATATTAAAAAATTGATAGACGTAAAGTGAAGATGCGTCCCACAGTTTTTTAAATTTTTTTCAATTGCGACAAAAAATTAAAGCCCCCTTGGATTGCGTCCCACTTCATGCAATTGAATTTTCTACCATATTGTTTGGTTTAAAAAAAATAAATAAATAAATAAAACCCAACGGACGCAACATGAAGTTGCATCTTGGGGGGTTTTGGATTTTCCGCTTTTTTTTATTTGCAAAAATTAATTATTTTTTTAGCGACGAAACTCAAAGTTGCGTCTGACGATTTAAAATAATATTTTTTTGAGTGACGCAACATGAAGTTACATCTTGTATAATATGCATAATTCTTATATCCTCTCTCATATATAGCAATCTACTGTAGCAGAATATGGATAATATGCATATTTAGCAGACGAACCGCAGCAATTTTTTTGACAAAATATACATAATATGCATATATAGCAGACAAGTACAGATTCTCTAACGTATCTTTTTAAGTAAAGTTGAGATCGATGGTAATTATAATAATTCGGTACTTAGTGTGAGGCGGCAACAAGTAAATTAATTATTATAAGATAAAAATGTGTGTTTCCCACGATAATCTAGTTATAGGCAAAGGAAATAGATTGGGTGGACCACGTTATAAACCTGTATCGGCTTTAATGTGTACTTAAATCTATTTGCATATGCATTTATTTCTCCCGATGTTAATTTAATAAAGTATTAAAACCGGAACTGAATTTCTTGAAAATCGGAACTTGCTACCAGGTAGAAGAAAAAAACAGTAATTGATAAAGTGTGTGAAAATAATTTGTACAAGTCATAGTTGTAATCTATATGACGGAGGAAAATCGTGGCATTGGAGAAATCTTCTTGTAGAAAGCTAAAAATATTATATCCTCCTTCCTAAATCTATAATTTGCATTATTTAAAGTGTAATATATGCCAAAAAATATAGGAATATGAAAGTCACGAAGTTAAAAAATATTTGAGTAATGCTTTAGCCACTACCAATTTCATTAACATTTACTTCACTACCTTAGGTGGCCTATTCCTATTGGAGAGTTTCCCCACCTACTCTATCTTCTCCTATCTAGTGAAGTGTGCCACCTAAGATAGTGAAGAGAAATGTAGTGAAATTGGCAGTGGATGTAACATTACTCAAAATATTTTGCCTATATATGAATCATGTTGGTTCTATTGCTGAAAACAATTCTTTTCTTTTGCAACCACTTGATGAATAAGCCAAAGATGCTTAGATATCATGACTCGCGCCATTCAATCTTTTACAATATGTTATTCAGTTAAACACTATACATCATAAATTTAATATGTGATAATAAGATTTTTATTTCACTAGAAGGCGAAACTTTTTCCTATTAGAGCACCCATAATAGTGCATGCTATAAAATGTATATATACATATTTAAAAATAGCATTTGATTATTTTTCTGCAGTCGTGAAATGACAAAATATAGCAAATAGAAAAAATTCGAACTACGATTTTTTTTTATTGGACGAAACATGACCCATAGAAAATTCAATGGTCTCAATCAATAATCTATGAAAAATTATATGCAATCAAACTCATAGAATCCCCAAAAAAGCAAACATTTTGCAGTTTAGAGTCCGATGGATTGAAATAGTATAAAATATTTAGGATGAAACATCATATTTCGTCCGCTACAATATGCATATTGCTATATTTTCTTTCAGATATAGCATTTTAATGTAGCGAAAAAGCTAAAATATGACAGAATAGCACACGACTGCAATGCCCTCATTGCTATAAAATACATATTATAGATATATAGCACACGACTATGAATGCTCTTATTTTTATCTGTATACTTTATGTTTTGAAAAACAAAAGACAATAAATATATTTTATCTTTACTATTATAGTTGCACTTTGTGGTAATATGGACATGTCAGGCACTTTTGAGTCAAGCAGGAGTCAAGGCTTCGTATGGAGGAGGAGTAGTGCCTGGGTCTAACTGGCGCTCAATGCGGAGTTGGGGATCACCCATTGCGTCTTGAAATGATCTAGTGTATCTTTTATATCTTCCTTCGCTCTTTTAGATGTGATTTATTTTGATATTGTTGTCGTTTAGACATATTTCACTTTGGATTTTGTAATATTTGTTTTCTTGTTTTGTTAATTTCGCATTAATGAAGTGACGACGGAGTCATCTTTTTTTTGCCAGAAAAAAAAAAAAAAAAAAAAAAAACTTGTGATCCCTCTAACTAGCACTTGAATTTTCTATTAAATCATGAAATATCATTCCAAATAAAAAAACTCATGTATACGGTTTGTATTATTCTTTTTCTAACAAATTCTTAAAAACTATAATGTAAATATAAGGCTTTTCATATTCCGAAGAAAACTATAATGTAAAATAGCCTCTTTTTCCAATGTAAATGTAGCTATTGTTGGCTGTTTCCTTCACAAAACCAAGATTCCCTTCTCCTTTTTTAGTCCCACATCGGTGGGAAGGTATGCCTTATGAATGGTTATAATACAAACCATCCTTTACCCCATTGTAGTCTTGTGTGGTGTGGAGAGAACCCGTGGGCCACACGCGCGCTCCGCTGCTGCCGCCCGGTCTGGTTCGGTGCACATAGTGGGCACGGGTGTGCGCGCCCGCATCTGCGGACACGAATGCCGATCCGAAATTGCTCTTCGGGTTGGGGTTGAGATCCAAAACTTCTTTACGTTCTTGTGTCTTTATATTCCAAACTCCCTTCCTTTATTATCCTTCATCGCTGCTTCCGCAAACCCTTCCTTCGCTGCTTCCGCTCCCTTTCTTTTTCACCTTCGTTCTAGGCAAGGCTAAGTTCGGATCAATCTCTCGACGTTGTGTGCGACAGCGAGACGCCGGATCAATCTCTCGACGTTGTGTGCGACAGCGAGACGCCGGTGATACCGGGGGTTTTACCACTAGGAGCATCTGCGACGAGTCTGCACATAAGACCGCGGATCAACTCTTAGGGCAGTGCGTTCCGCGCGACTTCCCCATAGGCCGGTAACTCCGTTCTAAATTTATTTTGTTTCTTATATAAAGTTGCGAAAGAAATCAAGGATTAGAGGCGATTTTATTAACAGCTATTACAATGAAATATATTCGTATTACATACACTGAGCTAAGTACTCATGCATATTAATATATCAAATGCTCAAGTAACTTGTAGAGCTCTCATTCTCAGTGTCCACCACATTACCACCCTCTTCCACCTCCACCTCCACCTCCGCCTCCTCCTCCTGCAGCTCCTCCACTCTCTCCACCTCCTGTTCAGCCTTCCAACCGCTCTTCTTAGATTTTAAATGCTTGTGTTTCTTTCCAGATAAATGTTTATCCAAATCAATCTGACTCGTGCACTTAACTCCGCATATCATGCACCATAGATAGATCCCCTTCTGAATAACATCCTCCATTTGCTCATTCTTTTCAGAATCATCCTCCACTTGCCTGTTGGGACGAATGCACACCTTCTTCACTCCCTGTCTTCGGCTCTCCGTTTGGGTTTGACTCTTAACTGATGCCGAAGAAGGGCTGTTATCTTTGGTTGTAGGTTCTGCAGTCTTCTTGCCAGAGCTGAGTTCAGTGACTAATTCAATGTGCTTCTTTCCCTTGAGGTGTCCGTTAAGCTCGTCCTCGGATGCCATTGTGACTTCGCACAGAGCGCAGCTCCACTCCTTCTTTAGTGCAGACTGCGGGAATTTGTAATTACCAATCTCGGATAATGATCCAGGGGCCTTTCTTTTGGTTCCTGCAAGTTTCTGATGAAGAAAGAGGTGGGGTTCAAAGCAAAATTACTCAACACAAAGAATTTTCCAACGTAAATAGTTTCAGAGAAAACATATATAGCTCATCAGAATCACGCGACAAGCCAACAGTTTGAGTACTCAAATAGATGCAAAATCTTAAAAATCATAAGCAAGAAAACAAGTAGAAGATACAAAGACAATTGAAGTACAAACAAGATACAATCAAATACTCCGTATCAGAATCAATAAATTCTTTTCTGATAAAGAGAATTGATACAGCCTGCTAATTAAACAGAGACTTGGAATTGTGGTTGTAACTGTACGAACACTTGAGGAGTCTCAAGGCATGTAATGTAACCTCTCATTTGCATTACGTGTGCTAAATAACTATTGCCATAAAAAGCTACGAGTAAAAAAGACTAATGTTACGAAGTAAAACGAATCATGTGAGATATCCTTCGAATATAGTACCTTCATGCTCATATAAGGCTTGAAGGTAAACTTTTATAATTATTAAGAAAAATAAAGGCACTCTATAAATCCCTACTAAATTGTTTTTTTCTGTATGAAATTTAACTTCATAAAACACTGCAGTGATCCCAAAAAATTTGTCCCATAGTACAATATTAAAAATGACATATTTAACATAAAACAGATTCAACTTAGGAACTAAACTAAGCACACTGCAACTAAGACAGAAAACAGAGCATCATAGAAGTGAGGGTTTTTGACTCGTTAGTCTCATAAATCAAGTGTATGTTCTATTAGGTCTGCCACATCATATGATCTGCTATTAGGTCCCTCTCTTCGATTCATTCGTTGTTCTTAATTTGGGGTTAAATGGGTAATCTACTGCTTGTTATCGGGGGATACTAGAATTCCATATTATACCTTCACTTGTTTCACTCCTAAAAGCTCGATAATGGATCAGTCTGCAAGCACATGAGATTGACGTAGCTTGTTCAACAAATCTTACATGGAGATCAACCTATTATAGAGCCATTGGGAGTGAACAAGGGGAGGCATAGCAACAAATTGCAGTGTAATTGCCATTAATTCAATGACGGATCACCCAACTAATCAAAATTTTTGCAATCCGTCATTAAATTTGTATTTTGAGAAATTTTCTATTGGCTGGAATGAATCAGACTAAAGGACCTAATACCAATCCATATGATTTGGGGGACCCGATAGCAAATACACATAATTTAAGGGACAAGTTCGTAAAAAGTCAAAAAATTAATGGCTAAATAAAAAATGGTTAAAATCGAGAAACTTGCATGTACTATAATGTCAAATCAAATAATCCATATGTAAAATTGATCATTGCACATAACTACATAAGAAGGGTACGACATTAACATGCCATCAGTTTTTAAGTTACGTACAATGCACAAATTTTGTGTATGACCAAAATTACTCAGTTTTGAGTTCAGATTTCGATTTAAGTGGGTTTTGATCATGTAAGGAGTATGAGAGGAAAGAGAAGAGAAAGAGAGAAAGAGAAGAGGTAAAGAAGAGATGAGATTGTTGGATAGAATTCGAATTTGATGGATTTGGTCGGTTTAAATTTAATGGGTTTTTTCGGATATGAGTTTGATAGGGTAGGAGAAATAAAGAGAGGACAAAGGAGAGAGAGAGGGGGGAAAACGGTACAAGGGTATTATTCATATATAAAATGCATGTACTATATGTAACTTATAAACTAACCATTGAGTAACGCCGTACCCATCTTAGATGGTTATGTGCGTTGACAAATTTTGCAAGGGAGTTATCTACTTTTCCTAAAAAAAAAGTATAAGTGGATTTCTCGCATTTAACTTTAATTTTAAAATACCCTGAATATTTCACTAAAATTCATCACTTAAAGATTTCATTAATGAGCTCTCCTAAAAAAATTTGGTCAATCGATAACACCCTATGCTTTTCTTCTACCAATCTACCATTTTATATTGATTATTGTTAATCAATATTAGTTATTTAATAAGAGTGGAATAGGGAAAAGGGTGACAAGGGTTCGTTGTCGTAGTAGTATCTCCATTTTGACGATAACAGATAACAGATTAAGCACTCTAGATGTTATGAACAAATGCTATATTACTCAAGTATAGTACAGGAATTTATAGAATTAAAGTGATGATCACAGAGCTCCACCGTTTTCACAAATATCACAATTGTAAATGGTTCAAGATATTACGTCAACTGAAAGTCAAGCCAAGTCTTACAAATATTCAAGACATACGACTGTATATAGACTGAGGGATGGTCGTAAAAATTAGTTTTTTAGCGTAAATTTGAACCGAAATTACACACAACCCTTCTTCCCTTGCCCAACATCAACCAGAAATTGACTAATGTGGAAGTATCAAAGTGCAGTCGCATCTACACTCTTAGTGCAGTCAGGCTGTTACGTTCGCATGTTCCTTGATTTGCTCAGATTCTTTTTAGATGAGTTAATTTGGTTGGATTACTTCTATTTGTTGAGGGTAAAATGATGTAATATGATTAATTAATATCTTCTAGCTTTAACATATTTATCACTATACAGCTTCCAATCCAATTTACTTAATTTCACTAACGCAGGTTATTTTTCTTTTGCACTGTGCCGATCCTGCAAAGATGTGGTCTTATTTATCTTGGTATAAAAGATGGATATGTGTAAAGGACTTAATTTGCCCTTGATACCCGAGTTAGTGCATTGTGAGTGCAGAACTGCTCTTGCGGATTGGACTAGGTTAGGCTACCGAGCCACAATGTATCATAGTGTCAATATATTGTGTTTGCTTTTCTATACCCCTACTCCATACTTCACTGTATCTTATTCCTTTAAATTTTTTGCTGCGTTAATCCGTCATAGCAGAGGAATTATGTCATTAACGAAAACTTTTTTAAAAAGTTACGAGGTTTTCTAAAACTTGGCAATTCTAATTGCAAAACATGGAAGATCGAAGGATGCAAATAATATAAAAGATGTAACTGCCAAGAAAAAGAAGGGAAGAGTAAGAAAACCACCTGGCTGGTTGCCTTAGTTTCATCATGAATAGAAAGGAACTCACTGGGGCTAGCATGAAGTGGTGGTGATTTCTCCTTCGACACTTCTTCTTTCCGAAGGTGGAATGCTCCAAATCCCTCTTGAAACTCCATCACCTTCAAAGGCGTAATGATTGGTATACGTTGAAACGCACCGGACATCATCATCATCTCGCTTTCACGCCTCAGTTCCTCTTCGATCATTCTCCTCTGCGCAATCTTCCTTTTCAAAATCTCCTCTTTCACCCTCTCCTCTTCTAGTTGTCTTTTTAACTCTTCAAGTGTAGGTTTTGGGTGCATTGAGCCTCCTACTTGCAATGAGAGAAAAACAATCATGGATTCTTTACAATATGGAAGCAGAGAACTCCGAAGAAGTTCAAAAGTTCTTTATCCCCAAGAGGTAAAAAAAAAAGTTCAACAGTTCTTAAACAACAAAATTAAATCAAATAAATCTAACAAAAATTTTAAAAATAACAGCATCTTAGAAAGAATAAATCCACGGAACTTTAATAAAAAAAATAAATCCAATCATTTTTTAGTTTTTAAAAGTGATAAAATAAAACCAAACCCCACGATGAAAGGAATAAAAGAAATAAGACTAAGTATTTGATGAACAAGGGAATGAAAACAATTAATTATACTTTATGTTGTAAATAAATAATTAAAAAAAAAAATCAGACCCATCAATCATAACGACGAAACTAAACTACAAAGAATCTGATACAACTCCGAGAGGATTGTTTGGATCTTCACGATGACTACGAGTATTCACAGACATTATTTCACAGAAAACAACTCAAACTCAATGCAATAGCAAAGAAAAATGAGCAAAACTGGATTAAAACACCATTGAAATCTCCATTACAACTCAATAGCAGGTACAAGAAAACTCAATAGCAGTAACAAGGAAGAACCACAGTTGTAATATCAAGAACCAGAGAAAAAACAGAGTACATATGGGGATTTTAAAGAGCAGCGCTCTCCC
Organism: Hemerocallis citrina; assembly: GCA_017893485.1. Taxonomy (NCBI): domain Eukaryota; kingdom Viridiplantae; phylum Streptophyta; class Magnoliopsida; order Asparagales; family Asphodelaceae; genus Hemerocallis; species Hemerocallis citrina. Next base: position 172,374,713 of record CM030367.1, read on the forward strand.
CCATCTTTTGATCTGCCAATTGGGGATTGACACCTCAGCACGTGCAACGCCCGCCAGAATCTCTAACCGAATTCTCTGTAGCTTTTTTCCCACACTATCGACCTCCACTCATAGACCTCCACGTAGGCGTGGATTGATCCGTGAGATTCATATAGCAGGGACCTTATTGCAATTGTATTGCTGATTTGCACAGAACACCTGAAATGAAGAACAATTCAAAATTGGACTGATACGAAGAGAGATAGAAAACTGATACAGCACAGTAAATACTGATACAGCTCCCCTTCTTCTTTATTCTTCCTTCACCATATTCAGATACAGTTTGGATCAACTGTATCAATTCTCCCCCCATGAAAAGGAGCTTCCAAATTCTCTCTGAATTTAGGGAAGCGATCGTGGATGCTCCAGAATTCTTCCCATGTTGCTTCATCTCTTCCTCCCCCCTTCCACTGGATTAGCACCTCCGTCGTCGCCACCCCTCTTTTCCCTACCATTCGCTTATCCAGTATGAGCCATGGTTCAGCAGCTTCTTCATGGAAGTAAGCAGGGTGTTGGGTTTGAAGCTTTGTGACATCTCCCACACGCTTCTTGAGTTGGGAAATGTGGAAAACATCATGTATTTTCGCTTCAGTCGGCAGCTGCAGTCGGTAAGCCACCATGCCAATTCGTTCCACCACTGTGTAGGGGCCATAGTATAAGTGTGACAGCTTATGGATACGCTTCCCCCCTACTGTGAGTTGTCGATATGGTTGGAGTTTCAAATACACCAAATCGCCCACAGCGAACTCCTTCTCCACTCGACGCTTGTCTGCTATACTCTTCATACGTCCCTGAGCCTTCTTCAGATGGTCTTTGCACAACCTGAGTATTATATCCCTTTCAATCAGGCACTGTTCCACATCCAGGGATTTAGCTGTTTTGGGGACATAGGGAAGAAGAGTCGGGGGAGCTCTTCCATACAAGATTTGGTAGGGGGAATACCCAGTAGAGCTATGAGTACTAGTATTGTACCAATATTCTGCCCACGGAAGGACGTTGGTCCACGTGGTAGGCTTATAAGCGCAGAAACACCGCAAGTACGTCTCCAATGTTCGGTTGACGACTTCAGTCTGACCGTCCGTTTGCGGATGGAATGAAGTACTCATACATAGCTTAGCTCCCTGCAAATTGAAGATTTCCTTCCAAAATTGACTAGTGAATATCGCGTCTCGATCACTCACAATTGAGGTCAGGACTCCATAGAGCTTAATAATGTGTTGCAAAAAAAGCTCCGCAACTTGCTTGGCTGTATACGGGTGGGCTAGAGGAATGAAATGCCCATATTTAGATAGGCGATCAACCACCACTAGCACAGTAGTTTTTCCCCAACTCTTCGGCAGACCCTCCACGAAGTCCATACTCACGTCCTCCCAAACATTTGTGGGAATTGGCAGCGGCTGCAGGAGGCCTGAGGGCGATTGGTTAGAGTATTTGCATCGTTGACATACCTCACACTCCTGAATATATTTCTTCAACATGCTCTTGGCTCCTTCCCAGTGAGCTATGGCCTTCAACCTAACCCAAGTTTTCTCAAAACCGGAATGCCCCCCTTGGAGAGTGCTGTGACACAATTCCATCAGCTGGGTGGTGAGAGTCGAGGAAGAATTGATGAGAGCCCTGCCCTTGTAAAAGTAGAGCCCATTCTGGTACTCGTACTTGGAGTTTCCTCTACCTTCCTGATCAATTTTCTCTTGGATTCCCTTATAGAAAGGGTCGATTTCCACTTCTTTTTTAAGCTCCAGCACCCATGGCGACTGCACGATAGTGATAGCTTGGATTTGTTGGTCTTCGAAGACCCTCGAGTGCCCATCTGCCCCCACATTTTCCCTTCCCTTCTTATATTCAACGGTAAACTGATATCCGTGTAACTTCCATAGCCAGGTGTGTTGCGCTTCCGTGTCTAGCCGTTGCTCCAGCAAGTGTTTGAGGGGTTTGTGGTCCGTTTTGATGACGAATTCTTGGCCTAACAAGTAGTGCCTCCACCTCTTGACTGCATGTAAAATAGCCAACATTTCCTTCTCATAGGCCGAGAGATGCCTACTTTTGCCTTTGAGCTCCTTGCTGAGGAACGCAATGGGGCGCTGCTGCTGTACCAAGATGGCGCCGATGCCAGAACCCGAAGCGTCGCATTCTAGAGTGAACGGTTGTGAGAAATCAGGGAGTCGGAGAACTGGGGGGTTGGTTAAGGCCTCTTTGAGCGCGTCCAAGGTATCTTGAGCTGCCGATGACCACTTGAAGGCGCCCTTCTTAGTCAAGGCCACTAGTGGAGCTAAAATGGTGGTACCCCGCTAACCCTAAGAAACCCCTTAGTGCCTTCAAAGTTTTGGGTACTGGCCATGAATTCACTGCCGCCACCTTGCTAGGATCCACTCTCACACCTTGTTCTGACACTATATGGCCTAAGTAAGCCACCTCCTTAACCCCAAAAGTGCATTTACTGCGCTTAGCCTGCAAAGAGTTATCCTTAAGTACTTGTAAGACCTTCCTCAAGTGCTCCTTGTGCTCTTCTATAGATTTGCTGTAGATTAGGATATCGTCGAAGAAGACTAAGACAAACATCCGAAGGTATGGTTTGAACACTGAGTTCATAAGAGCCTGAAATGTCGAGGGGGCATTTGTTAGTCCAAACGGCATGACCACAAACTCGTAGTGTCCCTCATGAGTCTTAAATGCCGTCTTTGGAATGTCGTTCTCCTCCATACGCACTTGATGATAACCACTTCTGAGGTCTAATTTGCTGAAAATTACCGACCCCTGCAACTCATCTAGGAGCTCGTCGATGATGGGTATGGGAAATTTGTTCTTAAGAGTTACTTTATTGAGAGCTCTAAAGTCCACGCACATCCTCCAGGTACCATCGGCCTTCTTCACCATCACTATGGGTGAGGCAAAAGGACTTGAGCTAGGTCGAATAACCCCTGTGTGCAACATTTCTCTTACCAATTTCTCAATCTCGTTTTTCTGGTGCCACGGGTGTTTGTAGGGTCTCAAGCTGATGGGTTGTGCATTTGGGGATAAAAGTATGCGGTGATCACATTCTCTCTTAGGAGGGAACTGAAACTTCTCTTCGAATACATCCGCAAACTCCTGAAGAAGGTCGGAGAGTTCAGGTGGGGAAGCAGCACTTTCAACCAGACCATCAATCGGGGTTATCTGCAGCAACAATCCCTCCTTCAAATGGCTCAGGGTTTTAACCATGGATTTGGTCGTAGCTATGTCGAGTGCTTTCTCATTGACCCCTCTCAGAACGTGCACCCTACCCTGCAGTTCAAAATGGAGGGAACAATTCTTGAAGCTAATCCAAACACCCTCCAATGTCCTCAACCAATCCACTCCCAACACCACCTGGCTGGTTCTCAAAGGAAGTATATAGAAATTAGCTTTTATAACTACTCCCTGGCAAACAAACTCCACCCCTTCACACAGCCCTTCACACTTCAGCTTCTCACCTCCAGCCACTACTACCTCGAAGCAGATCCCCTTGGTAACTGGCCATTTTACCATTCTGGCAACCTGCCGATCAATGAAGTTGTGAGTAGAGCCTGTATCCAATAGAGCATAAATCTCCTTGTTCGCGATCGTACCCTTCAATCGGAAGGTACGAGGAGCTTCTACTCCTACAATGGCCTCAAGAGATATCGCTGGTTGGTTCATAGATTGAGTGAGAGCTTGTATGCATTGCAGTTCCTCATCCTCTCCTACATCATCTCCAACACCATCAAATGTGTCCCTGATAGGATCCTTGCCTCTTGGGGACTCCATTTCACCCTCAATTTGCAACAAAGACCTTCCTCTGCAACGATGGCCCTTCACCCACTTCTCGTCACACCGGAAACATAAGCCTTGTGCCTTCTTCTCACTCAAAATCCGATCAAATTCGGTGAGCTTGGGAGCTGATTGAAGAGGAGCTTTGCTGTCGTTGGGTGTAGGCGCTTTGGGTTGAGTTAGGGTTGGGGTGTAGGAAGGCTTGGCTCCCACGGTGTGGAATCGGGATGCCTTTCTTTGGCACATAAGTATCGTCTCCCTCGCTTGTGCTTCCCTGTAGGCTTGAGTCACAGTAGTTGGCCTCTTGAGAATCACCTCTTGCTGTATGTCTTCCTTCAACCCAGAGATGAAACAATCCACAAGTACTGCCATCTCTAGTGGTCAACTCAAGTGGCTATACTTAATAAACTCCTTGTGGTAGTCAAGCACAGTACCGGTTTGCCTTAGCTTCAATAAGGTAGCTGTAGGATTTTGGAGTTCGGCGGGTCCAAATTGTAGCAATAACTCCTTCTTGAGCCTCTCCCATGAAATCGTTGGCCCACTCTGACCCTTGAACCACCTCCACCAGAGTAAAGCATCCTCCTTCAGGAAATAGACGCTGAAATCAACTTGATATTTAGCTTCAATTCGCTGAGTTTCGAAGTGGTGCTCAAGGTGAAACAACCAATTTGTAATGTCGCCACTGCCATCAAAAATTGGAATCTCAAGCTTGGTATGTTTTGGGAAGATGGAATAGGGCCGATCGTAATCGCTTCCTCCCCTTTGATCCCATCTTCGTTCTTCATCACGTCCCCACCGTCTGTGATGGGAGTGGTCGAAGGGGTTATTGAGAGGGGGTGGAATGTAAGGAGGTGGAGGGTGAGGGTGAGGCAGCTCATAAATGGACCCATTCCTCCTCTCGACCAAGGGCATCAATCGTTCCACCATCGCTTGTATCTTATCAACTTGCGAGTGCACACTGGTAACATGGTTCTGAACATCTGCAGTGAGGGAACCCATTGTGATCTCCAAGTTACCCATCCGCTGTCCAAGATCGGTCAGCTGTTGAGGATCGACCTCCCTAGGGGGGGATCCTCGCGCCAACGGGTCCCGTGATCCGAGTCCGGAGTGGGATCCAGCCTCAAAGATCGGTGGACGCTCGATCTGGTGGGAGTCCAGTTCTTCGCTACGCTCTGATACCATTGATACAACTCCGAGAGGATTGTTTGGATCTTCACGATGACTACGAGTATTCACAGGCATTGTTTCACAGAAAACAACTCAAACTCAATGCAATAGCAAAGAAAAATGAGCAAAACTGGATTAAAACACCATTGAAATCTCCATTACAACTCAATAGCAGGTACAAGAAAACTCAATAGCAGTAACAAGGAAGAACCACAGTTGTAATATCAAGAACCAGAGAAAAAACAGAGTACATATGGGGATTTTAAAGAGCAGCGCTCTCCCCATCTTTTGATCTGCCAATTGGGGATTGACACCTCAGCACGTGCAACGCCCGCCAGAATCTCTAACCGAATTCTCTGTAGCTTTTTTCCCACACTATCGACCTCCACTCATAGACCTCCACGTAGGCGTGGATTGATCCGTGAGATTCATATAGCAGGGACCTTATTGCAATTGTATTGCTGATTTGCACAGAACACCTGAAATGAAGAACAATTCAAAATTGGACTGATACGAAGAGAGATAGAAAACTGATACAGCACAGTAAATACTGATACAGCTCCCCTTCTTCTTTATTCTTCCTTCACCATATTCAGATACAGTTTGGAACAACTGTATCAGAATCACAACAATCAATTACTTAGAAACATGCAAAATTATTGCAGTAAAAGTGTAGTGACGACCAACACTAGTAATCAAAATGCAGAGAGAGAGAGAGAGAGAGCGATAGAGCGAGAGATAGAGCGTCAAACCCTAAACCCTTCCACCTTTCTTCCTCTTCTCCTCCACCCTCCCACCGTGCCAGAAGGTTATCTCCATCGATGCTCAAGCAGAGCAGGGACGAGGGAGATGTGCGCCATCGCGAGGGGGAGAGGAGTCGGTGGAAGAGCTCCACCAGGGATGCCCACCGGGTCACGTCGCCTCCGAGGGACGGGGGGGACCGTGATGCACTCGTTAAGGGAAGGCCAGCTCGTCGCGACCGCCACCACGACTCCGAGGAAATACTGCGACCCTCGAAGAGCAAGTTCAAGTTCAATCACTCGAGTCCAGAAGTCGAAGAAGGTTACAAAAGAGGGTGGACATACGCGAAGGTCACCAGAGGCAAAAGCGGTGGCATCGACGAACATAGAGTTCGTCGACGATCACCGACACCACCGGAGAGAGAACGCCGTGTGCCCAGAGAGGAAGAAGAAGAGGAATGGATCCTTGTTAAGTCCAAGAAGCACAAGAAACCCATCAAGAGCAACAGCGGATCAGAAGCTTCGCGTATCGATGGACGTCAAAACTGCCACAAATGTGCGCGATCGGGGCACTCCATAAGCAAGTGTCCTAATGACTGGTTTTGCTATTACTGTCGATGCTCGGGGCACATATCCACCGCATGCCCGAAGCGCGTCAATGGTTCTACGTCAAACTCGAAGGCGAAGACTGACGCACACCCACTGACCTCGGTGGAGAGTGAGACGCAAGAAAGCGTCGCAGGGGAGCGGAGAGTCGTCCAAGCTTCGGTCATCCCGACTCCTCTCATTGCGGATTTCGAGCGGAGATTCAATGGCGGTATAGTCGTCAAGGCGCAGACGGGGCAACCTTCGGCGCATGATGTCTCGGAGCTACTCAGTGCGGCACTTGTCTCGAATCCGATCCCTATATGGGTTATTCAAGAGATAGGCGTGAACGTATTCTACGCTCATTGTAACGACGAGAATATAGCCAAAGAGGCTATTAGAGTAAAGGGATTGGAAGGGAGAGATTCTCAGGGGTTAGAATTTTTTGTGACTTTCAAATGGTGGAGTAGAGACTATGGAGCGATGAAAGCAGAAAACTACCCTCCGGTTTGGATCCGCTTATACAACCTCCCCTTTCACTGTTGGGTGCGCTCGGGCTTCCAAAACGTGGTTCGTCCTTTCGGGATGCTCATTGACATTGATCGCCAAACACTAACGCTATCGGTGAGAAAGTTTGCTAGACTGAAGATCGGGGTGGTGAAGAAAGCAGATATCCCGTCCAAGATCCTAGTGGAGTTCGACAATAGCATTTATGAAGTAACGGTTATTGTAGAGGCTCAAAAAATCGTTTCTTTCACGGAGCTTGCATCGTCAAAGGGAAAAAGAATCAAAGGCGGAGATTCAATGCCAGAGGAAGAAGACGAATGCCAACGGTTGGATGTGGGGGTACGATCGGGTGCGGAAGCCATGCAAGGATCAACGCTTCGTCCGTTGGATAATGTGAGCCAGTACAATTTCAAAAGCATGCAGCCATCTCCTCCTTGCAATCCATCGGTTAATCCGATGCATACTACAACACGTGAAGTGCAAGCTTGGCGTAAAGTCCCAAAAGCCAACAATACACTCCACAGAGTCAACCTGATTGAAGAGAGAAAAGATGTTTCCACTGTGCAAGATGGGACAGTACGCGGCGCGGTTTCAGGGGAAAAGGAGGTCATTAATGTGGACAAGGGAATGTCTACGTCAGTAGCTGTTATAGTCCCTGGAATTTTGAAGACTCATGATATAGTGGGCCAGGAGCTTAACAAGTCGTTGGGCTTGGTCAATAAACCATGGATGGGCTTTTCAAAAGAAGATATAGAGTTATCAGTTAAAAATGCGGTAGCTGCTCTTCTACACTCCAAAGTGGTTACTAAAAGTGGGCCAGGGACCGTAGTGATCGACCCTTCGAATACAGAGATTTTCCCAAAGCCGGGTGTTCCCTTCGTGCAAGTAGAGGATCCGACAAAGAGCGACCCTATTGGCCAGTTGAATCAAATTTCTAAATTGTCTTCTACATCGGGTGCCACCTCTGGGAATGATATCATTGGGGCTCTAGAGGGAATCCGGGAGGACAATATTGTCTCTGGGGCAGAAACTGAAGGCGAAGAGAAGGAAGTCAAAGGAAGTGTTGGCAGTACTTCTACCAGAAAATTCATGGAATACCAGAGGAAGGGAAAGAGACAGATGTTGAGTACGGAGAGTCAGAAGAGCGATCCTGATGATTGGCATAGTAATGGGAACAAGTTGCAGGAGGAGTCCACGACAGGAGAAGGTACCTCACATCCTCATTGTTCTGTTCTTAATTCTTTATCAGATGAGTCGTTAATTTATTTTGCAAGTCTATATGGGATAGCTATGGGGTCCAATAGGGACGATCAACTTTCTAACTTAGCTATCATTAGAGAGGTAACTAAACTGGCTAGTTACTAGTCCCAGGGTTCTGTGAGGGAGGGGGGGTATCGGACGTTAGATGTCAATTTTTTGTTTAATGGTATACATCTTTTGGAACGTTAGAGGGATGCGTCAAAAGCTGAAAAAGAGAGCTATAGGCATTACGATTAACAAAATTAGGCCAGACATATGCGGTTTTCAAGAAACTAGGATCGAAACCCCAACAGCAAAGGACTTCACTTCGGTTAGAGGGCTGGTGGATTTTCAATGGAGATTTAAGGCGGCGAGGGGGTATTCGGGGGGGATCGCGGTTGGAGCTTGCGCCGCGACTTACGAGATTATTGACGAATTCATTGGAAACTTCTCCGCCTCGATCAGAATCAGATGTAGACAAGATAACTGGATTCAGACTGTATCAAGCGTCTACGGGCCGTATGACAGCAGACTACGCAAAGAGTTTTGGTTGGAACTTAGCTACATCAGAAACAAATGGGTAGGAGCCTGGATTGTTGGTGGGGACTTCAACATTACCAGATTCCAGGATGAGCATAGAGGTAGAGGCCACAGTCAGTCGGAGCAAGATTCTTTCAACGAGACGATAGATGCATTAGACTTAATGGAACTAGAGATGGCCGACAGGAAATTTACGTGGACGAATATGCAAAGGAATCCAACTTTGGCCAAACTTGATCGAGTTCTGGTGTCGAGTGATTGGGAGAATGTTCATCCACTAGCTAAGGTTAAAACACCTATCCGATACACCTCGGACCACCTACCACTGGTTATTGATTGTGGTGGAAGCAGAAGGAAGAAGTTCTTCAGCTTCAAATTCAAGAAAGCTTGGACCTTGTGTGAGGAGACTCGGCGCATTATTGCGGAGTCCTGGGAAGCCGGAACTACTCAGGTATCGGCAGTCGGTAGATGGGTAGAGAAGACTAGACGATTGAGAAGGTGCCTTAAATTCTGGGCTAGGGATAAAGCGCGCAACATCTCTCAGCATAGAGAGGATTTAGCGGGTAGAATAGATTCCCTGGAAGGAGCTCAAGAGGATAATGATCTTCAGGAGTCTGAGAAAGATGAGCTTGCAAATAAAAGACTGGAGTTGCAGCAAATTGTTAAGATGGAAGAAATCTACTGGCAACAGAGAGCTAGGATCCAATGGTTGAGAGAAGGAGACGCTAACACGAAATATTTCCACAAGATGGCTAGCGGTAGGCGTAGACACAACCATATCACAGGCATCTCGGTTAATGGGACCTGGACCGAAGATGAAGATCAGGTCAAAGAGTACTTGGATGACTTTTATCACGACCTGTTAGGATGTACACAGGAGGCAAGATGTTCCTTTTCTCAGGACATGTGGAGCACATCAAGATTAGACGGGAGCGACGCCATCGAAGGGAGGTTCGAAGCTAATGAAGTTTTAGAAGCGATTAAAAGCCTGGGGCAAGACAAGGCGCCACGACCGGATGGACTGCCGATCTTTTTCTATGTGTATTATTGGAGTATTATCAAGAATGACTTGATGGATATATTCAACGAGGTCTATGAGGGCAGTGCTAACCTGAACAGATTAAATTATGCCACCATCATTTTGGTTCCCAAGAAAAGTGAGGTAAGATCCATCGATGATCTTAAACCTATAAGTCTTCTGAACGGGTCGTTCAAAATTATCACGAAAGTTCTAGCACAACGTCTTGCTCCGCATTTAAATGAGATTATTTCTCAATCTCAGAGCGGGTTCATTAGGGGTAGGTATCATGGATAGCATCGCCTCCGCTCATTAGATTGTATATAGAGGTTACAGAACCAAAGCTGAAGGGTTCATTTTGAATCTTGATTTCCATAAGGCTTACGATTCAGTCTCGTGGGAATGCGTGGAGGAGGCCCTCACTCTTAAAGGCTTTGGCAGTAGATGGAGATCATGGATGAGTAAGTGTATCCGAGGAGGCAAATCGAATATCCATTTCAACGGAGGGATAGGGAGAGAAATTAACTGTAAAAGAGGTCTGCGCCAGGGCGACCCTCTGTCGTCTCTATTGTTTGCAATTGTTGCGGACGGGCTTGCAGAAATGATCGGAAGGGCTATGAATAACAGTGCGATCAAAGGGACTCATATCAAGGGCATCCCTACCCCAATGGCGATTCTACAATATGCAGACAACACAATGTTGTTCGGAAAAGCAACGGTAGAGGAAGCTGTGGCTATGAAGGCGGTTTTGGCCTGCTTTCAAGGGTGGTCTGGCCTCAAAGTGAACTTTACGAAAACTAGCATTATTCCGCTGTCTGACCTCCCCATCAATCTGATCGGGGATTTAGCTGAAATCTTCCAATGCAAGTCGGGGGCATACCCCATCAAATACCTGGGTACCCCTATTAGACCAGGTGCTCTGTTGAGAGAAGATTGGATACCCCTGATTGATAAGATTCATAAAAAGCTCTCGGGATGGCAGAGCCGTTACCTCTCCCTCGGAGGAAGGATCATCCTGCTTAATTCGGTAATTAGTGCGATTCCACTCTACCTAATGTCGATTTTTGAACTGCCAAAGTGGGTCATCAAGAGAATCGATAAACTTAGGCGGAGATTTTTATGGAAAGGATCGGATGAGGGTAACAAAGGTTTCAACCTTGTAAGCTGGGGAAGAGTGTGCAAGAGAAGGGAATTTGGGGGTTTAGGGATCATGTGCCTGCAGAACATGAACAGAGCGTTACTTAGCAAGTGGTGGTGGAAGATCAATAATAACCACAGAGGGTGGTGGAGCTGCTCTTTTGCTCAATTTCGGAAGTTTCGCAAATTCCGTTTCGGAGGGAAAAGCTCGTCGGCCAAAGTTTCATTTATGTGGAAAGGTATATCCAAGCAAGGATTATTGTATCACTCCAACACTAGGTGCAAAGTCAGAAACGGAAAGCAAACCAGGTTCTGGAAAGACAAATGGTGCGGATCGACCTCCCTTCAAAACCAATTTCCTTTGGCGGCGGAGGCAGCTACAAACTTAGATCTTACGGTGGCAGATGTGAGGAAAAGGGGTAAACTAAACTTTATAGTGCGACAGAATATCACCCAGGAAAGCTTGGTACAATTCGAGGCCTTAAACGATCTTATTCAGCAAACTGAGGGATTAGGGAACTCGATAGAAGATGAGAGGTGGTGGGACAGAGATGACTCTAAACGGTTCTCGGTATCATCCATGTATAAATGGATCAATGACGGGGGGATTAGATGCCAGGCTCAATCCATCATTTGGGGAACCCAAGCTCCGTTCAGGGTCAAAGTGTTTTGTTGGCTGGCCAATAAAAATGCGATTCTCTCAAAAGTCAACCTTAAAAAGAGAGGCCTGCCGATAGATACGAGATGTGGGAAATGTCCCGTAGCGGAGGAAGACGTCAACCATATCCTATTCCATTGTCCTTGTGCTAGAATGTCCTGGGAGATTGTTAGTAGAGGGTTTGGGTGTAATCAGGTTCCTATGTCTACAACAGAAATATGGGGGTCATATAGAGAAGCCAATATCAAAAAAGAAAATAGAGGGGCATGGGACTTAGCTATAGCTGCTTTACTTTGGTCTTTATGGCTGCAAAGAAATGATCATACTTTCCGCAATATCTCGTATAGATTTCCCCATTTTATGAATAAATTATTTATGCTTATTCATGACTGGGCAGGTGCTACGGAGGCAACAAAGAGGATGAGGTTTGCTGAGGGAGAGTAGACACAGCAAACACGGTGGGCTTTGAGTGTTCCCGCTAGCTTGGCGAGGGGCGCTGACAGCTTTTTGATGTTTTGGTCGCAGTCCACCAGTAGCTTTTGGATATCTGCGGGATTTTGGTGTAGTAGATGTCCTCGATGGATTAGTTATCGCTTTTTATTATCTACTCTACTATGTAATGTTTTGTAATCTCTATTTACTTAACTCTTATGTAAGCTCTACTTTGTTTCCTTAATAGTTCATTAATGAAACGATGGCTTGGACCATCTTTTTCATCAAAAAAAAAAAAAATCAATTACTTAAATTTCAATCGAATTGGATGAAAACTAAAGATCAAATTCCGATATTCTCTACTCACTTCCCATTGTAGGATATGCGAAGAAGTCATCGGAATACAGCGATGCTTGCTTCTCTTCGCCGGCACGGAATTGGAACTCCATTGTTGGAAGAGATTTAGGGTTTCAAAAGAGTTCAAAGAATATCACGTAATTAAGAGTTGGAGGGGATGGATTTATAAAGGAGTTTTATAGTAAGAGAGGAAGAGAGAACGAGGCGGGAAAAAAGATGGGCAAATTATGGAAATTAATGAGGGTAAGAGTGGAAATGGGCCGGGCCGACTTGGGCTTTATTGCAGGCCTTACTATTTCTGGGGTTAAATTTTAAAGTTGTGCTAGTGCCTCCAAGTACCAAACATAAATCTTACCAAAAAGGATACATAAAGAATGTATCTTACCAAAAAGAAAGATTTTTCTATTTTGGAAATATGTAAATAAATTGTCAATTAGAGTGAGAACCTGCAATATACAAATAAGTCAGGAAATAAATTGAGTACAACTTGTTACAGATTCGTCTTTGTAGTTAGATTATCAGCAGATGCAATAAGCATGTCATTCATAATCATATATAAGGCTGGCAATTGATCCGAACCCGACCCGAGCCCGATTATGTCCGACCCGATTTTAGTAGAATACGGGCCTAAATTTGTTGAAAATTTTTGGACCCGGGCTCAACAATTGAGCCCGAATTAATTTTCGGGCCGGGTTCGGGCTTGTATAGGTCTGATCCGAACCCGACCCGGATTTAACAAATCAGTGAAATCACCCCCACTCCTCATAACCACAATCAATGGCTAGGATTTGACACACGAAATCAACAGTTCAATTCCCCAAAATAAAAAATAAAAAACACAAAACTATCAATACTTCTTAAAATCAACCTCCATCTCTCTCTCTCCTTCCTTCTGTCTTTTCCCTTTCCCAAAAAATAAGAAGCAGTGCTCCTCTCTCTTCCTCTTTCTACATATATTTTTCTTTCCCAAAACAAAAGAAAATTAAAAGCAGATGGAGCCTTCGATTCCCAAGAAACCCACTCCTCAATTGACTTAATTAGTCTCAAAACTAATTAATTACACCGTTTAATTTCTAAACACAGTTCAATTCCCCAAATTAAAAGCATAGTTCAATTCCCCAAATTAATTACACAGTTCAATTCCCCAAATTAAAAGCAGATTGGTTTAAATACTAAACTTAATGTTCGAAAAATAATTAATTACATGCATGTTTGGTTTTAAAGTGACAAAATCGGGCCGGGCTCGGGTTTTTTGGTTTTATTCGGGCCCGGTCTTGGGCCTCATTTTAACAGTCCGATTGAAAATCGGGCCGGGTATGGGCCTTAGAAAAAAATTCGGGCTCGGGCTTGTGTAAGTCCGGCCCAAGCCCAACCCGTTGACAGCCTTAATCATATATGCTCTTCACGAAAAGTAAATTACCATTGGATCCTTATTTATTTCCATATCTATAATAAATGTCACCAAATATTAACATTGAAAGTATGTGAAATCTTGATAGAAAGTTTTTTGCAACATATATGTTAGAGAGGCTATTTTTACATTACTTCATATACAAATTAGATACTATGTAATACAACTGCCTACCACAGGTTGTCTCTCAAAATTTGGTTAACCGATTAGGTAACTCTTAATCATAGGCGATATTATTTATTTTATATTATTTTTATAGAAATTACCGATATGGGATTTAATCTCACACACACCTTTCTTCTCTCTCACCTCATATCTACCGAGATGCACACGTGAAAGCCATAGCACTTTTTACAGCACATTCACTGTGCTTCAAATGCAGTGGGCCCCCACCACCATTTACTATTCATTATATTACCATTTATAATCCACATACTCTTTATCAATATATATTTTATATACTTATATGGTATACTTTTGAAAATTTTACGGGGTGTTATAATTCTCTTCACATTCTCTTCACTACCTTAGGTAGCATACTCCTATTGGAGAGTTCCCCCATCTACTCTATCTTTCCCCACCTATTGGAGTGTACAACCTAAGGTAGTGGAGAGAAATGTAGTGAAATTGGTAGTGGATGTAACATTACCCTTAAATTAAATAAATTGCTCATAAGAAAAGATATAGTAAATTATTAAGAAAGATCAAATTTTGGCATAGGAGAGAGTTAGAAAAATCACAATCCTCCTTGGCTCGCATATTTTCTGTCAATCGAACGACAATTACGTTATTCCAAATTGCATAGTTGACGATACATGCGTCAATAGTCTATGCTTCTATACCATACTGCACAACCAGAAGAATTTGTCGGAAATCCCTACCCAAAACCACAACTTTTTCTCCAAATGGCAATTCATTTCTGTTAAATATTGTTATATATATTTAGTCTCATATCGAGTTATGTATCAGTTTAGTATTCGGTTCCCTCCTATATATAAGAAACATTGTACTCAGTTATAATTAATCAAATTAATCCAAATTTATTTTCCAATCTCTCTGTTAACCTTAACATGGTGTCAGAGCAAGATTATACAAATTTTCTTCTTTTATTTTCTTCATCAAAACCCTAGAATTTCAACAGCAAAAAAAAAAAAAAAAAAAAACTAACTAACTTCAACCGCAACTTCAATGCATCGTCGAAATCATCGACGACCTCTCAACATTGTCGAAATCATCGGCAACACCCAAAAGCTCCCTCTCCCCAAACTCCACCCTAAAGCCACTGCTGCTCGCCCTCAACCGAGGGCCACTCTATTCAGCAACCACTCTATTCCTTCATCGCAGCACCGTAGTCCCCTCTCACAGACCATCATCGACCCACTGCCGTCCTCATCCCCGATCATCTTCAACCCCGCAACACCAAAGCCCGAGTCGCTCCCTCTTCTTCTCTTGCTGCTTTTGAAACCCACCGAACCCATCTCCAAACCGAGCATCACATCCCCGCACTACATCTCCAGCCTCGCCGCCGGCCACCTTCCCTCCACAGCACAACCCCGAACCTTCCTTCTTCCAATCACCTCACCCAAAACCCTAGTGAAAACCTTAGCCGCCAATCTCCACTCCTATTTTAAAATGCTAACCCTAAATTTTCTGTTTCCTTGTCTATTCTTAACCAACCCAACCCAACCCAAATCCTCACCCTAAACCCCAACCCGAATCCAAATAACCAGTAAACCCAAACCCCAAAAAAAAAATTCTTTGCAGGTACTTGTGATTCTCCATGGAACCCCAATTTCACCAGTATCTTCTTGTCTCCACTGACTTTCCCATTTCCTCTGCTAAAGATTGGATTGATTGGGCTGCCTCTGTTGATGTCACTCTTCTCGGACATTCCTTATGGGGTCACTTTGATGGCTCCAATCCTCGTCCCAAAGATCTTGCCGCTACCGCATCTATAGACGACAAGAACCGGATCCACACTACCCAAGCTGTAACACCCGTACTCAAGAGGTGTATATATATAATATTATATGGAAATATATAATATATATGTATATATTTATATAATATGTGAGAAGTGTGGTAAGTTGGCCTATAGGATGTCTATGGGCTATGGATTAATTGGATTAATATGGGAGCCTATAGAAGTGTGTCTATGGGGCTTATGAAAATGTGGCATTAAATGAGAAATGAAGAGAAGTAGGGTGTGCCGTGCTTGGGCGTGAGTTGGTTAGTGCCACACCGTTCGGGGAGGAGAGAGAGTGAGTGTATATAGTTAATAGTCTATTATCAAAGGTCACCAACAAGCTATAACACCTTTTGTGAGGCAGCCTGTGGTGGACAGTTAGGATTTAGCTGAGCGGGGCCCGGAGCGTTACAAATGGTATCAGAGCCGACTTTCGACATCGACCATGGGTAAGAGTGGGTTAGAGGTACGCCTGAGATGGAGCTAGTAGATGTAAATTGGTGGGTAACCAAAGTTCCAGGTGGGGCTGTACAACTAGCAGAATCAGGGTACTCCACTCCACATCGGCTAGAAAGAGATCCTGAATCAGGTTGCAAGTCCCGGGCTCAGCAAGGACGTTGAGTTCTTAAGGTGTGTGTGTGTGTGTGTGTGTGTGTGTGTGTGTGTGTATACCAAAGTTCCGGGTAGGGCTGTACAACTAGCAGAATCAGAGTACTCCACTCCACATTGGCTAGAAAGAGATCCTGGATCAGGTTGCAAGTCTCGAGCTCAGCGAGGACGTTAAGTTCTTAAGGGGCGTGGGTGTGTGTGTGTGTGTGTGTGTGTGTGTATGAGAATTGTGGTAAGTTGGCCTATAGGATGTCTGTGGGCTATGGATTAATTGGATTAATATGGGAGCCTATAGAAGTGTGTCTATGGGGCTTATGAAAATATGGCATTAAATGAGAAATAAAGAGAAGTAGGGTGTGCTGTGCTTGGGCGTGAGTTGGTTGGTCCCACATCGTTGGGGGAGGAGAGAAAGTGAGTGTATATAATTAATAGCCTATGATCAAAGGTCACCGACAAGCTATGACACCGTTTGTGAGGCAGCCTGTGGTGGACAGTTGTTAGGATTTAGCTGAGCAGGGCTCGAGGCCTTACAAATGGTATCAGAGCCGACTTTCAACTCCGATCGTAGGTAAGAGTAGGTTAGAGGTATACCTGAAATGGAGCTAGTAGATGTACACTAATGGGTACCCAGAGTCCTATGTAGGGCTATATAGCTAGCAGAATCAGGGTACTCCACTCCACATCGGCTAGACAGGGATCCTGAATCAGGTTAAAAGTCCGGGCTCAGCGAGTACGCTGAGTTCTTAGGGGGGAGGGGGGTGTGTAACCCCCCGTACTTAAGAGAGGTGTGTGTGTGTGTGTGTGTGTGTGTGTGTATGGGATTTCTTCCATTGCAAATGCAAATGTTGTGCAAACGCGTGTAAACCACTTAACCCGTCATTGGTGATGACGGGTTAAGGCATAAGGCAAAATTTTATGTTTTGCCTTAACCCGTCATTGCCAATGACGGGTTAAGTAGTTTGCAAAACGCTATATTTGCGTTTGCAATGGAAGAAACCTCTCTCTCTCTCTCTCTCTCTCTCTCTCTCTCTCTCTCTCTCTCTATATATATATATATATATATATATATATATATGGGTGATGCTCAATTGGTAACGGGTCCAAATGAAAAAGGGTTTGAACACAGCGATCTGAGCCGTTGGATCGCTCTTGATCGTGATCAATGGCTCAGATCGCTTTCGTGATCTTGAGCGGAGCTCCTAAGTGGCGGAGGGGTATTTTTGGTAGTTCATGCCAAATAACGCTTCAGACAGCATTATTTGGCGTGAAGTATTTTTTTTGAGAAAAAAAATACTTAGTCCGTTGTTGGGAACAACGACCTAGGTTTTCTTTTTGAAAAAAAATTCAACTTAGGCCGTTGTTGGGCCTAGGTATGCACAAGTGTTTTTCCAAACACTTGTACATACTCAGATCTCTCTCTCCCTCACTTCGCTGCCATCTCTCTCTCTATCTCTCGAGATCGTGATACCCACTCCAAAACCCTACCTCTCTCTCTCTCTCTCGATCGTTTCCGAACCCAATGTCAAAACCCTAGCTCTCTCTCACTCGTTACTTCTCACTCAATCTCTCCCGGTTCCTTTGAAGATCCTGAATCCAAAAAAACCCAAACCCATACAAAATCTCCCAAACCCTAAAACCCTAATCCTAAGGAAATTAGCCAAAACCTACTCCATTTCCTTTTTCTACAGCAGCGCGCAAGCACCTCCTCTATCTCATCTCCGAAAACCCACATTGTGAAAGGTATTAACTTTTTTCTAATTTAGTAGATCTAGCTATGTTAATTGATTGAAATTTTTTATTCAATGTTTGTGTGTACAATTTGTATATTATGTGTAGCTAATTATAGGTTAGTTTCACGATGTGTATTGTGTGTAGTTGTTATTGTCGATATATATATAGTATTAGTTATTGTTCGTTATTAGTAATAGCGCACAAACGAGATCCAAAAATTCTGTAATTTTGCAAGTACGTCGGATTCACCACGCACAAGCCAACGCAACTTGTAGAAGTGCGTTTGGATTAACGGTTTGCGATATACGGCCGTGTATCGCTTTCAACTCTTTTTTGTAGGTGAAAACGATATATCACCGTATATTACAAACCGTAAGTGGAAACCCACTTCAACAAGTTGTGTTGGCTCATGCTTGGTGCGTCCAACCTACTCGCAAAGTTTCAAAATTTTTTGATCTCGTTCGTGCGGTTTTCTACCGTATATCAAACAACAACAACAATTATACTTTGAATTTTTATCGAGTGACTTTTCACTAGGAAACCGCATAAACGACATCCAAAAAATTACAAAATTTTGCGAGCAGGTCGGGGTCATCAAACACAAGCCAAAGCAACTTGTATTTGCGAGTTCTCACCCACGGTTTGCTATATGCGCCCGTGTATCACATTCTTGGCAATTTTCAAGAGTGAAAGCGATACATGGCCGTATCTTGCAATCCGGGGGTCGGAACTCGCTTCTACAAGTTGTGTTGGCTTGTGTGCGGGGAGCCTGACCCAATCACAAAGTTTTTTTCTTTCTTTTTTTAACATCATTTGTGCGGTTTTCTCACGTATTTTGTGATGTTCTAAGCGAGTTTTTCAATAGAGAACTCACTCAAAAATTACAAAATTTTGCGAGTAGGTCGGTCTCGCCACTCACAAGTCAACACAACTTGTTGTTGAGAGTTCTGACCCATGGTTTGCTATATGCGTCCGTGTATCGCATTCCGCTCTTTTTTCAAGAATGAAAGCGATACACGGCCGTATCTTGCAAACCGTGAGTCAGAACTCGCTTCTACAAGTTGTGTTGGCTTGTGTGCGGCAAGTCCGACCCAATCGCAAAGTTTTATATTTTTTGAATGTCATTTTTGCAGTTTTCTCACGTATTTTGTTTCGTATCTATATATATGCCAATTTTTTGTTAACAAATTGTTTTATATATGATGTGTGTATTAATAATTTTTGTTTCTTTTTTTTTTTAGATGAACAACGATACGGATAGTTTGGTTATCAGCGATAATTTTTTGGGGGTAGAACAAATCGTTGATTACATGCCGTTAGTCGAAGAGCACCTAAAACCAAAGTTAAGTATGACGTTTCCTACATTAGTTGCTGCCGAAATTTTTTATACGTCATATGCTCGATGTGGGGGTTTTGCATTGTGTAAGGGTGGAAATAAATTAAAGGGAGGAGTGGAAGTAGATAAGTCATATTTCTGTAATAAAGCCGGCTCGTCACCGAGTCAACATAGTGATGGTAGACGGGGAACAACTTCTAGAACGGGTTGCAAGGCTTTAGTTCGTGTAAAACTGAACGAAACAAGTAATACATGGGTATTGTATTCATTTTATGAAGCACACAATCACGAATTCACCTCACCTGGTAGAAGACATCTTTTGCCCCGAAACCATTTTGTGTCAAATACGAATAAAAGACTAATAGATCAATTTAACCAAGCTAATATCCAGACATATCAACAAATGCTCTTCTTCGAAAGTGCTAGTGGTGATCACGATCAAATAGGATTCATCGAAAAAGATGCTAGAAATTTACATAGAGACTCACAAGAAGCAATGAAAGGACACGACGGGAATATGCTAATCGATTTTTCGAATCGAAGAAACAGGCAGATCTTTCATTTTTTATGACATTCAAGTTGTAACCCCTGTTTTTTGTTTTTCGTATTTTTGCTGTATTTTTTTTCCTTCTTTCACGAGTATTTATACTCTCTTTGTATTTTGGACCGTATATTGGAGTTGTTTTCTATATATATTCATTTTTCTCATTTTGATCTTCTTGTGGATGATTCTTCTGTCCCTTGAATTGTTCTTGATCATATTGTTATTTTGCTCTTTATTTGGTTTTTGTTCTCTTTATCTTGTTATTGGGTGCTCGTGGTGTTTTGGTTGGTTACCCTATTGCTTATCCAATTGTTTTGATCCCTAATTAATTACCAAAGCCAAATTAACCACAATCCTACTTGAAATCCCATACAAATCATATTAAACCCATCTCCTATTATAACTCCTATAATACCCATTAACCCACAACAAAACTCTATATATATATCTATCTCTCCCTAAACCCTAACCCTAAACCTACTTCTACCCCGGCCTCCCTCCCTTTCCCTGTTGCGCCGTCAGCCCCAGCCGCACACCCTCATCCTCCGACCTGCACATCCCAACCCCGACCTGTGCGCCTATCCCGACCACCCTCATCCCGTTTTCGTTCACCCTTGCCGACCACCACACCTGACTCTCCACCTCTCCCTCTGTCTCCATCTTCCGGTGCTGACCAACAGCAGCCACAAGAGCAGCAGCGACCAGCAAAGGCCAGCCGTCGCTACCCCCGCCGCCCGATCTCCTTCTTTCTCTCGTTGGTGTTTTGCACATGCACGTAGTTTGCACGTGGGTTGCTTTGGTTCGTGGATTTTCGTTCGTGGGTTTTGTTCGTTGCCCGGAAATCCGTTCCCGTTATTCTTGGTGTTCGTTTCGTCTTCGGTTAAGGCAAGTAACTTGTACTCAATTTCTTTGTATGATACAAGTCATAAATTCCGCTTGTAGTATAGTTGGGTTCTAGAGACAACTCGTGTGTAATGTATTTTGATGAGTATTGTCTCTATAGTGCTATTGACCATAGTTGCCTCACGACACCAATTTGACATGAAACAACTTAGGTTTTGACCGTTCTTGATGTGATTATATTTGTGAGATAATTATGAGAAATTGTGACACGGTCCAAAAAGGAGTAGGAGATTTGAAAAAGCTCAAGGCGATTTGAAAACCCCTTCTCCTCCCTGATCTCCAATGCCCAGATCCCGCCGTCCTACCCCGCCCCTTTCTTTTTCTCTCAGTCGTGGTTTCCTGTCTTTCCCATCCCACAATTGCCGTTTCCCCTAGATTCGGTCCCTCTCCTCTTCCCCCCTTCCTTATTTGGGGTGTTCTAGCGTTCAGTTGTGGTGCTCCTCGCTGCTGGTTTTGACACTTCATTCGCTGTTCTTGGCGCTTTACCCCCTCTTTACTTCCCGTGTGCATCCTCTTGCTCGATTGCTCTGAAGTGGTGGCCTTTTCCACCCTAGTTGCCAGCGTTTGATTGCTTTCTCCGACTGGTTCTGGTCTGTTGGTTTAGGGTTGCTTCGCAGCTGCTCTCTTCCAGCAGCCTTCGTCCTAGTCGGCTCTCAGTACTATAGCCCCCCTAACCTATCGCTGTATTTGTCGTGTTTTTATTTTATTGATTTCTTGAGGTTTCTCCCCTCCTCCTCGTCCTCTGAGCTCGCTCAGGTGTGATCCTCTGGCGAGAACACTTTAGATCTACTTTTCTATATCCCCTTCTGTTCTATTTCTATTTGCCTGTGATTTTCTTTTCCTCCGAGTTCTGCAAGTGTGTTGTGGTGGCATTTTCTTTCCTTATTGTTGGTGTTGCCTGTTGCGGTGGTCTTTTGACCCTCCTGGTTTGTGCCATCTCCTCTTCGCCATCTTCGTTCCACATTGTCGTGGTGTTTCTGTTTTCTCTCCATTTTAGGTGGATTTTTGGGGCAACACCTGATCTCTACAGTTGCGGTTCTTGTTTCTGTTGACTTTGGTCAATATTTCCATTGACTCAGTTGCTGTTCTGGGCTTGGGCCAATATGGGTTCATCATGGGCTCAGATAGTTTAAAAAAGTGACCTTAAAAAAAATTATTATAGGAATTTTGATAATTCCATTTCTGGCATCCGGCCCAATTCACAGAAGTTTCTAGGGCATACGGATTCTTCCTATTCCCGCCCTTTTCGCTCCCCCATTGCCTCCCACTCTAAGCTATCTTCATCTTCTTACTCTCCCCGCGCTCTCGTTTGTCACCGCTGTCTGCAGGTTGGCCACATCAAAGCCTTCTGCACCGACATCATGAAGTGTGCGTTCTGTTTGAAAGCTGGCCACTATTGTGATTGCTGCTTCTCGTTGCAGCAAATTTTGGGTCTCCCTTTGGGGATTCTCATTTCTAAGCAAGTGATTGCAGTGCTTGATTTTCCCTCTATCAAAGCCAAACTCGCTGATGTTCAAGCTCACAAGCCTAAGAGGGCTAAGTTGGCTCCATCCTCCTCCCCTCTCCTTCTGACTCCTCCGGCTTCGCAGCGCTTCTCATCGGCTGATATTTCTTCTTCCCAAGTCCTATCTTATCCTTCGACTAAGTTGACCAAGTCTCAGGTCACTTTTGTGTTCATTCCCACTGCTGAACTCTCGGGGAAGATGTATTTGTTTGAGTGCTACGGTGCCATCTCCTTCAGCGGATGTACTGTCTCCTATCCTTCCTTAGACTCTTTTCTGTCCAATTTTTGTAATGTGCAAGACTGGACTTGGGCTATTAACACTTGTTCCAACGGTGAAGTTACTATCAACTGTCCTTCTCTCAAAATTCTCGATGACCTGATTGAAATCAACCCTCTTTCTATTGGAGACTTCAAGCTTACTGTCTGCAAATGGGTGCCCCAGGGTCATCCTACCCCCCCCCCCCTACTCAATCTCCTGTCAAGGCCACTTTGGTTGGCCTCCCGCCATTCTGTGAGTCTCTTCGACTTGTCGGAGAGATGACTAAATGTGTGGGAGAGTTGCGACGCATTTTGTCCTCTTCCAAACTGGCATCTAGGTGTCTCCAAGTTGACGTGGAGTTCTTTTGCCCGCCTCTTAACGACAAGATCGATGCATTTTCGTTAAGGGATAGTAGGTAGATCTTCGCCGTCTCTGTTATCTATCATGATCACTTTAAGGGGGGTCCATCTCCTTCTCCCTTGCCTCTGGGAGCTGCTAAGTCCGATAATGCCTCTCTTTCTTTTCCTAACACTTTCGCGACTGGGTCCTCGTCTCAACCGTCTGCTCCCTCCTCCAAGTAGAAGATGTCGCACAAAGTTCCTTCTAAGAAGCATTTTCCGCCGCAACGCAAAGGTTTTTTCAACTCACCCAAGAACATTATTTCACCGTCTAAAGCCCCCAATCTGGTTTGGATCAACTCGGACTTGGCTGCAGTTAAGACTAATCCCCCCTTCCTTCAGCGGCTTTTGAGCCTCTCCCTAAGTGTCCCGTTCTTCCATCTGCCGTCCCCCTCCCTTCGCTAGCTAAGTCCACGTCTGCGGCTTCTGATCCTAGGCAGTCTCAGCATTCTTTGGCTCCTTCGGATGAGAAGTGGCCTAGCTAGGAGGTTAATCCTCACTTCTCCTCTGATTGGGACAAGTTCACTTCAACAGTGCAGCGCTCTCCGTCTGTTGGGTCTAAATCGGTTCATCTTCCGATCAAAGCTAGCTCCACTCCCCCTCTGAAAGCTGATGCTTGGATTGTTCAGGATAACCTATTGGACGAGGAGGTTGCTGACTTGAACCAATCTCTTTCGCCCTCGCAGGTGAGATTTACTTTTCACTCCGTTTTTATCAAGTCTCGTTTAGCTTGTTGTGGTGCTTTCAATGGCAGCCTCAGTTTTCGTTTCGACCTATATTCTTCCTTTGATGCTAGATACATTCTTGATTATTGTCTAGAGTATTACTGTCTATCTAGTTCTTCTATTTGGGGTCCTGCAGCGACTATGGTGGGTTGGCACCTATCTGGTCGTGGGACCGAGACTTCTGTCTCCATTAGCCCAATTTCCCCCAATTCCTCTATTATTTCCCCCTCTCTGGTCCCCGACCCAATTTCTACTGATCGGACGATCAGCTTCTCATACCCTTCTAACCCCTTTTCTGTTTCGTCGACGACTTCTATGGGTGTTCTTAGCCCTGGAATGCAGGCATCGGCTAGAGCGCGTATTATTCCCATCTTTGTCATTCGCTCTAGTGCCCATATTCGGGCTAAAAAATCCTCGCATCAATCATCCCCTTCTCAGATTTCCCTTGCGGCTTAGATCCGCAAGAGAGATATAGCTCCTCCCTCAACGTCGGAGTTGGGCCCAGAACATTTTGGGTCCATCTACCAAGTTCATTTTGATACCCTATCTAACCTTGATATGCTTTGCCTGCCTAAGGAGATGGGATTTTTGGTTAATTCAGAAAACTTTGTCGACTTTGATATGATTCGTCGATGTGAAATCTCTCGAGCGTGTGAGGCCAAGGTTTTTCATGCATAATATTTCTTGGAACATTCGGGGTCTGCGGTGTGCTTCCAAGTTACAAGCAGTGTTTCAACTTATTTCCTCCTCTAACTGTGATCTGATTTCCCTTCAAGAATCAAAACTTGAATCCCCATCCTCCTTCCTTTATCATTCGATCGATGGATCCTTTATCACCAATTGTATTTCCCTTGATGCGGTATGATCAAGAGGTAGGATCCTATTTGGTTTTAAAGAGTCCCGTTTCTCCCTTATTTCTTTTCATAGATTAACATTTTCCCTCATTGTTCAACTTCACCGGGTTAATTTCATTTGCGATCTCACTGTGGTGTCGGTTTATGGACCGTCCACAGCGAATCGCCGTAATAAGTTTTGGAACGAATTTAACTCATTCCAAAACAACATTCAGGGTTTCTTTTTCTTCTGTGGTGACTTTAATGTCACGAAATTTTCCTATGAAAGATCGGGTGTTGCACCGCGCACTTTAGATTCTTTCCGTTTTAACGATTGCATTCGCTCTCTCCACTGGACCGATCTGCCTCTCAACAGCAGATCCTTCACGTGGTCCAGCATGCGTTCTTCACCGTCCTTGGCCAAGCTCGATCGTTTTCTTATGTCCCAAGACTGTATCAATTTCTTCCATAACTCGTTTTCTTCAATCTTGCCGAACCCATCGTCTGACCACGTGCCTATCTCTTTATTCTCCAAATTTAATTTCTCTAGACCTTTCAAATTCCGTTTTGAAAAATTCTGGCTTCAAGACCAAATCTACGTCAATCTCATCTTGGAGTGCCTCTCCTCGACCACGGGCTCCTCCGGGCTAGGTCTCATCCTGATTAAACTGCACGCCATCAAATATGGTTGTAAAATCTGGCAGAAAGAGAGATTTGCTAATGCAAATTTCCTTAAAAATGTTTTCCTGTCTTCTATTGATTCCATTGATAAACTTGAAGAACTTGGTCATATTTCGGAATCCCTTCGTTCTGAATGTGCATCGTGTAAAAGAGAATATGCGTTCATTCTCAACAACGATCACATTAAATGGGCCCAGCGGGCGAAGTTTTGTTGGCTAAAGGAGGGTGATGGCAACACCTCTTTCTTCCTCAACTTCGCCTCGCATCGTCAACGATGCAATCGTATTTCCTCTATCCTAAACAATGGTGATGATCTCACTACGGATGCTGAAATCCATGCTACTTTCCTTCGTTTCTTTAAAGACCTCTTGGGATCTCAGAAACATCATTCCATTCACCTGGACTGGTCCCAATTGTATGGTCCGCAGACGCATGATCTGTCTTATTTGGAAGAACCTTTTTCCTTAGAAGAGATCAAGTCCGCAGTATTTTTACTCAAAAGTGATGCAGCTCTTGGCCCTGATGGCTTTCCAGCCTTTTTCTTCCAACATTTTTGTGATTGTCTTGAAGACGATCTGTTCAAGATGTTCTCCGACTTACACCAAGAAAACTTTTCCTTTGATAGGATCAACTACGCGCACATCATTCTTATCCCCAAAATTTTGAGAGTTAACTCGGTCTACAACTTTCGACCGATTAGCTTGCTCAATACTACTTTCAAGATCATTATCAAAGTTCTCTCCACCCGTCCAGGTGCTGTTATTTCTTCCATGATTGATCCTGCCCAATCGGGTTTTATTAAAGATCGTTTCATTCTTGATAGTGTGGCGTCAGCCTAAGAAATCATCTCTGAGTGCCATAGATCCAAGTCCGAGGGCATCATGCTGAAATTAGATTTTCAAAAAGCTTATGATAAATTTAGTTGGGATTTCCTTTTTGAGATCCTCTTCCATCGTGGCTTTGGTCCGAAATGGATCGCTTGGATTAAATCGAGTCTTTTTATGGGGACATCGTCCGTTATTATTAATGGTTCAGAAGGTCACAAGTTCAGGTGTAAACGGGGTCTCCGCCAGGGGGACCCTATTTGTTCCCTCTTATTTTCTCTTGTGGTCGATGTGTTCAGTAAGTTGCTCCGCAATGCTTGGGAGGCCAATGTCATCGAAGGTCTTGGAGGTTCCCAAAGCTAACGTGGTGTGCTGAACCTCCAATATGCCGACAATACTATCATTTTCGTCAAACCCAATGGGTGTACCTTACGTAACCTGAAGTTGCTCCTTTATATTTTTGAAAGTGCATCTGGTCTTCCTAATAACTTTTAAAAATCTTATGTTCTTTGGTTTGGTGGGTCTCAAAACCGCTAAGTGGAAATAGCCCAGTTCTTTAACTGTGCTTCTGGCTCCTTCCCTATCCAATATCTCGGAATCCCTTTGAGATGGGGGAAGCTTCATAAATTGGATTGGAGGCCGATGATTGAAAAAGTTGAGTCTAGGCTTAGCTTTTGGTCAGGTAAGCATCTTTCTCACGGAGGCAGACTCATCCGTGTTAATTCTGTTCTTTCCTCTATTCCATTATATATGAGGTCATTCTATTACGTCCCGGTTTGGGTTATCAAGAGGATTGACCAGATCAGAAGGAATTTCTTCTGGTCGGGTGCTGATGTTTATAGAACAGGCACTCACCTTTGTAACTGGAAGTTGATTTGTACCTCTAAGGCTGCTGTCCCTCCTGGGCAAATGGTTATGGAGATTTATGAAAAATGTTCTTTTGCCTTGGGCTCGCATGATCTCTTTCAATTGTTTCTCCCGACAGCGGATTTGGGATTTCCATTCTTCTCTTTCCCGCAAGGTCTCTCCTTTTTGGAAAGGGGTCTGGAAAGCAGCCAGCCCTTTTCGCTACGGTATTTCCTACGTGTGCGCTGATGGTGCTAAGACCAAATTTTGGGATGATTTATGGTTCGGTAATATCAAGCTTGCGGTGGCCTTCCCTTCGTTTTACCAATTAGCCTCTAACCCATCGGCCACTGTAGCAGACTACGTTACTATCCTCAATAACCAGAAGTTCTGGTCCATACCCTTCTGTTGCATTCTCTCTTCTCCCCTGGTGGACGAGCTTAACGTGCTTTTTTCCAGTCTAAACCTTTACTCCTGGCATCCCTCTAATGATTTTAAATGGCGATGGACCAGTTCTGGGTCCTATACTGTTAAGTCGTTCTACCACTTCCTTAATTTCGGAGGTGCCTTATCCAGGAATGCTACTTTCTTATGGAGCGTTTTTGCTCCCCTCAAAGTTAAAATTCTCACCTGGCTTGTGATTAACAACAAGCTTTTCACAGTCGATGTGCTTAATAAAAGAAATTTGGCTCTAGGTCAATTATGCGTGTAGTGCTCTTCACCGCACGAGGACGCTGATCACCTGTTCCTTCACTGCAACTTTATTCATTCGTTGTGGATGATTACTGTTCAGGCTTGGCGAGCTCCATCCATCCCTAACGAATTTTCTTCCTGCTAGATGCCTCATTCTCTCAGGAAAGAGTATTGTAAATCATGGGTGCTTTCCATCATGGCCATCATTTGGGTGGTTTGGTCGGAAAGGAATAATCGTATTTTTGCTCTCTCTTCGGCCACGATCGATAACATTATCGATGACTTCCTTTTCCTCATTAAATTTTGGTCTTCCACTTTATCGCATGATAAAGCGGAAGCTTTACATTTAAGTCGCCTGGATGAGGCGATCGGTTTTTCCCGTTCTACTTATAATTTATCCGTTTAGCTTTATTTCTTCTCTAATATTGTTTTCTTTTCTCTCTGTTTCCTTGCAGCTGTGAGGTGGCTCTGGTGGATCAGTCCCTTTTCTTTGGGATAGTTTTTGGGTTTTTGTTTGTTGGTCTCAGTCGGCCTACTCGCTTTGCTACTGTAGACTATGTTGGTCTATTTTGTGCTCACTCTCGCATTTTCCTACTGGCTGTAATTATGCTCCGATATATTTCTCTGGTTTGTTTGTTCTGGTTTGATGGTTGATTCGGCTTGTCCTATCTCTCTTGGAGGGCCTGGTTACTCTTATCTTGGGTTAGTTGATCCACTTATTGTGGATGATGTTTTGCGCCGGGTTTGATTTTATTCCCGTGATGCCTTTTTCGTTTATTATTGTTGTGGTTGCGGGACGTGCTGGAGTGGTTGTTATCTTGCTATTTGTTTTTGTTTGTTGGCGGTGTTGTTCTTTCTATTGCCTTGTTTGTTGCTGGAGTTGTTTCGTTTTTTTGCTCATTGCTTGTGGTTCGGAGCTTGTGGTCGACACTTGTTTAGCTGTCATCATTCTGGACGTGCATCGTTTGGTGTTTCCTTTGTATTTTTGGGTTTTTACCCAAGATGTACGTTGGCTGGAAGCATGTTACTTCGCTTTGTTATTTTTCTAGAAGCGTCTAGCTGCTTAGTTTTTTGCTCATGATTGTTGCTTCCTTACTCTTCGCAAAACTCGTGTGTGTTCACCGCTTAGGCGGTTGTTTTTTCTCTGTGTTCCCTCCCCCCCGGAGGCTCTTGTTTCAGGCTATCGGCCGTCTTTCTTCACCTTGTTTCACCTAAGGGTGACTCTTGGTTCATTTTGCCTGGTTGCAGATTTTTTTATTCTTGGGCCCAAAGGCCTGTAATAGCCCTTTCGATCCCCTTTGGATTTCGGGGATTTTGTCGCCGTTAGGTGCTGGCACTATGTTGCCTGTCTGTTTCTTTCCCTATTTCTTCGGGTCAGTTGTCTTACCCTGTTGGCTTTCAAGTGTCACCCTGTTTGCAGCCCCCTTCTATGGAGGGACTCTGTAGCAATGTCTGGTGAAATTCTTGTCGCTGTTTTTCCATCGATGGTTCTGGAGTGGTTCGGCGCTCGAGTCACTGGCGTTGTGGAGGTTCTCCCATGCGTGTTCTGGCTTTCTGGCTGATTTTGGCAATACGCTCTATTGCTATTGTATGCGTGTCTGTACATTTGTGTTGTCGTTGCGTCTTTTGTTTTACTATTCGTAAAATTGTATTCATTTGTTTACCTCATTTTTTATTTATATATATTGGGAGGGAATCTTTTGATTCCATCCGCGTTATCATCAAATTTTTTTTATGAGAAATCATGTGTTTGTTTGGATCCATGTGATATACTTGTTGTGGACATGCTATATACCCTATTTCATGTTGTTTGGACACTTAGTAGACTCTATAACATGTTTGGTTGTATTTGGAACGAGTTTCGTATGTCGTATGTTGATTTGTTGTTAAGAGGAAAATTTGTATTTTTGTCGATAATCAGTTCTGATTGGTATTTTAGACCATATTAAGGTCAGTATCTTAAGTTTAGTATTAAACATGATTTTTAGAGAAACCTGTCTTCTTTCCAAACTCTCTGATCTTGGTCGATTTTGTTTTCGTATGTGTGAGATATGATTGTTTTACTACAGAGGTGTATTTCATTTCCAGATTTCGTTTCTTGATGATTTCGATGACTAAAATATTTTGATATTAGTGCTAAACATATTAATTTGATCTAAAATTTTGCACAGTATTTCTATATCTACTTAGGGATTACCCAGAATTTTGGTGAATTTTATTGATGAGTTTTATATACCGTTTCATGCTTGTTTATAAAGACTATATTTGCTGAATTTTGCTCGCTGTTCTGTAAAGATTTGTATTTTCACCCTAATTTCTTTTCCTGTATGAAAAATATTTATAAAGTATGAAAGTTATAATATTTTGTCTATTTTCATCTCCCTTTGGTGGATTTGGATTTTATTTCACAGTTTGCGAGATATTACAATTTTCGTACAGCAGTGTTGGGAATTCCAGAATTGCCAAACTATTGTTTCTTGATATTTTCTGATTTTTGATGGCTAAACTAATCTTACTAGAAAATTATGAAACTTTATATTTTGATACTAGACATATAGGGAAATACTCCAGATTTTTTCTTGATTTATTTGAGGTGTTTTGATGCTGTTTTCCTGACTTTGACTTTGATTTACTTTTTTCTGGCTGAACGTATTTCCTGGATTCAAATTAGTTTTGAGTTATGTTTTTGTGAAGTACTATATGACTTATTTATATTCGATGGATTCGGTTGGGAGTCTATTTTCTAGAAATTTCGACGGATTCAGGTTTGCATGTTTGTAACACCAGGAATCACTGTTTTACTGCAGTGTGGTTTTGTTGTCCTGAACTAGAAATTTGGTTATTTTGTTCTTTCATGTGTTATCTTGCACCCATACATGTTTATCTTGCAACTTAAACTTGTTACTTGATCATACCATGATATACTTGCTTGTTTTGTGACACATACATGCTTGTTTGACATTAATAATAATTAACCAAGCCGGGGTTTAAAGGGACAGATCTAATAGTAGATAATTCAGAAACGTGTACTCGGAAGAGAATCTAATGATTCTATGTAATACTTGGCTTGATACTTGAGACTTGGCTTGATACTTGAGATTTGGCTTGATACTTGACTACTTGTGTAGAACCCCATATTTTCAAATATTATTTTAATTATTTGAAAATGAATTTAAATGTTTTTCGGAGATTTAATTAATATTTTCTAAGAAATTTATCTTTTGCACACGTGCAAAACACGTGCAAATGACTTTTTAGAAGTTTGAAAAATTAAGATTTCTTTATGAAAAATTATTATTTATTATTTAGAATTTATGTAGTATTTTTCCAGATTTTTCTGAAATTAATTGATGCTATTTGCAATTTTTGAGAAAAGAAGGACTTATTTGTAAAATAGACATTTCAAGGGTTGAAATGCAAAATTGGCATTCTGGACGTTTTGAGCAGTATTGGCTGAGGTTTAGAAGTATATTTTCTATTAGAACCTAATTTAAAGGAGTTTTATTGAATTTACAAGACTAATGTATATATATGTAAGTTGTATTTTTGGGAAGGATTGTTTTGCAAAAGATGAGTAAAACCCTAATATTAATCCGGCATATATAAGGGATTTCTTTCTCAGCCGTCATTTACAAAATATACAGATTTTGAGATTTGTTTGAGGAGCAAGAAGAGGCTTTTTGGATCTAGCAAAGAGGAGAGCTTTTTCGTGGATTTTCTTCAAACAAGGTGAGTGGTTTGTTTTTGTTTTGTTTTGTTTGTTTTGATTGTTTGATTGATGAATGACGTGAGATCTTTTGTTACACTTTGTTGGATCGTTATGATATTGTTTGTTAGTCCCATTGTATGCATAGTATGGATCTTTCATTTTGATACGGATGATGAGAACACTTATTGATATTTGGACTATATATGAGAAACTATCAAGATTTGTTGAAGAAATATTGATTTATGGGATCGTATTGTTGGAAAGCATGTTAAGAATTGATTATATTGTGATCGAATGATGAACATCTGGATCTTATGATTATAAACCAGATTTTGATTATGAGTTGAGGAAGAAATTTTGTTGAGAAACCCTAATAGAAGATTAGTGATTTAGATCATGAGAAGTTGAGATTTGAGGAATTGATTGATGAGTATTGTATCCGTATTAGAGATTATTTTGAGAGTTATCATTGGCTTGTATATGAACTATTGATTGATAAACAATGAACCATGATTCTTTAGAAACTCTTCAGTTTGATTTTGTATCCAGACCTATTTTTGAAAACTGTAGGCCGACAGTCGACTGGCCTACTGTGCAGTCGACTGGTACGACTCTACTGATTATCTTCAGTCTTTTGAGAATTGTTCGGGACAGTCGACCTAGGCTATTGTCAGTCGACTGGTCTGCTGATTGTAAACTTTGTTCAGTCCTTTCGGGACAGTCGACCTATGAACCTTTCAGTCGACTTAAATACTTAGAATATTTTCTTGAGAATTATTGGAATTTGTTTCGGGGCAGTCGACTGATGATTTTTCTAGTCGACTGATATTGCCTTAGATTATTTTGTGAAATTCTGGAGAATTGTCCACTGGACAGTCGACTTACCTCAGCATAAGTCGACTAGTACTGAGGGATCTGTGTATTTGATTTTGAGATATTTGTTCAGTTTTTGATTTGGGATATTTTGTTCAGTATTTGATTTGAGATATTTTGTTCAGTGTTTGATCTTGAGATATTCAGTTAAGAAAGTGATTTTGAGATATTCAGTTGAACCACTTATTTAGTGGGAATTTGATTATATATTTGATTTTGAGTCTCTAGAGGTACGTGACCCTAGTATACCGGTGTTGAGTTATTTGTTGAGGCCCATTGAGGCGAATTTTCAGTTATTCGTATTTTTAGTCCGGTGGGGTACACTACTCTAGGAGATTTGTTCAGTAACCAAAAATAATAAGGACTTGCACTGGTAGTGTCATGACGAAGGGGACATGAGTTATGCACCTCAGTAAGGCTTTAGATGTGGGATTTAATCTCCTGAATTATCCAAGTGGTTAACTTGAGATGTGGGATTTATCTTCTGAATTATCCAGGTAGACAACCTGAGATGTGAGATATATCTACTGAATTATCCAAGTAATTACCTTGAGATGCGGGGTTGACCTACGGAATGATCAGAGTCGAGGCGACGCTCTTGGGATGTTATTGTGATGATGAGTCTATGTTTAGATGTGGGTTGATCTCCTGAATTATCCAGGGAAAATACCTGAGATGTGGGATCTACTTCCGGGATTATCAAGCATGGGCAAATTCTCATAGTTATCTTCATCTCTTAGTAGTCATCGTTGTCTGCATATAGCATTTGTGTTTTATTGACTCATCTTTATGCATTCGGATTTCCTATTTCCACAGTTGACATTTGGTTTTGGTATCACCTGTTGTTCTATTTGGTATTTTGGTTATTATTTGTTGGACATTACAATTTAAGTTCATTTATGTTGTTGTTTGATTTTTATGCCACTCACACCATTTATGGCTGACCCCTTTAGTTTGGGGGTTAGGGTTCAACTCTAGCCTCACATGTTGCAGGTTATTGCCTAGAGTTGGAGATTGGATGCTTGAGTTAGCTTTTGGGATAAATGGACTATTAAGTGTTCAGTGTTGAATTGTAAAGACTTGTTGAGTTAATTTTGAGTTGTTTAGTCTTCCGCTGTGATATGTAAAAGTTTTGTTGTAATAAATGTTGAAAATTTTAGTGGTGTTTGGTTGTGTTTATTGTTATATTGAAGTGGATCACTGGGAATGTGCCACGTATTTTCTAAGCTCTCATATTAGAAATTCGGGGCGCTACAACTTGAGGCTTGATATTTCACTACTTGAGGCTTGATATTTTACTTGAGGCTTGATACTTCATTCTTGAGGCTTGTTTACTTAATACTTGAGGCTTGATACTTGATTCTTAAGGCTTTTCCCTGAGTACACTGCCCTATATGGTCTACTATAAAATCTAAAATGAAATTGCATTGACTGTAGCAACCATGTGATAAAAAGATGACACATGAAGTGCTACCTAGATAGTAATAATACAAGATTTGATACATGATAATTGACACATGACACTTGAACTTGATTACTTGAACATGATTACTTGATTCTTGCTACTTGCTACTTGTACTTGACTACTTGACACTTGTTACTTGTTACTTGATTTCGTGATACTTGATTCGTGACACTTGATACTTGTATACTTGATACTTGATACATGCCACTTGCACTTGTTCATCTTACCATGCTAGTATTCCACTTTGATATCATTCTTATTCCATGTTATTAGTTAGTTTTCCCCATGTACTTGTATTCTGCATTACAAGCGGCCCGTAACTTGCAATTGACGGGTACTTACTTTCTTTTTCATATCCCTGCAATTATTAAATTACAGATTATGGAGAACAGGTTCCAGATGGTATTGGTGATATGAAGTATTAGTGCTCGATTTTGCAATTATTATTCTTGTAGTTTGCTTGAACAATATTGTATTATTGTACTCGGATTTATTCTTGCATTTGGGCAATGTGACCCAGGATTTTGGCTTATTCAGATCATGACTATTTGATATTTATACATTTTGGTTTCAAGTATTCTTGTTGGTATTTTGGTTCATATGTGCATGTTGGTTGATTCTTTTGCTTCCGACTCTGATTATTCTTGTGAAATGTTGTAAAGATTCTTGAACAGCTTATGGATGATGAAAATTATTCGCTGGGCTTTTGTTGCGTATCCGTATTCCGTATCTCTTTTGGGAAGCGGGTCGTGACACAAGTAGACCCCGAAGGCCGGTTATCCCATTGTATTTGGTGTGATGGTATTTCTAGGATGAATTACGAAGAATTCGGCGATGCACTTTGCTTTGATGCTACATACAATACGAACCGGTATGGAATGTTATTTGTTCCTTTTGTTGGAGTCAATCAACACTGGCAATCGACTTTCTTAGGAGGCGGGTTCATTTCAAACGAGACGACCTCTTCGTTTGAATGGTTCTTTGAAAAGTGGTTAGGAGTAATGAATCGTGCTCCATCCGGCATCGTGACCGATCAAGACCGTGGGATCGCCGCCGCAGTGAAGAAAGTTTTTCCTAAGACTCGGCATCGGTATTGCATTTGACACATATTGAATAAGTTACCGCAGGAGGTGTGTATGTTGAATGATGTCGACAAGTTTAGGGACTGTCAACTATGATTCCGAATACGTACATGATTTTGTAGAAAAATGGAATTTATTGGTTTTGCAATACGGATTATAGAATAACAAATAGTTGAACGATCTATTTAATATCTGTGAAAAATGGGCACCCATCTATGCAAAAGATTCATTTTGGGTCGGCATGTTGAGTAGCCAACAGGTTGAGTTTCGCATTCTGCTCTGAAGCATCATACAGAAAAGAAGTAATCGTTGCATGAATTTACCATCATCTTCGATTATTTTTTTGGCAAGGCAAAGACACGATGAACTGAAAGAAAATTATCGTAACCGTGAGAAGAGACCAAAATTGAAGAGCCCATGGGCTTTGGAGGAACAAATTGCGCGAACATACACTTTGAATTATTTTTACAAATTTCAAGATGATGTTACAAAAAATTTCATGTATAATGTGACATTCGTTGCCGATCTTGAGACACCGGATAGTTCAACCTTCCATGTGATACTTTGTGGAGAATTAGAACCGGCTCACCTTCTTCAGTTATGCAAACTCCGTGCAGTTATTATATGTTCTTGTCAATTATTCAACTTCATTGGCATTCCTTGCAAGCATATTTTAGTGGTTCTTCGGTTCAGCCATCACACTTCTCTTCCAAATGTATATATTAAAAGAAGATGGATCCGGGATGTGATGAGAAGAAGCTATACATCTATTCCAACCGAAGGCAATAGCGAGAATTTTGCTTCTCGATATTGTGAATTGAGCTACCACACAAAACAGATTGTTGATCTTGGTTGTTCCTCCAATGAAAGTTACAAATACACACTCGAGAATTAGGTGAAGATCATTGACGATGTCTCTCAGCTACAACCCAGATTGGGTGAACATCCCGAAGAGGCCTCACAACCGCATGGTAGTGCACAACCTCATGAAGAAGGTAGTGGACATGTACCTGCATGCATAAGGGACCCACAACAATGAATTACAAAGGAAAGACCTCGCGCTAATAGATTGAGGCTGATAAGAGAGCAACTTCGCAATAAAAAACTGAGACAGTGCAGAACATGCGACATTGTGCAAATGGTTCATGATTCAAGAAATTGTCCAACCTTATTTGAGGTGTAATACTTTTTTTGATTTGGTTATCATTAATTTAAATATATTATTTTTGATTTTTGGTAAATAAATTTGTCACTAACTATAACTTGTCATTAAATTCAGGGCAACCAATCCGCAAGAAGTGAATCCATCCGAAGAAGAGAGTTCCGACGAGAGATTTGACAAAGCGTTGTGAAATTTTGTTGATGTAAACTTTGAGTATGTTAGATTTTGATGTAATATTTGTTGATGAAATACTTTATGAATTTGAATGGATGAGTGTAAATTTTCTTCGTATTTATTTTTTTAGTTGTAATTGATACTTATTTTGTAGTTAATGTTAGTTTGTTAAAGTGATATTGTTAGAGTGAGATATACTGAAGTGTAGCAGCTATAGATGCTGTTTACACGTGTATATATATTTTCTAATTTATACTTAGGCCGCTGTCTCCAACAACGGCCTAAGTAGTATTATAAAATTAAAGACTTGAACACTTGCTTTCTGTCTTGGCCAAGCCCTAAGGAGCAGCAGCTCATCAAAATCCAAAAAATTTATTATAACCAACGGCCTAGGTTATATGAAAATTTTGGATTTTGATGAGTTGCCCTCTTTCTTGGCTTAGCCATAAGGAGCAGCAACTCTTCAAAATCCAAAATTTTTTTATAACCAAGGCTGTTGCCTCCAACAACAGCCTAGGTTATATCAGACAATTAGATTTGGATGAGTTTCTCTCTGTCTTGGCCAAAACATAAGGAGCAGAAACTCTTCAAATCCAAATTTTTTCCAACAATGGCATAGGTTATATCAGACAATTAGATTTGGATGAGTTTCTCTCTGTCTTGGTCAAACCATAAGGAGGAGCAACTCTTCAAAATCCAAATTTTTTTCTATAACCTAGGCCGTTGTCTCCAACAACTGCCTAGGTTATACCAGACAATTAGATTTGGATGAGTTTCTCTCTGTCTTGGCCAAACCATAAAGAGCAGCAACTCTTCAAAGTCCTTTTTTTTTCTATAACCTAGACCGTTATCTCCAACAATGGCCTAGGTTATATAACAAAATTGGATTTTTGATGAGTTTCTCTCTATCTTGGCCAAGCCATAAGGAGCAGCAACTCTTCAAAATCCAAAATTTTTTCTATAACCTAGGCCGTTATCTCCAACAACGGCCTAGGTTATATGAGAAAATTGATTTTGATGAGTTGCTCTCAATCTTGGCCAAGCCATAAGGAGCAGCAACTCTTCAAAATCCAAAGTTTTTTCTATCGGCCTAGGTTATATGAGAAAATTGGATTTTGGTGAATTGTTCTCTGTCTTGGCTAAGCTATAAGGAGCAACAACTCCTCAAAATCCATTTTTTTTTATAACCTAGGCCGTTTCCTAGGTTATATGAGAAAATTGAATTTTGATGAGTTGCTCTCTGTCTTGGCTAAGCCATAAGGAACAACAGTTATCAAAATCCAATTTTTTTTACAACCTAGGTCGTTGTCTCCAACAACGGTCTAGGTTATATCAGAAAATTTGAATTTGATGAGTTGCTCTCTGTCAAGAGAGAGCAAGTCCACAACAAAAAAAATAATCATAACAACCTAGGCCGTTGTTTCAATTTTTTTACAACCTAAGCCATTGTTATAAGTCAAACAGCAGCCTAAGTTGTGCAATTTTTTTTTTGTTTTTTACAAATTTCTCTCCTATCTGTACGAACAGAGGCTCTTGAACTTTACGCCAAATACATTCACATACTTGTATATCGTCTCTATATTTTATTAATTTTCTTTTTTAGCCACCTAAATGAACAATATATAATTGTAAAGATTAAATGCTTAAATATTTAATAGCAAATAACTTATCTTCTTTTTTGTAAAAACAAAAATATTCTTTTTTTCCCCCTAATATGTAATTTCATATGGAGAGTGTATCTCTGTTTAGCTTAACACCTAACCCCAACCATACCCCCCTAACCCATAACCCTACAACCAGGGGTTTGGGTAGGGTTAGGGTTAGGTTAGGGTTAGTGTTAACGAGGGTTAGGGTAGGGTTAGTGGTAAGTCTACTATTCATATTTTAGAACACTTTAAGAACATCTTATACATACCAATCACAAGAAAATTATAAAATTACAAAAATTTTCTCTACTTTTTTGTCCATGTCGATATAAAAAATAAATAAATAAAAATAAATACAAAAAAATTAAATGATTCCTAGAGTAAAGGAGGGTTATGGTAGGGTTTGGGTAGGGTTTGTGTAAGGTTATGGTTGTTTAGGGTAGGGATAGGGATAATGTCTGTACAAACAATTGAATCTATTAGATAATACATGAGAATTTGTTCAAATAGATTGTTTCAATAGAGAACGATAATCGTTGGGAATAGAATATGGATCACATGAATAGAATAGAGCATATTGAGAAATAATTCAAATTGTTCCAAAAAAAGACGGTTTCTTACGTTACATATGATGCCAATAGATGTGTTCACAACAGAAATCAAAGATGCCACAAGATTTAAAATTTTAAATAAATGTAAAACAAACTGGGTTGACTTCACCACCAGACTTTAGTACATAAAAACGAATACACTCTTCAAAATAAAAAAAATAAAAAAATTTACAAAAAAAATACAATTTTTTTAAAAAAAAACCCTCCATGGCACTACACTACCGATACCATAACCCTCCTTTACTTGGGTCGTTGTTTACAACAACGACCTGCGCATAGTTTTAAGTTTTTTTTTTTCTTTCAACATGGACAAAAAAAAAGTTTTGTAATTTTGTAATTTATTTGTCATTGGTATGTGTAAGATGTTCTAAAATATGAAAAATAGACTTACCACTAAGTTTACCCTAACCCTCGTTAACACTAACCTTACCCTAACTCTAACCCTACCAAAACCCCTAGTTAGAGAGATTTGGGGGGCGGGGGGAGGGGGGGGGGGGGGGTTAGGGTAGGGTTAGGGATATATTGGGTTAGGTTTAAGGTTCAGATAAGCTGAACAGGGATGTATTCTCTCATATTCACAATCTCCCCAAATTTATTTTTTAAAAGGTTTGCACTTGACTTGCTCTTCCAACAACGACCTAGGTTGGTATGATTATTTTATGAAATTTTATTGTAAAATAGAGAATATATTTTTGTTTTTACAAAAAAAATGTTTAAGTTATTTTCTATAAAATATATAACCATTTAACATAACGATTATATTTTGGTCATTTTGGATGCTAAAAAGGAAATTAATAAAATATAGAGACGATATACAAGAATATGAATGTATTTGGTATAGAGTTCGATAGCCTATGTTCGTACAGATAGAAGAGAAAGTTAAAAAAACCCAAAAATTTTCATCAATGCTTGGGTTGTAAAAAAGAATTTGGATTTTGATGAGGTGTTGCTCCTTAGGTTGTAAAAAAAGTAACCTAGGCGGTGTTCGAGACAACGACCTAAGTTATATGAAAAAATGAAGACTTGAACACTTGCTTTTTGTCTTGGCCAAGCCATAAGGAGCATCAGGTCATGAATTTTTTTTGGAAGATTATAACCTAGGCCGTTGTCTCCGACAACGGCCTAGGTGTTATGGTTAGATCGGTTATCTTCAAAACTACTTTATTTATTTAACTATTTCTCTCTCTCCCTCGGATCTCCGAAATACATTTCCCATGTCATTTGACTCTAGATGAAAGCATGAGAAATAGAATGATTATTCACATGAGAGAGATATATTCGTTAGGGTTACGTAGAGGGTTAGAGGGTTAGGGTGGTTAATTCCAAAACTACTTTATTTATTGAAGTGTTCATTTTCTTAGATAGAAGACATCTGTTGAAGTGTTCATTTTCTTCACTATCTTAGGTGGTACACTCTTATTGGTTTATATCACATGACCAATTACTCTTCTCTTCCTTCCTTTTCATTTCATGTGTCCAAATTGATTACACAACCTCTTGACAACTCTTTTCACTCTGTTGATGTTCAGAACCCTCATCATGAGACAAGAAAAGTATGAGTAAATAAAAAGAGAGTTTTCAAGACAACCACTAAGCTTACTCTAACCCTCGTTAACACTAGCCTTACCCTAACCTTCGTTTCGAACAAAATTACAAAAATAATTCATATTCTAGTAAGGTCGTTGTTTTGAACAACGGCCTAGGCAGATAGGAAATTTTTTGGGTTTTTTTTTTACAACTTTCTCTTCTATTTGTACGAACAGAGGCTCTTGAACTATATACCAAAGACATTCATTTTCTTGTATATCGTATCTATATTTTTTTAATTTCCTTTTTTAGCAACCAAAATGTAGAACCCCGTATTTTCAAATATTATTTTAAATATTTGAAAATAAATTAAAATGATTTTCTGAAGAATTAATAAATATTTTCTAGAAATTTATCTTTTTACACGTGCGAAACACGTGCAAATAATTTTTGGTGTAAATAACCAATTTTATATTTTTAGTAGATTCTCATAATTATAATGGAGTATATTCTAAAATTTGGGATTTTTCTGAATAAAGAAACTATTTTTACAAATATCTCGAAAGAGAGGGGCTTTTATGTAAAAAAGTCGTTTGGATCTTAAATAAACTATGAAAATTAGTTTTTACTGATATTTTGGTTTTCAATGGTTAGCATTTAAATTTAAATATATTTATATTTTATTTAAAGTCGATTTGGTGAAGATTTAGTCAAAAAGGGTGTTTTTGCAAATAAGGAATTCATGTAGAACTTTGTGCAAATGTTTTTCTGGAAAGTAAAAGTCAAATATTTTGATTTGAAAATATAATATGTATTATTAGATATTATTTCGGATTTTTCTGGATTTTTATGAATATTTTATGAGGTATTTGCAAATATTACAAGAGGGAGGGCTTTTGTGCAAAATCGCCACCCTGAGTGTAAATCCGGAATTTTCTTATCTCTGGGCTGTGCTGGGTTGTTGGAAAACTTAGTGGTAAAAGGATTTTATTTAGTTTGATTTATTTAACTTATTTTAACTAAGGAAGGTTATATATGTGAAGTAATAAATTGAAAATGACTATTTTGCAAAAGTACTTCAAAACCATAATTCCTTTCAATCCCGGCCTGTATAAAAGAGGACGTGCAACCGTCATTCGCTGCACAACTCAAGATTTATTATATTATTATTTTCTTGGTGATCAAGAGGAGGATTTTTGGACCTCGCAAGAGGAGAGGCTTTCTTGTTGGATCTCTTCGTTCCTAAGGTGAGTGACATTGTTTTTGTTTTGTTTTGATTTTGTGAGTGATATAAAACTGTTTTGTTGTTTTGATCTATGTATGCGAGTAACAATGTTGTTTGATTTGATGTTGTGAATGATATGGATCTTATATTGTGGTATGATTCATGTGAACAATTGTTGTTGTTTGGACCATATATGTAAAATCTATGAATGACTAGTAGATCTTGATTTATAAAATTGTGTTGCTAAAAAGCATGTTAAGATTTGAGTATGGTTATGAACGGATGGTTGAACATCTGGACATCGAGTTTATAAATCAGATTTTGATTAAGAGTCGTGAAAGAAATTTAGTATTGAGAAACCCTAATAAAAGAATTAGTAATCTAGAACATGAGAACTTGAGTTTTGACATATTTGATGTTTTGAGTAATATATCCATAATGAGGAATTGTGGAGATTTATCATTTTTCCTGAATATGAATTATTTCATGAACAAAGAATCTTTAGAAAACTTCAGTTTTGATTTTTGTATTCAGACCTAAATTATGAAAACTGTAGGCTGACAGTCGATTGGTCTACTATTCAGTCGACTGGTACGACCCTGCCGTTGTATCTTCAGTTCTTTTGAAATCCCCTTTGGACAGTCGACTAGACTCTTATGCAGTCGACTGGTGTCCTGAGACCTTATTTTGTAAAATTATTTCAGTCCTTTCTAGACAGTCGACCTATGACCTCTTTAAGTTGACTTATATACTTAGAATATTTCCTTGAGAATTATTGGAATTTTGTCTCGATTAAGTCGACTGATGGCTTTCAAGTCGACTGTTATGACTTAGTTTATTTTTTGTAAAATTTTGGATATTGTCCTCTGGACAGTCGACTTACCACAGTATGAGTCGACTGGTACTGATGAATTTTTGTAACTTGAGTGTTCTTTCGAATGATTGGCTTTCAGATAATTCAGTCTATACTTTGTCTTCAGTTAAGCATTTGATTTGAGATATTCAGTTGAGCTAATTTTGTTTAGTGGAAAGTTGATTAAGACTTTTGAGTTTGAATCTCTAGAGGTGAGTGACCCTAGTATACCGGTGTTGAGTTATTTTGTTGAAGCCCGTGAGGCATTTCAGTTAGTCAGTTTTGAATTTAGGCCGGTAGGGTACACCAACTCTAGGAGATTCGTTAAGTAATTAAATAACCCAAAAATGATAAGGATAGGCACTAGTGGTGATATGATGAACGGGAACATGGGTTATGCACCTCAGTATGGCTTTAGATGTGAGATTTAATCTCCGGAATTATCCAAGTAACTTACTTGAGGTGTGGGATTTATCTCCGAAATTATCCAGGTAAATTACCTGCGATGTGAGATATATCTCCGGAATTATCCAGGTAGTTACTTGCGGTGTGGGATTGATCTCCGGAATTATCAAAGTCGAGGCGACGCACATGGGGTATTCATGTGATGAGGGTCATTGTTTCGGTGTGGGATTTAATCTCCGGAATTATCCAAGTGAATTACTTGAGGTGTGGGATTTATCTTCGGAATTATCCAGGTAAAATACCTGCGG
This sequence comes from Hemerocallis citrina, assembly GCA_017893485.1. Lineage (NCBI taxonomy): Eukaryota > Viridiplantae > Streptophyta > Magnoliopsida > Asparagales > Asphodelaceae > Hemerocallis > Hemerocallis citrina. Next base: position 172,417,200 of record CM030367.1, read on the forward strand.
TGTGAGATATATCTCCGGAATTATCCAATTAAATTACTTGCGGTGTGGGATTGATCTCCGGAATTATCGAGGCAAGGGCTAGTACTCACAGTTTATCTTTATCTCGTAGTAGTCATCGTGTTAGGATTAGTTGCATAGCGGGGATTGAACCCTATGAAGTGGAGACGTTAAGGGCTTGCACCGAACCTATGTAGAATGGGATGCATAGACTTCGACAAGTATGCATTAGAGAGTCCGCATATAGACTTTGTGTTGTCTTGACTTGGTTTTATGAATGTGTTTTCCAGTTTTCCTACACTTGACACTTAGACTAGATGCACTTGTTGTTTTCATTCTATAATGTTTCCATGCTTTACATCTTTGTTATTCCTCATTCATTTATCATTGTGATTAATACATGTTGTTGATGACTTTATGTTTTACGATTAAATTATGTTGTTTGTTTTTATGTCACTCACACCATTTATGGCTGACCCCTTTGGTTTTGGGGGTTAGGGATCATCTCTAGCCTCATATGTTATAGGTTGTTGCTTAGAGTTTGGAGGTTGGATGCTTGAGATAGTTTTGGAGACAAACTGATGTAATAGAGCTTTGTGTAAAATTTTAGTAAAAGAAGTGTTGTGAAAAGAAAATTGTAATTCAAGGTGTTTGTAATTCCGCTGTGTTTGAAAAAAGATTGTTGTAATAAAAATTTGGAATAAAATTATTCGTGTTTTGAGCAATGTGTACTATTACATTGAAGTTGATGCTGGGATTGTGCCACGTATTTTCTAAGATATCATATTAGAAATTCGGGGCGCTACACAAAATGACCAATATACAATCGTTAAGGTTAAATGCTTCAATATTTAATAGAAAATTACTTAATCTTCATTTTTTTAAAACTAAAATATTTTCTTTTTTTACCCCTAATATATAATTTCTTCTGGAGAATTTTATTCATTTTAAACATAACCTAACCCTAACCATACCCCCCTAACCCATCACCCTCCAACCAGGGGTTTAGGTAGGGTTAGGTTAAGGTTAGTGTTAACGAGGGTTAGGGTAGGGTTAGGGTAGGCTTAGTGGTATGTTTTAGAGGTATATTGGGTTAGGTTTAAGGTTCAGATAAGCTGAACACGGATGTACTCTTTCATATTCACAGTCTCCCTAAATTTATTTTTTAAAAGGTTTGCACCTAACTTACTCTTCCAACAACGGCCTAGGTTGTTATGATTATTTTTTGAAATTTTATTGTAAAATAGAGAATATTTTGGGTTTTTACAAAAAAAAAATTGTTTAAGTTATTTTCTATAAAATATATAACCATTTAACCTAACAATTTTATTTTGGTCATTTTGGTTGCTAAAAAAGGAAATTAATAAAATAGAGACGATATACAAGAATATGAATATCTTTGGCATAGAGTTCGAGAGCCTATGTTCGTACAGATAGGAGAGAAAGTTTTCAAAAAGCAAAAAAAAGTCCACTCATCAACTTAGGCTGTTGTCTCCAACAACAGCCTAGGATATATTTACAAAATTGGATTTTGATGAATTTTTGCTCCTTATGGCTTGGCCAAGACAGAAAGAAACTCATCAAAATTCAATTTTTTTCGTATAACCTAGGAGACAACGGCCTAAGTTATTAATTTTTTTTGTAATTTGATGAGTTGTTGCTCCTTATGGCTCGGCCAAGACAGAGAGCAACTCATTAAAATCCAATTTTTTTGACAATGGCCTAAATTATTAAAAAAATTGTAATTTGATGAGTTGTTGCTCCTTATGGCTTGACCAAGTCAGAGAGCAACTCATCAAAATCCAATTTTCTCATATAGACAACGACCTAGGTTATAAAAATAAAATTTTGATTTTGAAGAGCTGCTGCTCTTTATGGCTTGGCCAAGATAGAAATCATCTCATCAAAATCCAATTTTGTAATAATAAAAATTTGGACTTTGATGGGTTGTTGTTCCTTATGGCTTGCCAAGACAGAGAGCAAGTGTATATCGTCTCAATTTTTTCATAAAACCTAGGTCGTTGTCTCCAACAGCAGCCTAGATTATCTTTAAAAAAATACCCAACAGCAGGTCTTCAAAATATCATTTTTTGTCATATAACCTAGGCCGTTGTTTGCCAAAAAAAATTCAACCGATGCTGATGCTCCTTATGTCTTGGCCAAGACAGAGAGCGAGTGTTCAAGTCTTGAACTTTCTCATTGAACGGGACAACAGCCTAAGTATAGATAAAAAAAAAATTACAAGTTTAAACAGCAGCTATAGCTGCTACACTTCAACCCCAACCACAGATATACACAATACCATCAGCAGCTCAACAAAACAATAACACTTGAGCAACAATACAACATGTATAATTAACAACAAAACTAACATCAACAACAACAAAATTAACACCAATAACTTCAATAACAACAACAAAACTAACCATATATCAACAATAACCACAACACTTTCTTTCAATTACAATCAACAACAACAACAAAATTCTAATTCCTACAACAATTGTATTAGGAAACACTTAACCACCGGGCGTGTAAGTTTGTGGTGGTCGCCTCTTCCGAACCGGTTGTCGTCGCCGAAATTGTGACTCCACAACAATATCTTCTTCTTGTCCAAATTCTTGTCTTTCTTGGACAATAGTTTCTTGATGCTCTTCTTCTTGCTCTTCTTCTTATGGTGGAGATGGAGAATGATATTGTTGTTGTTGCACCGGGTGAGATAGCCTACCCCTCACGCTCTTACGGCGCTGTGAACGTACGGTCGTTGTTAAATAATGGTTCAATGCTGTGCCCTCTCCTACCTCTTCTAATGAGCTCCGACATGAAGAGAGCATGTAGAACCCCGTATTTTCAAATATTATTTTAATTATTTGAAAATGAATTTAAATGATTTTTGAGGATTTAATTGATATTTTCTAAAAGATTTATCTTTGGTACACGTGCAAAACACGTGCAAATGACTTTTGAGATGTTTGAAAAATTAAGTTTTCCTTATGAAAAATCATTATTTATTATTTTGGAATTATGTAGTATTTTTCCAGATTTTTCTGAAATTAATTTGATCTATTTGCAATTTTTGGATAAAAGAAGGACCTTTTCGCAAAATTGACATTCTCAAGGGCTAAAATGCAAAATTGGCATTCTGGATGTTTTAAACAGTATTGGTTAAGATTTAGAAGTATATTTTCTTTTAAATCCTAATTCTAATAAATTTTAGATGAATTTCCAAGAGAAGATATATATATATATATATATATATATATATATATATATATATATATATATATATATATATATATATATAATTGTATTTTGGAGGGATGGTTTTGCAAATGTATTCCTAAACCCTAAAAATTATATTTCCGGCCTATATAAGGGAGTTTGCAGCCGTCATTCGCTGCACAACTCAGATCTCATACTATTATTTTCTTGGTGATAAAAGAGGATTTTGGACCTCGCAAGAAGGAGATTGGATCTAGCAAAGGAAGGCTTTTGTGGATCTTCTTGCTTCTAAAGGTGAGTGATATGGACTTGTTTTGTTTATGTGTATGATTGCATGCTGTTTTGTTTGATGTTTTCGTATCTTGTATGAAATCGATGCCATGGTAGTTATTCGAAATATACATGTGAAATCCATGAAAGATTAGTAGATCTCGATTGACAACTCTTGATTGCTTGAAACGTGTTAAGATGTAAGTATGGTTTTGATCGGATGTATGCACATCTCGATCTTGGGTTTATAAACAGATCTTGGTTGTTAATGGTGAAAGAATCGAGTATTGAGAAACCCTATTGGGAGATTCAAGAATTGAGAACATGAGAATTTAGTATTGTAACTATGATGCAGATCATCTTGAGATTGTCACTTTTAACTAAATATAAGTTAATTTCCAAAGCAATGAACCTTTAGAAAACACCAGACTTGTTTTTCATGTTCAGACCTAAATTATGAAAACTGTAGGCCGACAGTCGACTGGTCTACTATTCAGTCGACTGGTACGACCCAGCTGCTGTATCTTTAGTTTTTCTCGAAAATCCGTTCTGGACAGTCGACTTAGACCCTTCTCAGTCGACTAGTACACTTAGATTTTATTTTTCAAAGTTATCGTAGAATTTCTCTCGGGTAAGTCAACTTATGTTTTTATAAGTCGACTTATGTTCTTATAAGTCGACTTATGTCCCCTTTTAAGTCGACTTATGTTTTGATAAGTCTACTTATGATTTTTATAAGTCATCTTATGTTTTGATAAGTCTACTTATGATCTTTATAAGTCATCTTAAACTTTGATAAGTCTACTTATGATCTTTATAAGTCATCTTATACCTTGATAAGTCTACTTATGATTTTTATAAGTCATCTTATGTTTTGATAAGTCTACTTATGATTTTTATAAGTCATCTTATGTTTTGATAAGTCTACTTATGATCTTTATAAGTCATCTTATACTTTGATAAGTCTACTTATGATCTTTATAAGTCATCTTATATTGTTGATAAGTCAACTTATGTTTTTATAAGTCATCTTATACTGTTAGCACTTGGATTGTTCTTGAGAAATTATCGGTAATTGTTTAGGGTAAGTCGACTGATGGTTGATGAAGTCGACTTACTGCACTTGTTATAATCTTGGATATTAGTTCTCGGCAGTCGACTTACTATAGAATAAGTCGACCGGTGCTGATGAGTTTCATGATCTTGAGGGTTCTTGTTATCTTTAGTTTGTTTGTAGATGGATATGTTCGTCGGTGTCTTGGCATACCGGGTTCGTATTCGATCTATACCTTCTTAGTTTGTTTGTAGATGGATATGTTCGTCGGTGTCTTGGCATACCGGGTTCGTATTCGATCTATACCTTCTTAGTTTGTTTGTAGATGGATATGTTCGTCGGTGTCTTGGCATACCGGGTTCGTATTCGATCTATACCTTCTTAGTTTGTTTGTAGATGGATATGTTCGTCGGTGTCTTGGCATACCGGGTTCGTATTCGATCTATACCTTCTTAGTTTGTTTGTAGATGGGTATGTTCGTCGGTGTCTTGGCATACCGGGTTCGTATTCGATCTATACCTTCTTAGTTTGTTTGTAGATGGATATGTTCGTCGGTGTCTTGGCATACCGGGTTCGTATTCGATCTATATTATCTTTAGTTTTGTAGATGGATATATATTGTTAACCGATCTATGGCATTATTGGTAATCGATTGTTGGACATACATTGTGGTACTGAGAATTGTTGACAGTTGGACATATTCTGAGTTGTGGGGATTACTGTTTGTTCAGAACAGTCGACTGGTGCATTATACAGTCGACTGTACAGTGCAGATGAGCTGTACTATTTTGAGAGTGATTGATTGATTGATACTTGATCGTTGGTATTGTTTCTTGACTCGGCTTCACTCATGTACTGGCCTATCGTTCTTGTTTCATATTACATGTTCAGTTTATGTATTTTTGTTCAGTACATGTTGCTTATGATTATTTGTTTGTTTATGTTTGTTGTTTATATCACTCACACCATTTATGGCTGACCCCGTAGTTTTGGGGGTTAGGGTTCAACTCTAGCCTCATATGATGCAGGTTGCTTAGAATTGGAGGCTTGGATGCTTGGGTTAGCTATAGAGATTATGAGTATTATAATAGAGCCTTGTGTAAATTGTTGTAAAAAGAGTTTTGTAAAAGGAATTGTTGTAATTTAAAGTGTTTGTATTTCCGCTGCAATGTTAAAGATTATTGTAATAAAGATTTGGAATAAAATGATTTGAGTTTTTGGCTATGTATGTTGTTACATTGAAGTGGATCGCTGGGAAAGTGCCACGTATTTTCTAAAGTTTCGTATTTAGAAATTCGGGGCGCTACAGTTTGGTATCAGAGCGTGCTTCAATAGTAATAATAGACATAGTATGAAAACCAACCTAGGTGTGGACACTAGAGAGTGAGTACCTAGGTGTGGACATTAGAGTGTGAGTATCACATAGAGTTAAAACATGATGTTTGGCTTGGGGCATGGTTATGGTTTTGCCATAGGGTATTGATTTGAGTATGAATTGTGTGATGCTCTAACTTTACCCTCGTTTTGCAGTATTCACAATGGTTGCACCCAGGGGCAGGAATGGAGGCAACAATGAGGACGGGTCTGGTAGTTCCCGAGGAAATGGGATCGACCTGGAAGCTGAGTTTGCCAAAGTATATCAGACGTTGAATACGCTGATGGCACTCAATGTGGCGCAGCAGCAAGCGCAGCAGCAGAATCCGCAGCCAAATCATGGAGCTGGACATGGATTGGTGAACGCCGATCCGATTAAGCAGATTGAATCCTTTAAGAGTATGAGGCCGCCAGTCTTTGAGGGGCAAGCTGATCCAACCGCGGCAGATGATTGGATTAAAAAGATGCAGACGATTTTCGAGGTGTCAGAGACTCCGGCAGCTAGCAAGGTGAAGTTAGCTTCGATGCAGTTGGAGAAAGACGCTGGTGTCTGGTGGGAGTCGCTGGAGAGGAATTTGGGAGATCAGCAGCTGACATGGGAAGCTTTTCTAGATGAGTTCAGAGATCGCTTCTTTCCTCTTGATGTACAGGAGAAGAAGGCGACTGAGTTCTTGAACCTTCAGCAGGGTGGCATGACCGTGCGGGAGTATGAGACCAAGTTTGCTCAGCTTTCGCGGTACGCGCCAGAGTTAGTTATCGACGAGGCAAAGAAGGCCAAAAAGTTTGAGCAGGGCTTGAGGCCAAACTTGAGGTCAAGGATGGTTCTATTGGGCATCAGAAGATTCGACAAGCTGGTCAGGAGAGCAGCTATGACCGAGGAAGATATGGATCAGTCCCGGGTAAAGCAAGAGACTTGGAATAAGAAGAAGAGGCCAGCAGAAGATCAGGAAGGGGAGGAATTCCCAGTGAAACAGAACAAGTCCAATGATCCAGTGCAGAAGGTACCGGCAACTCAGGAGGTGACTTGTTTTTACTGTAAGCAGGCAGGACATAAAAGGAGGGAATGTCCGAAGTTGGCAAAGCAGACTTGCTTTCAATGTGGTCAAGAAGGGCATATTCGACCACGATGTCCACTGCTGAAGAAAGAGAATGCAGGGATGGACAAGGATCCGAAGCAGGGGCAAGTGTTCGCGTTGACTGAAGGGGATGCGGGCAATCCAGAAACATGATCTGTGTGTGCAAGAATTTATTCTTTTGTATTGAGTGAAACTTTATTTTGGAATAATTGAGGATTGAGTATTATCTTCATGTAACAAATTTATTTGGATTGATGGAATAAAGATAAAGTTTTATTTGATACTGTCTCTTGCATACAATTGTGTAGCACATTTATTGATAGTCTTAGTATGGAGCTTAAGGTGTTTCCAAGCAAGGTCTTGAGGTGGCTATCCTTAGTCATGTCCTTTTCTAAGGAGGGAGTGGCCACTGATTCTTGGAAGGATGAGCAGAAGGTCAGAGTGGGATGCAGGAGTTCAGTAGTTGTTGCAGTTGGCTTCCAATGACGAGTTATCAGAGTCGCGCAGCGGAAGATTGTCTTTTCTGAGTTCTTTGTATGATTGTGTCTATTTGGTGTGATGTATTGCATTCTTTGATGTGATTGTATTTCCTAAAGTTATATTTCTACCTGTAAGTTTCGATCACTATTAGTGGGTTGTTCGGACCTCATTAGCCGTAGTTCTGAGGACAGAACTCTTCTAAGGAGGGAGTGATGTAGAACCCCGTATTTTCAAATATTATTTTAATTATTTGAAAATGAATTTAAATGATTTTTGAGGATTTAATTGATATTTTCTAAAAGATTTATCTTTGGTACACGTGCAAAACACGTGCAAATGACTTTTGAGATGTTTGAAAAATTAAGTTTTCCTTATGAAAAATCATTATTTATTATTTTGGAATTATGTAGTATTTTTCCAGATTTTTCTGAAATTAATTTGATCTATTTGCAATTTTTGGATAAAAGAAGGACCTTTTCGCAAAATTGACATTCTCAAGGGCTAAAATGCAAAATTGGCATTCTGGATGTTTTAAACAGTATTGGTTAAGATTTAGAAGTATATTTTCTTTTAAATCCTAATTCTAATAAATTTTAGATGAATTTCCAAGAGAAGATATATATATATATATATATAATTGTATTTTGGAGTGATGGTTTTGCAAATGTATTCCTAAACCCTAAAAATTATATTTCCGGCCTATATAAGGGAGTTTGCAGCCGTCATTCGCTGCACAACTCAGATCTCATACTATTATTTTCTTGGTGATAAAAGAGGATTTTGGACCTCGCAAGAAGGAGATTGGATCTAGCAAAGGAAGGCTTTTGTGGATCTTCTTGCTTCTAAAGGTGAGTGATATGGACTTGTTTTGTTTATGTGTATGATTGCATGCTGTTTTGTTTGATGTTTTCGTATCTTGTATGAAATCGATGCCATGGTAGTTATTCGAAATATACATGTGAAATCCATGAAAGATTAGTAGATCTCGAATGACAACTCTTGATTGCTTGAAACGTGTTAAGATGTAAGTATGGTTTTGATCGGATGTATGCACATCTGGATCTTGGGTTTATAAACAGATCTTGGTTGTTAATGGTGAAAGAATCGAGTATTGAGAAACCCTATTGGGAGATTCAAGAATTGAGAACATGAGAATTTAGTATTGTAACTATGATGCAGATCATCTTGAGATTGTCACTTTTAACTAAATATAAGTTAATTTCCAAAGCAATGAACCTTTAGAAAACACCAGACTTGTTTTTCATATTCAGACCTAAATTATGAAAACTGTAGGCCGACAGTCGACTGGTCTACTATTCAGTCGACTGGTACGACCCAGCTGCTGTATCTTTAGTTTTTCTCGAAAATCCGTTCTGGACAGTCGACTTAGACCCTTCTCAGTCGACTAGTACACTTAGATTTTATTTTTCAAAGTTATCGTAGAATTTCTCTCGGGTAAGTCAACTTATGTTTTTATAAGTCGACTTATGTTCTTATAAGTCGACTTATGTCCCCTTTTAAGTCGACTTATGTTTTGATAAGTCTACTTATGATTTTTATAAGTCATCTTATGTTTTGATAAGTCTACTTATGATCTTTATAAGTCATCTTAAACTTTGATAAGTCTACTTATGATCTTTATAAGTCATCTTATACCTTGATAAGTCTACTTATGATTTTTATAAGTCATCTTATGTTTTGATAAGTCTACTTATGATTTTTATAAGTCATCTTATGTTTTGATAAGTCTACTTATGATCTTTATAAGTCATCTTATACTTTGATAAGTCTACTTATGATCTTTATAAGTCATCTTATATTGTTGATAAGTCAACTTATGTTTTTATAAGTCATCTTATACTGTTAGCACTTGGATTGTTCTTGAGAAATTATCGGTAATTGTTTAGGGTAGGTCGACTGATGGTTGATGAAGTCGACTTACTGCACTTGTTATAATCTTGGATATTAGTTCTCGGCAGTCGACTTACTATAGAATAAGTCGACCGGTGCTGATGAGTTTCATGATCTTGAGGGTTCTTGTTATCTTTAGTTTGTTTGTAGATGGATATGTTCGTCGGTGTCTTGGCATACCGGGTTCGTATTCGATCTATACCTTCTTAGTTTGTTTGTAGATGGATATGTTCGTCGGTGTCTTGGCATACCGGGTTCGTATTCGATCTATACCTTCTTAGTTTGTTTGTAGATGGATATGTTCGTCGGTGTCTTGGCATACCGGGTTCGTATTCGATCTATACCTTCTTAGTTTGTTTGTAGATGGATATGTTCGTCGGTGTCTTGGCATACCGGGTTCGTATTCGATCTATACCTTCTTAGTTTGTTTGTAGATGGGTATGTTCGTCGGTGTCTTGGCATACCGGGTTCGTATTCGATCTATACCTTCTTAGTTTGTTTGTAGATGGATATGTTCGTCGGTGTCTTGGCATACCGGGTCCGTATTCGATCTATATTATCTTTAGTTTTGTAGATGGATATATATTGTTAACCGATCTATGGCATTATTGGTGATCGATTGTTGGACATACATTGTGGTACTGAGAATTGTTGACAGTTGGACATATTCTGAGTTGTGGGGATTACTGTTTGTTCAGAACAGTCGACTGGTGCATTATACAGTCGACTGTACAGTGCAGATGAGCTGTACTATTTTGAGAGTGATTGATTGATTGATACTTGATCGTTGGTATTGTTTCTTGACTCGGCTTCACTCATGTACTGGCCTATCGTTCTTGTTTCATTTTACATGTTCAGTTTATGTATTTTTGTTCAGTACATGTTGCTTATGATTATTTGTTTGTTTATGTTTGTTGTTTATATCACTCACACCATTTATGGCTGACCCCGTAGTTTTGGGGGTTAGGGTTCAACTCTAGCCTCATATGATGCAGGTTGCTTAGAATTAGAGGCTTGGATACTTGGGTTAGCTATAGAGATTATGAGTATTATAATAGAGCCTTGTGTAAATTGTTGTAAAAAGAGTTTTGTAAAAGGAATTGTTGTAATTTAAAGTGTTTGTATTTCCGCTGCAATGTTAAAGATTATTGTAATAAAGATTTGGAATAAAATGATTTGAGTTTTTGGCTATGTATGTTGTTACATTGAAGTGGATCGCTGGGAAAGTGCCACGTATTTTCTAAAGTTTCGTATTTAGAAATTCGGGGCGCTACAGAGCATCTTCCGAGCGAACTCCTTCATTGGTTTGGCCGTGTTACTATTAATTACCCGCATACATTCTTTTGCCATGTCCCATGTATTATCGATCTAAAACACAAAAAACAAGTATATTAAACACAATCCGGTTTGTAATAAATTCAAGCATTTAAAAAATAACGTAATGCCAAGGCAAATGCGAATCAAAATTTACTCACCAACACACGTACAGATGACGCCTTCGGTTGGAACATGAGTTGTGAACTAGAATATGCAGGTGGTGGTTCTATCTCTCTCTCCTCAATTGGTAGTTGAATCCCAACAGGTAGTTGTGTATGCAGAAAGATGTAAAAACACGTTATATTCTTGTACCAAGCCATATACAAAATTTGTTTAATGTCATCGTACGGGGGAACTTGATCAAGTACGAGTTCAAACCGTCGCTCATTCCAATTTGCAACATGAGCACGATGGAAATCTGCCCAATCATGGGTAGGCATACGACCAGAACCCTTAGTAGTGTGTAACTCAAAGTTTTATCGGGATAATTTTTCATTGGGTAAATCTTGTTGAAGACCGAATTGCCGAAGGACTCTATGCGGCCATTAATTTTCCACTGTACCAAAGTTGATGAGTGGAGCCGTCGTCAACCACAACTGCGACCTGGCCGTGCACACTGATGGTAGTCTCCCACCCGCTCGGGTGTATATGACTCTCTTCTCGTAGTTGGTCGAGCTCGTCTCTGTAGTAAGTTAGTTCACCTTTTGGGTTGTCTTTATAACTCCATTTACCTGCCCAATATACCCCTAAAGGTGCCAACATATGCACATTTGGTGCATCGGCCATCCAACCGTTCGCCGATCTTATAATTCGGGGACGACCCAAGTGTAGACGCTCCTATGACCAAATCTGTAACAAGAACATCGGACAGATCATCTCGGTTCCATCTAGCACTACTGAACACAACGTCCTGTACAACGTTGCTAATGCGTAGCTTCCCCAGCTGTACCAGTCGGCTATGCCTAGGTCAGCGAGTAATCGTAGATACATAACCGGTACGGTATCTCCGGATGAGTTATGTAAGATAACACCTCCAAGCACCGTCATAATATACGCTCTGGTGTAGCACTTCACTTGGTGGTCGGTTGATTCATCTGTCAACCTCCCTTCAAAATTCTCTTTCAACCAAGAGAGTCGGATTGATTGTCCGACAAAAATAGCCTTATTGTCCTCATCCTCCTTAATAATCTCTGTACCGAGGAGTTCATTGCACACCTCTCTCTCATCAAAATTTATATGACCTGTCACAGCCATCTCATCTAATGGAAGACCGGAGATCATCGCTATATCTTGTAGCGTCACCGTCATCTCTCCGACCGGTAGATGGAAAGTGTGCGTCTCTGTCCTCCATCGCTCGACAAGGGCTACAAGAAGTTCTCGGTCGAGTTTCACCTGACCCATCATACTGATTTCGTAGAAACTGCTCTGGACTAGATACTCAATGGTACGTGGGTGCATCGTTAAAGTCTCGTGAGTTCGAAAATTACACATCCGCGTCGTCCCACCACACACTACTTCAGATCTGTGGCGGTCTTGCAAAGTGAGGCACATATGGCTATAATAGTCCTGGACCTCGATTTTCTGCCGAAGATGATGCACCAACCTACACCAATACAATAAATTATTAATAGTGTAGTAACAATACTACTTTATACAAAATTCACGATGAAAATTAATAGTTCTCTTACTTTTTTGAAACCCCGACCACTACCAGATGGCCTTCCGGTTTCCTTCGTTCCAACTATTTCTCTATAAAAATGATATCATATATAAAACAATTTGTTTAAAAGAAATTGACATATATATAGATACGAAACAAAATACGTGAAAAAACCACACAAACGACGTTAAAAAAATACGAAACTTTACGATTGGGTCGGGCTTGCTGCACACAAACCAATGCAACTTGTAGAAGCGAGTTCCGACTCACGGTTTGCAAGATATGGCCGTGTATCGCTTTCACTCTTGAAAAAAGAGCGGAATGCGATACACTGAGGCATAGAGGAAACCGTGGATCAGAACTCGCAACTACAAATTACTTTGGCTTGTGAGTGGCGAGACCGATCTACTCGCAAAATTTTGTATTTTTTGAGTGGGTTCTCTATTGAAAACTCGCTTAGAACATCACAAAATACGTAAGAAAACCACACAAACGACGTTTAAAAAAACGAAGCTTTGCGATTGGGTCGGGCTCCCCGCACACAAGCCAACGCAACTTGTAGAAGCAAGTTCCGACCCCGGTTTGCAAGATAAGGCCGTGTATCGCTTTCACTCTTGAAAATGTCCAAGAATGCGATACATGGACACATATAGCAAACTGAGGGTGAGAACTCGCAAATACAAGTTGCTTTAGCTTGTGTTTGGTGACCCCGACCTGCTCGCAAAATTTTGTATTTTTGGATATCGTTTATGCGGTTTTCTAGTGAAAAGTCATTCGATAAAAATTCAAAGTATAATTGTTGTTGTTGTTTGATATACGGTAAAAAACCGCACGAACGAGATCAAAAAATTCCGAAATTTTGCGAGTAGGTCAGACGCACCAAGCATGAGCCAACACAACTTGTTGAAGTGAGTTTTTGACTCACGGTTTGCATAAATGGCGATGTATCGCTTTCACTCACGAAAAAGTGTCGAAAGCGATACACGGCCGTATATCCCAAACCGTGAATCCAAACGCACTTCTACAAGTTGCGTTACCTTGTGCGTGGTGAATCCGATGTACTCGCAAAATTGCAGAATTTTTGGATCTCGTTTGTGCGCTATTACTAATAACAAACAACAACTAATACTACATCTACATTGACAATAACAACTACACACAATACACATAGTGAAACTAACCTATAATTAGCTACGCATAATATAAAAATTATACACTCAAACATTGAATAAAAAATTTCAATCAATAAACATGCTGTCACGCCCCGCTTCCCAAAAAGAAATACAGAATACGGATACGTGACTAAGTCAAGCGAATGGCTTTAACCATTCATAAGTTGTCTGGATCTTTTCAACATTTCGCGGGAATAATCAAGAGATAATAAGGAGAAATCAACCACGCATTAATGAATGGATCAATATACCAACAGGATATACCTGAAACAAAATTTAATAAATCTCAAATAAACTGGATCTGGAACAAGTCATAAATTCTGGGTCAAACTGCCCAATACAAAATTCATGTAGAAAATACATTTATTCAAGAATAGCAGGAAAATAAATAATAGCAAGAACTCCAGCAACTAGAATCTCAGATAACCTACTCCAGCGGCATCTGATCACCAAAATCTGCAATTTAACAAATTGCAGAAAGAAAAAAACAAAACAAAACACCCGTCAATGCAAGTTACGGGCCGTTTGTAGTGCAGACAACAAGTACATGAAAAGATAAACAAATATAGAGTAATATCTGAAGCAAACATAGCATGGAATGAGTGAAATAGCAAAACAGGATGTCTAATATAAATCAGGAAACAGAATCAAGTAACATGGTATACTAACAGGGTACAGGTAACATGTGACAGATGTCAAGTATCATGCAAGCAGATAAACAGGTAGCATGTACAGGTAAGCTTGTAACAGGCATCATGTTATGCTAAGTCTTGTATTTATTTCTATCTAGGTAGTACTTCAAGCATCCCATCTATTTACCACATGGTTGCTACATTCAAACAAGTTTGCGTTTATATTTCGTAGTAGATTCTATAGGGTCGTGTACTCAGGTATCAGATAAACAGGTACAAGTATCATGTAACAGGTAATCATCCATCAGGTAGGACCTAAGGTCCCCTCCAGGTACACCCTCTCATAAGGAAGTATGTAGTCAGGTAACAGGTGGGAAACACTAGCCCCCTTCTGAGTACACTTTCTCATAAGGAAGTATATAGTCAGGAATCAGGTAAACAGATAATCAGGATCATGCATAATCATATAGCAGGTAATAGGTAACAGATAATCAGTTGGAAACACGGGCTCCCTTCCAAGTACACATTTCTATATTTTCTACTACTAGATCTTTCCCTTAACCCCGGCTTGGTTATTTGTTATTATTATCAAATAGGTATATACGTGTCACAAAATAGGGCAAGAATAGCATGGAATGAACAAGTAACAGGTTCAGCTTGGAAGATAAACATGTACAGGTGAAAGACAACTCATAAAAGATTAGGACAACAAAAATTCTAGTTCAGGACAGCAAGATAGTACTGCACCAAATCTAGAATTTCCGTTGCCACAAATATGCAAACCTGGATCCATCAAAAAATCTGAAAAATAGACTCTCGGGCAAATCTAGTAAATATATATAAGTCATGTGGTATTTCACAAAAACTGGACTCAAAACAGAATTGTATCCAAAAAACATGTTCAGCCAGAAATCACAAGTTTGTATTCATAAACAGGAAAATAGCATGAAAACTTACTGATTAAATCCAAAAAAAATCTGGGGTATTCCCTATTATGTTTAGTATCTGAAAATAAAGTTTCATAATTTTCCAACATAGATAGTATAGTCAAATAAAATCTAAAAACAGCAAGATACAACAAGTTTGTAAATCTGAAATCATAAACACAGCAGTACTAAAGCAACAATATATTACAAAGTATAAATCGAAATCCAGATCCGTCAAAAGGATGATAAAATAGATACAGTAGACTATAATTCATATTCACAAAGTTTTTATCAACAACAAGTAGAATCAGGTTGAAATCAAGGTTCTTTGCTGAACAACATGAAAATTCTACAAGTATAGTAGTTGTTTGCAAGCATAGAATAGTTTATAAAAGTCATCAATTAAATTCACAAAAATTAGGGGTTAATCCCAATCAAGTCTAGTTGTACTCAGCAAAATATTGGATCAAAATATTTTCTTTATCATCAGTATAAAAATAAATAACCATACAGAATTCATATAAAATATAATCTGAAATTTTCTACACATTTGTAGTAAAACATCAATAACTTACAACTCACAATTGAAATTGTGACCTGTTAGAAATTCTGAAAAGTAGACAGAAATCCCTATGATTCATCTTCACATATAAAATTGATTTACTGACCTTATTAGGGTCTAAAATACTGAACAAAAACGGGGTCACAACAAAAACAGAAATCTTCTTCATGCATAAAATCGACTAGTTCATGTGCAACAAATCCAAATCAAAACAAAACACCAGTATGGTATAATAGATATCCAAGCAACACGGTATGAGGTGTTTAACAAGTCTATAAAAAGATATACTACAACTAACACATCATGATACAAGATCGTACAACACATCATGAATCACAAACAACATGCATGTATACATCAAGAATTGATTATCTCTAAGTTATTTCATGTCTTGTGTGTAATGAGACAACTACGGGCGGACAAAAGTTTCATGGGAATAGATCTTGAAGTAACTACACTACATGTGATATTTAGTACTTGTATTATACAACAAAAAGGAATACAAGTTACTTGCCTCGAAATTGACGACGGAAACGATACAAGGACGAGAATAACGGGAACGGATCTCGGGCAACAAACACAAATGCACGGATCTTGATGATGATCAAGATCAAGGTCAAATGTAGATTGGACGACTGAGATCGAAGATCAAGATCAAGATCAAGAGTGATTGACGGCTCAAATCTGATGATGATGAAGATGATAATCACAATCACGATTGGTCAATCGGACAGCTCAGATCGAATATAGAATATATAAGAATTAGAAGAGTACCACAGGAGTAAAATATACCATGATTGAAAAATTGATGAATGAGAACAAAAAGTGGATCAAATGTTTAACTTATCAAGTAGAAGATGAACGAGACGATCAAGGGCCGAGATCAAGGATCAAAATTAATGATCAAGATCAAAGATTGAGATCAAGTGTGATCGGACGATCCAGATTGCCCTGATGATGAAGATGATGATGATGATCAGGAGCAGATCGGACGGCTAAAATTCAAAGTGATCAAAACCCAATCAAACAGTAATGGCACAGGGGCTTCGGCTCTGACAGCGGTAAGGACAGTGGTGGTGCAGCGAGGAGCGGCGATCGACTGGTTTGCAGCAACTGTGGCAAGCGCGGCTCGATGGTCGACGGCAGCCGGCGAGCTCGACGGATAGGCTGCGGGGTGCTTTGTTTTCGAAAGGAAAACAGAGGAGCAGCAGAATGGCTATGGCGACTGCAGGGGTCGGCTGGCAGCGGGATGAGGAAGAGGTGATGATTGAGGTGTTGACGGCATGGAGGAGCGGGTGTGCAAGGGCACGAGGAGGCGCGACAAGCAGGAGTGGTCGCGAGGGGGCTCACGAGGCTGAGGAGTTCGGAGCCATGGTGATGGCAATGAGGGTGACGGTGCTGTCGGGAGGGGCTAGCAGACTGGCACTGATGCATTCAAGGAGGAAGACGATGGAAGGAGGTGCGGGAGGCTTGGGTTTGAAGTGCAGGGGATGAAGACAAAGGTGGAGGGCTTGGATGGGTCTTGGAAAAACTGCAGAGGAGGAAGAGAGCTTAAGACAGCTGTTAAGAGTAATAAAGAGGTGATTAGGGTTTTTTTTAACAGTGGGTTTATAAAGGGGATTAGGGATATAGGGTTATTAGGTAAGTGGGTTTGGTAACGGGTTATGGGTATAGGGTTTTACAATCAAATAAGAAAATGAGTTTGGAGTTTTGGGAAAATAAATGAATAAATAGATCAACAATAATATAGTAACACAATTAATCAATTTGTATGCATCAAGTTAATACTCAAAAACTACAAAATACAATAGAATGTAAGACCTCACGAAATGCTCAAGATTGTATTTGAATCGAACCAAAATATTATAAGGAGCAAAATAATATTACATACTATTTAATTAAATAAAATGGTATACATAAAATCCATACTTTAATAAAAATACAATATAGATTACAATCTATAGGCTTCCAAAAATTTTATAAACAATAAGTTTAATAAAAATAATAATAATAATATCCTTAATAATCAAAGTCATAATAATAATAAATATAAGATTTGTATTACAATATAAAAATCATTGGAAACTAGTTACAAATAAAATCATTGATTAAAAATAGACTTTAATAGAAGATTCAACAATATATTTTAACAAAAATAATTTGAAATCGGAAAAAAATTAATTTACAAAAACCGAAATACCGAAAATACATAGAATATACGTATTTACGAAAACAGGGATTATAATAGCTAGATCTACTAAAGTAGATAAAATTTAATACCTTTCACAATGTGGATTTTCGGAGAGGAGACAGAGGATGTGCTTGTGCACTGCTGTAGACAAAGGAAGGGGAGTATGGTTTGGCTAATTTCTCAAGGATTAGGGTTTTAGGGTTTGGAAGATTTCATATGGGTTTGGGTTTTTTTGGATTCGGGATCTTCAAAGGAAGGGAAGTAGGGTTTGGCTAATTTCTTTAAGATTAGCATTTTAGGATTTGGAAGATTTCGTATGGGTTTGGCAACGAGCAAGAGAGAGCTAGGGTTTTCAGATTGGGTTCGGGAACGATCGAGAGAGAGAGAGAGAGAGAGAGAGAGAGAGAGAGAGAGAGAGAGAGAGAGAGAGAGAGAGAGAGATCTAGGGTTTTGGAGTTGGTATTGCGATCTCGAGAGATAGAGAGAGAGATGGCAGCGAAGTGAGGGAGAGAGAAATCGGAGTATGTACAAGTGTTTGGAAAAACACATGTACATACCTAGACTGTTGTTAGGAATAGCGGCCTAGGTTGAATTTTTTTAAAAAAACAACCTAGGCCGTTGTTCAACGGCCCAAGTATTTTTTTTCAAAAAAAATACTTCACGCCTAATAACGCTAAGTCTGAAGTGTTATTTGGAGTGAACTACAGAAAATACCCCTCTGCCACTTAGGAGCTCTGCTTAAGATCACAGCGGAAGCGATTTGAGCCATTGATCACGATCAAGAGCGATCCAACGGCTCGGATTTCTGTGTTCAAACCCATTTTCATTTGGACCCGTTTTCAATTGAGCATTACCCTATCTGTGTGTGTGTGTGTGTGTGTGTGTGTGTGTGTGTGTGTGTGTGTGTGTGTGTGTGTGTGTGTGTGTGAAGTGTGGTAAGTTGGCCTATAGCATGTCTATGGGCTATGGATTAATTGGATTAATATGGGAGCCTATAGAAGTGTCTATGGGGCTTATGAAAATGTGGCATTAAATGAGAAATGAAATGAAGAGAAGTAGGGTGTGCTGTGCTTGGGCATGATTTGGTTAGTCCTACATCATTGGGGGAGGAGAGAGAGTGAGTGTATAAAATTAATAGTCTATGATCAAAGGTCACCAACAAGCTATAACACCTTTTATGAGGCAGTATGTGGTGGGCAGTTGTTAGGGTTTAGCTGAGCAGGGCTCGAGGCGTTACACATGCCACTTGGGATGACCATGATCGTTGTTTCATTGCCTTTATTATTGCCTTAGTCGACCGCTCTTTCCGGGCTGACCTGCTAAGTATTCTTGCCGCTCAGGCTCTTTGGCTCCAGTTGACCACTCAATATGTTCAGGAAAACAGCGCCCGTGAGTAACAGCTGCTTTTTCAATCAGTCCTTGATCGTCAGGGTGATTGCAGCATTCAGAAACATTACACAGCCATGCGCCATATCTGACGTGAATTGCAGCAACTAGAAGATAATGATATCTATGTTACTCGTGAAAGGCGCTAGTTTATGTTCTTTATGATGGGTCTTCGACGAGAGTACCAATCCCTCTGCAGTTAGTTGATTTACCGAGATCCAGTTCCTTGTCTTGAAGCTGCTGTAGCTAAATTTGTCACTGAAGGAACTCGAATACACGCTCTACCCACACCATATCCTAACCTGTCCTTCGACAGTGACAGTGTTCTGGCTGTTGCACCTCGTACCTCCTCTTCCCACAAACCTCACTCCAACCCCATGCCTCCTTCCTCTGATCATTGCAGTGTTCCTGATCGTCATCCCCATTTCTGCACCCATTGTCAGTGGAATGGTCATCTTCATCACGAGTGTTTCATCCTGCACCTACAGTGCTTGGTGCAGGCACAACAACGCAAGAAGCAACAGGGTTGACCTCCTCTCAGTATTCCCTCTCATACATCACGTGCAATGGCGGCCCTCCGCCCTCTTCTGCTCCTTATGATATTCCTCATTGACGCCTCGCTCAGCTGGACCTTCAGCACACGGGTCAGTCCATCAATACTGGCTCCTCTACCCCGGTTTTTTCTGTCACTCCTGGTATGAATTCTTCCTGGCTTTTAGATTCTGGTGCATCACATCATCTTACTAGCAATTATACACTACTCACCACTAGCTCTCCACTTACCTCTTCCTCACTGTCACTATACACTGCCGATGGCTCACTACTCCACACAACACACTCAAGATCCATCCACACTCCCACTCCCACCTTGCCTTTCGTCCTTTATGCACTACATTTATCCATGAACCTTATTTCGTTTAGTTCTCTATATGATAATGCTCTTACTATTTCTTTTACTCCTTTGGGATGAACAATACAGGATCCTCAAACTGGCCATACAATTGGACATGCTAGCTGACATGGACATTTATATCATCTAGATTTTCTTCATGCACATAATTCTACTTCTCATTTTGTTGGTGTCGTCAGTACTGATACCGACTTGTGGCACAGACGCTTAGGTCATGTTAGTGTAACACCCCGAATTCCAAAACAGACTGAATTTGAAGTTTCACAGGATCTTTTCACTTCTCTTCGTACAATTTTACAAGAAAATTAAAACTTTATTACATCAGAGTTACATCTTAATTTACATTTAAACAGCAGAAGCAATTTAAAATAATTACATGAATAAAATGTATAACACTTGAAACATTCTTTAAGGAGCATGCATACTTTAATCTTGTCAATCTCTTTATCCTGCATAGAAACTGTGGGCTCGTCAGTTCATTCAACTGACGCAAGGATATAATACATCAATTTTCTCCTACTTAGAAAGCACATACTTGTCACAAACAAAACTACGGGGACTATCCTATAGATGTCATGTTTTGCTGTGCACTTAGTCCTTAATGCAGTTGTTTATATTATATGATACTAATGCACACTTGTTCGAATTCTATGCATCCCATACTACATAGGTTCGAGGGCAAGCCCTTAATAGTACTTCATCTTGTAGGGTTCAGTTCCTCGCAATGACTTAAACTACTACGGTAACTACGGTAAGTATCCTAAATGTTCTATGAATTACGAGCCCATGTCCAGACAACCTGGAGGGGAATCCCACGCACTGACATGACGCATCATGCAGGAAATCTATGGACAATTCAGCCTTCGTCATGGAACGATTTCACCACCCATAGTCACCAAACACCCCACAAGCGTCGCCACCGGGACGATAATTCCGGAGTAGTGCTCACGCCTTGTCATGACGCATCAAGCGGACAATCTGTGAATCACTCTCACACCGCAAATCTGATGGCCCTCATACTTGTGTTTTTCTCTTACTTTCGTCACATCTCCACTATGTATCTAGTACTTAATTTATTTGAATCATGAATAAAATCAATCCCCTAAAGTTAGCACTTCCTCTATACCGGTCTTAACCATTAATTCAACAATATGACCCAAACTTGGTCTTTTATTTTCTTTTCAATAACTCATCTCAAAAATATCTTTCAATACGGGTATAAGGCTTAGCTACCCTCTAGCTTTCAATTCCATTTCAAGTTCATAACATTTATGTATTCATATTCATAAGACCTTTCATAATTCATCATTATATTTGATTTCACTTTCATATACAATTTCATGCATAAAATAAATTTCATTTGTCACATTCATAATTTATTCTTTCCACATCATTCTCTTATTCTCTTTTTATCAATACTAAATCTAAAATTCACACTTTCGATTTTCCTATTATCAAAAATCTCTTTTCACACTCTTTTAAACAATACATTTATTTTTCTTTATCTAAAGACATTTAAAACTTGAAAAATCAAATAGTCAGGGCAGTCGACTGTTAAAGCATAGTCGGTCGACTGTTCTGCGAGGATTAAAACTCGAAGAACTAAATAGTCAGGACAGTCGACTGTTAAAGCATAGTCGGTCGACTGTTCTGCGAGGATTAAAACTCGAGAACTAAATAGTCAGGACAGTCGACTGTTAAAGCATAGTCGGTCGACTGTTCTACGAGGATTAAAACTCGAAGAACTAAATAGTCAGGACAGCTGACTGTTAAAGCATAGTCGGTCGACTGTTCAGCAACTAAAATCTGAAATTTGGAATTTATACAGTAACTCAAGATTTTAAAAAAACCATTTAACTCTCATTTTTCCCATATAAAAGACTATTCTTTTATTTGTACAAAATTGGTCATAGAACTTATATCTTCTTAATTGTTTCTTTTCAAAGAGAAAAATTCAAGTTAGATAGTTCTCAAGTGGGTTACTCTTTATCAAACTAATAATTTCCTCATTTTTTTCTTTTATCAATAAAAACCAATCTTTCTGTTAACTTTTCCCTAACAAAAAAAATTGTTCATTTCTTCTTTCTTTCCAACAAAACAACATATAAAATTTGGGGATTTTTGTATCAATCTTACTAATAATAAACATGCAGGATTTGTTATTCAATCTACTTTCATAACATGGAGATTTTCTCATAGTTCACAACATACAAACAACACATTTCTTCATATTGCATTTTTCCACATTCATGAATAACTCAACATAAAGATTCATATTTTCTTAATTAGCAAACAAGCATATTATCAAGTTATCACCACAATATTTCTATTCACATCATTCAATCAATTTTACTACTTATTTCATTCAATTTCACATGGGTTCATTTTCTCCTTAAACATGCTATTAACATAAAGTAATATTTCATTTTCTTGTTTATTCGAGCTTGGTTACAAACATATACCTAGCATGGTAACATGTTAGAAGTTGGAGAAAATTGTCCACCTTATTTGGAGAGAAAACAAATGAAACTCCTAAGAACTCCTAGAATGATCAAAAGATACCTTCTTCTCCACATTCCAATTGTTCTTCCGATTCTGAATAGCATGGAACTGCTCCATGCCCGCTTCAGTGGTTGCAGCTCGTTTGATCAATTTGTCAAACCTCATGGTACCGAGGGGTATCCTCCGCAATCACAGACTTGGCCTCAATCCATACTCGAATTTTCGAGCCTTCTTTGCCTCGTCCATCACCAATTCGGGAGCATACCTCGAGAGCTAAGTGAATCTTGTCTCATACTCCCTAACCGACATGCCGCTCTGCTGCAGCACCAGAAATTTCATGGCCTTCTTCTCCTGAACGTCTGATGAAAAATAATGACTGCAGAATTCCTCCAAGAATTCCTCCCAGCCAAGGACAATATCTCCCATCGTCCGCTTTATTGACTGCCACCACACAGCTGCATCCTTCTCGAACTGCAGTGCAGCCAACTTCACCTTGCTGCTCTTCGGAGTCTCCAAGACTTCGAAGATAGTCTCGATCTGTCAGATCAAATTTTCAGCCACATCAGGGTCTGACTTCCCCTCAAACACCGGATGCTTCATCTGTTTGAATGATTCCACGAGTTTGATTGCTTCGGGTACTGGATTCACACGCACCCTCCCTTAGTTCTGATTCATGACAATGGCATTGAGTGTCTGATAGACCCTTACTAACTCCGTTTTCAAGTCCAGACCTTCCCCACTTCTAGCTCTTCTTCCAGTCATATTCTGATGCAAAAGATCCATTAAATTCGAAGTAGAAAATATGAACTTAAATCAACTCTTCATTTTATTGAATTTCAAACTTTATACATTTGAATTTAAAACATTTCTGACATCAAATGAAAGCAGTAAGAAGATACAACAGTCTAGTTCCTACGGTTCCTCATGGCTTCTCGAAGCTCTTCCCGTAGTTCCGCTATTTTCTCCTTCAGTACATCGTACATGTTTTTTCTCTTCTCGAGTTTCCAAACACGATTACTGAGCATAGAAATGCTATCCTTGCACTTTGCACACTGTGCCTGCAGCAGCTCTGCTCTCTCCCTCTGAGTCTCAACCTGCCTCTGAAGAGACATAATGAGACTACTCGGAACTGGTTCTTCCTCGTCGGAGGAGTCATCAGATGAATCCGGAGATGGAGTGACCTCTCTGGACTCAGGCCATTCCTCTTCGAATTCTTCGGGATCTTCTTCATCTGAATCAGCTTGCTCGGGGTAGTAATCCTCCTCAACTATGTGCTAGTCATCTCCTCTAGCTGGGTCGAAGTGGTCCGCCATCTTAGAGAAAGGAGAAGAAAAATCATAAATCATAGAGCAATAAAAGTGAGTCTCGTTTAAAAAATTTAGTTCGTACTGGTGTTCTTGGGTATTTTACTTTCACTCTGTTATCTGTTTGTCAGGGTTGTAGTTGGCAAAACACTTAGTCCTCCCTTTTAGCAATAAAAGTATTTCTCAGTCCACTCATGCTTTTCAACTTATTCACTCTCACATATGAGGAACATCTCCTACGCCTTCCCACAAAGGTTATCTCTATTATGTTAGTTTCATTGATGACTTTACTAGATACACATGGGTGTTTCTTATGTGCCAATGCTCTGAAATACCTGATATTTACCAGTTTTTTACGAACATGGTTCACACTCAGTTTGGTGTGTGTATCAAAACCTTTCACTTTGATGGTGCTCGTGAGTACACTTCCACTGCTATGAGATCGATGCTTTAATCTCATGGTACAATCTTTCAGCAATCATGCCCACACACACATGAGTAGAATGGTGTAGCTGAACGCAAGCATCATCACATCCTTGAGACGGTTCGCGCTCTTCTACTCTACTCTTCTGTTCTTTGGTCTTTCTAGGATGAAGCTGTCATGATGTTTGTCTGTCTCATTAACATCACTCCCTCATCTGTTCTATCTGGAACAACACTTTATGAGGTTCTTCATTACTCCACACCGCACTACAGTATGCTCCGTACTTTTGAGTGTACCTGTTATGTCCTTCTCCCTCCCACTGAGCGCACAAAGCTCAATGCTTGAGCTGCTAAGTGCGTCCATCTAGGTCTCAACCTAGAGCATAAAGGATATTGTAGTTTTGATCCTGTAGCAGGTCATATTCGTATTTCCCGACATATCTTCTTTGTGGAAGATTGTCCCTACTACTTGACCTCTCCCGAGGATGCTCGTTTTCTCGATTCCCCTGTTGTTAGGCAGACCATACCTTCACGCATTTCATTTGATCCAACTCATCTGGCTCATATTATTCCTCCTACGGATACACCACCAGCATCCCCACAGCACCATACACCCTCACTACCTACATCACCACAACATCATTCACCCACACCACCTGCATCACCACAGCTTCATGCACCCACACCACTTGCGTCCCCACCGCTGCATGTACCCACCCCACCGACATCACCCCCACACCCTGTCAATCCACTTTCGGTCCATCAGTCTACACGTTCCATTTCGAGCATCCCACCGGCACGGTATACACCTAATGCCACTGGTTCTGACTAGTTTGACTTTGCCACCCTAGCTTCCTACTCACCATAATTTCATGCATATCTCACTTTCATACACTCCACACGTGAGACCATAACCTATCAGGAAGCAATTCGATATCCCGAGTGGCGGGATGCTATTGCAGAGGAGTTCAGTGCATTTGATCAGACTGTTACTTGGGATGTTGTTCTACTGCCTATGGGCGTCTAACCTATTAGCTGCAAGTGGATCTTCAAGGTCAAATATCGCTCTGATGGCTCCATTGAGCAGCAAAAGGCTCGCTTAGTTGCTTGAGGATTTACTCGGGAGCATGACATTGATTATGATGAGACTTTATCCCGATTGCACAGATGACTACAATTCACACTCTCCTTGCTCTTGCCGCAGTTCATCAGTGGTCGTTATACCAGATGGACGTGAAGAATGCCTTTCTTCATGGTACCTTATCTGAGGTTATTTACATGCATCCCCCTCCTGGCCTTACCGCTCCTCCTCATCATATTTGTCCTCTGCATCGAGCTATATATGATATGAAACAGGCCCCTCGAGCCTGGTATGAGTGTTTTCGCAGTGTCATCACCCAAGTTGGTTTCAGTCAGAGTTTCCATGACCACTCTAGGTTTATGCGGTCATCACTGCAGGGGCGGGTCCTTCTATTATTATATGTTGATGATATGATTATTACTGAGGATGATTCCGCAAGCATTGCATCCATCCAGACATACCTTCACCAGCAATTCTATATAAAAGATCTTAGCAGATTACGCTATTTTCTAGGTCTAGAGATTGCCCATGGATCTTGGGGGATACTTATCTCTCAACAGAAATACATATCAGATATTATCTTCGCTGCATGTCTCTCTAACAGTCGATCAGCCGATACTCCCTTAGAGCTTCATGTGAAGCATCGTCCTACAGATGGTGAGCTCCTTCCTGACCTTACTAGATACAGACAGATTTTTGGACAGCTTGTCTACTTATGCATGACCAGACTCGATATTGTTCATGCAGTTAGTGTTATTAGTCAGTTTGTTTCTGCTCCTATATCAATTCACTACAGTGCTCTTCTTCGGATCTTCATATATCTTCGAGGTATTATCACTCGCTCATTATTCATGCCTTCTACTTCCAAACTAGAGCTCAGTGCATATTCTAATTCAGATTGGGCGGGTGATACTACCACCAGACATTCTACCACAGGTTTCTGTCTATTTCTTAGTGATTCGCTGATCTCATGGCGAAGCAAGAAACAAACAGTTGTTGCATGTTCTTCCACTGAAGCTGAGTACAGAGCAATGACAGCTACTACTCGAGAGATTATTCATGTTTGTTGGTTATTATCATATATGGGTGTCACTCTTACAGGAGCTACTCCTGTGATAACCAAAATGCATTGCACATTGCAAGCAACTCAGTCTTTCATGAGCGAACGAAGCACATAGAGATAGATTGTCACTATGTCCGTGAGCGCTTTGAAGCAGTGACCATTTCACTTCATTCTGTTACCTCTTCACAGCAGATAATAAACTTCTTCACCAAATCACACACTGTTCATAGATTTTATTACTTGGTGGGCAAACTCACACTGTTCGATCCACCTTGAGGTCGAGAGGGGGTGTTAAATATTGTTATATATATTTAGTCCCATATCGAGTTATGTATCAGTTTAGTATTCGGTTGTAACACCCGGTATATATATATAATATTATATAGCGATATATAATAATATATATATATGTATATATATATATATATATATATATATATATATATATATATATATATATATATAGTATAATTAATAAATAGAAAGAAAGAATGAAAGAAGGGTGGTGACGTGGAGAAAGAATGGAAAGAAGGAAGTATGTGTATGGTTGACTAGGTTGACCACACATATGGAATTAATGAATGAATGGAAGAATACATGTGTGTGTGCTTGTGTGGTTTGACCAACCGGTTGACCATGGGATCAAAAAGTCCCATATCGGATGGATTAGGAAGAAGTGTAAGGAATATATAGGATTAGCCTATGATTAAGGGATACCAAATGGTTAACCACCCTTTTGAGGCAGCCTGTGGTGGGCGTGGCTAGAGTTTTGTGTCCGTTCTTTCGCGTGTGCGCACGTGTAGCCGCGTGCGCAGCTGAGCCGGGCTCGGGGCGTTACAAAATGGTATCAGAGCCGACTTTCGACACCGAGTGTGTGCAAGATGTACGCCTGAGATGGAGCTAGGTTGGGACAGATCGCCCAGGTAGGGGACTGTACAACTAGCAGAATCAGGGTAATCCTCTCCACATCGACTAGAAAGGGATCCTGGATCATGTTGTAAGTCCGGGCTCAGCGAGGACGCTGAGTTCTTAAGGAGGGGTGTGTGTAACACCCGGTATATATATATAATATTATATAGCGATATATAATAATATATATATATATATAGTATAATTAATAAATAGAAAGAAAGAATGAAAGAAGGGTGGTGACGTGGAGAAAGAATGGAAAGAAGGAAGTATGTGTATGGTTGACTAGGTTGACCACACATATGGAATTAATGAATGAATGGAAGAATACATGTGTGTGTGCTTGTGTGGTTTGACCAACCGGTTGACCATGGGATCAAAAAGTCCCATATCGGATGGATTAGGAAGAAGTGTAAGGAATATATAGGATTAGCCTATGATTAAGGGATACCAAATGGTTAACCACCCTTTTTAGGCAGCCTGTGGTGGGCGTGGCTAGAGTTTTGTGTCCGTTCTTTCGCGTGTGCGCACGTGTAGCCGCGTGCGCAGCTGAGCCGGGCTCGGGGCGTTACAAAATGCTCCCCTCCTATATATAGGAAACATTGTACTCAGTTATAATTAATCCAATTAATCAAATAATATTTTCCAATCCCTCTGTTAACCTTAACAATTTCCAATGATATCTTTTATTGTCTTGTTTAAAGCCTCAAAAGCATGACAATGAGTCATTGTTGCTTCATCCCAAACGATAACACTCGAGATTCGTCTATTATTACTCTGTCATTACCCTTTTGATTAATTGCATTCATATTAGAGTGTCGATTTCTTTGATATTGCCTACATCTCTCTCTTTCTTCAGCTAGTTGATCTTCAGACATCAACGATCGTCGATTTCTCGCATATTGGCGTTGTCTCTGTATAAGTTCTTCCAATTGCTATGCATACATATTAACTCTTCTATTTCTATGATATTGCCTAAGTCTCTCCCTCTGTTCAGGAATTTCTTGTTGATACTATAAATTTCTTTCGTCTATTATTTCTACCTTACTGCCCTGTTGATTGTTTGTTAGATATAATGTATCCATTTTTCTTGATGGAAACAACGTGAACTTAAATGTTAGCTATAAAAATTATAGGCAAACATAAATTAACATTACCAATAGCAATGTTTGCCCTGGTGCAGTGTTAGCTCTTCCTCAAACAGCAATAAAACTTTATATTACAACTTCTGTAAGAATGTAAAATGATGCATAACTCTTATCTATGAGATGTTTAAGAAAATTTTGTCATGATGATTGAAAACCTTGCAGTAATATCACACTATCCAAATTCACTTGCTAAACAGCTAGGTAAAGTGAAAATGCTAGAAAGATGGTTTGAACTGATACATTGGATCTCTTATACACTGGAACAAAATGCATTTTCATAAGGTAATAAGGGATGGTTCTCCATTCACTGTTTTAACGAACTTGTATTATTCACTGTTTGTATGTTATGAGAATATCAGGTTGTACTAACACAAACCTTTTTTGCTCCATGCTTCCCACTGTCCATTCTTGATGTCATCGATTGGAAAACATTCAAATTTTAACTATTATAATTTCTTTAGAAAATATAAAGTTCGGAATTGCTTTATTCAACTGAGTGTACTCATGTAAATATTTGTCAAATGCAGCTTACCTCTTTCCAAGCAGTCTGAATCCTGAAATTCTTGAAGGTATACTTGGAGCGAGTGGTCCCTCTAAGATGACATATTAGTATCCAATTAAACTTCATTTTACGTTCTTAAAATGATTCATAACTTTCTAATGGGAGATTAAAACCCATAACAAAGGTTTTACAAATTCGGGTAAATCATAACTATAAGCTCTGAAGCATGCAATGTTAGTTGCACGCTTCGAAAAATTCCAGTAAATCATAACTGTTAGAACATGAATTTCATAAAACTGAAAATACTACCAATATTTGTGAAGAATTATAAATACAGGAAATGAAAGAACAAACTATACAGTACAATACAGAGTCGAGATTTTAATATCTCTGTCCTTAAAACAAAATTCGGCCGGTAGTGTGATGGTGGCTGGTAAATTACCTCCCAGGATACAACTGTATTACCTTTTCCTGAAGAGCAGCACCCTAACTTTAGAGATCCTAGCGAACCTGTTTTTGTTAGGGCTGCAAACAAATCGAGCTATTCGCGAGCTATTCGGCTCGAGCTCGGTCAAAGCTCGGCTCGAACTGAGCTCGAGCCGAGCTCGAGCTCAAAAATAAGCTCATTTTGTAAACGAGCCGAGCTCGAGCTTGGATTTTTTTTAAGGCTAAGCTCACGAGCTATTCGGCTCGAATAGGGTCAAAGCTCGGTCAAAGCTCGGCTCGAACCGAGCTCGAGTCTGAAGGTATTCGGCTCGGCTCGGCTCGGCTCGATTGCAGCCCTAGTTGTTGTGTTGCACTCTCAGATTTTGAACCAGAGGAAGAAGAGGAAGAAGGAGATTCGGATTACTGAACTGTTTGTTCTGGACAGAATTTCCTGGTCTTATAGAAGAAGTGGAGCAACTGATGGGAGGGTCCATTACTCTGTAACAGCAGAGTAATGGTTCAATAACATAACTGATGAACCATTACTCCGCTATTACAGAGTAATGGTACCAGTTACTGAAGTTGAAAAGCCTCAATAGTATACTGGGGAAAAAGAATTTAGACTGGGGCAAAAAAAAATATATAGGCCAGAGCCAAGCCAGACCTTTTGGCTAAGTCCTCTCTCCACTACACGTTAGTGGTAACCCCCGGGCCACGCCCTTTAGTCCATTTTTTAGTATATATACTAGAAAAAACTTTCCCCGTTTCTGATATGGGACTATCCATTTTCTCCAAATTTCCAAGTTAGTACATTTTGAGTACCCAACTTTGGACCAACATTTCTCATTCATACGGAATTCATTTTTGGCACATGAGTACATCACGAAATAGTACTCGACGAGAGGATCGCAATCCAATCATTATCCGGTACCGCCGGTGGCCGGAGGCTGTCGAAATCCAGCCTGGAAAGTAAGCCAAAAATTATTCCAACAATCCCCCCACATGATTGGAAATGACCAGACTATGTAATCCAGATACGACAGAAAAAGACATGACAGAAAAAACTCTGAGAGTACAATCGAAAAATCACTACATCAGGAATGGTAGTAATTTTTCAGCTTTGAACCACCCTTAATAAGTAGCTATCGGATTCACTTGACCAGGTTGTGAACATGATGTCTTGAACTACTCGGGCTTCGATGTGAACCTAGACAATAACTATCACACAGTTTCATCTCCTCACAGAACTAGGTTCTCTTGTTGTGTTCATTTGGCCATGAACAACCCTGGTTAATCGTGAGTGAATTTGGAGAATGTAGCCTCTCTTCATTCTCCTAGAAACGACCCTATTTCACACTCACATGGTGATTGCCCATAAAGAGTATCCTGCCATACCCCACTTTTATTTCAATGCTATAGGAATCATTAAAAGCCAAGCTTATCCTTACACCTTGCAGACAGTACTGTTTTATCATCCTCAGAGTGGGTACGAGATTTTCATCTGTTAGTGCTCACGTCGAATCAATAAGATTTGGTTGTCCCCTTGAACCTCGATCTTGGGATCTCCAATTCCTAGGTAGGGTTTCTATCAAGTATCATCTTTCGTCATAGGCTTTAAACCCATTTCTCTTGATGATCTTACAACTTGCTCTCACGACAAACCTTTAGTAAATGGATCTGCTAGGTTGTCGGCCGATTTTATATACTCAATAGAGATTACTCTATTTGAGAGCAGTTGTCTAATAGTTTTGTATCGCCTTCTGATATGACGAGACTTACCATTATACATACAACTCAGTACCGTGCTATAGCCGATTGGTTGTCACGGTGTACACATAAAGCAGGTACTGGTTTTTTCCACATAGGGATATCCTCTAAAAAGTTTTGAAGCCGTTCTGCTTCCTCTGCCGCTTTATCTAAAGCAATAAACCCAGATTCCATGGTGGATCTGGCCAATAACGTTTGTTTAGAGGATTTCCATGACACAGCTGCACCACCAAGTGTGAAGACATACCCACTTGTGGATTTTGAGTTCTTGGAGTCCGATATCCAGTTGGCATCACTGTAGCCTTCTAGTACTGCTGGATATGTGGTGTAATATAGTCCATAACTCTGAGTATGTCACAAGTAGTTCAATACTCTAGTTATTCCTTTTCAGTGACTTCGTCCTGGATTACTTGTGTAGCTGCTCAGTACATTTACTGAATGTGCTAGGTCCGGTCATGTACAATTTGTTAAGTACATCAGACTACTGATTACACGTGCATATTCCAGTTGTGATATGTTGTCACCTGTATTTTTAAACAAGTGAAGACTGAGATCCACAGGACTTTTGGCAGTCCCATTCGAGTAATTCTTGAATCTTTCAAGTACTTTTTCAGCGTAATGAGCTTGAGACAAAGTAATTCCCTTAGATGTCCTGGAAACTTTGATTCCTAGTATGACGTCTGCAACTCCCAAATCTTTCATATCAAACTTGCCACTAAGCATGCTCTTAGTTTATTTGATAATGTCATTATTACTCCCAATAATGAGCATGGCATCTACATACAAACACACCAGAATATATCCATTTGGAGTATCTTTTATGTAGATACACTTATCACATTATTTATTTTTAAACCATTTGACATCATAACATTGTCAAATTTTGCATGCCACTGCTTTGGAGCTTGTTTCAGTCCGTACTGGGATTTTATAAGCCTGCACACCTTGTTTTCCTATCCAGGGACTACGTAACCCTCAGATTGTTTCATGTATATTTCTTCTTCTAAACCCCCATTTAGAAATACAGTTTTAACATCCATTTGATGTATTTCCAGGTTACGTAGAGCTGCAATAGCTATCAACATTCTTATGAAAATTATTCTTGTAACCGGGGAATATGTATCAAAGAAGTCTAGGCCTTCCTTTCGCCTAAATCCTTGTACCACAAGTCTCACCTTATGTTTCTCTATTGAACCATCTGGTTTCATTTTTTGTTTGAAAATCCATTTGCATCCTAGAGCTTTACATCCAGAAGGAAAATCGACCAACTCCCATGTATGATTTTGCATAATGGAGTCTATTTCACTTTTGATTGCTTCCTTCCACATAGGAGCATCAGGCGTAGAACCATCTGGTTTCAATTTTTGTTTGAAAATTCATTTGCATCCTAGAGCTTTACATCCAGAAGGCAAATCGACCAATTCTCATGTATGATTTTGCATAATGGAGTCTATTTTACTTTTGATTGCTTCCTTCCACATATGAGCATCAGGCGTAGACATAGCTTTCTTGAATGTTCTGGGCTCATTCTCTAACAGAAAGGCCGTTACAAAGTCAGGACCAAATAACTTTGATGTTCTAGCCCGTTTACTACGTCTAGGCTCATCATTTTCATGTTCTGGTTCATCAACCGAAGTGCTTGCATTCCCTTGTTCACGTGTACGTTTGGGTTACGTAGTATCCTTACACGGAAAAACGTGTTTAAAGAAGGCAACATTCCTTGATTCCATTATTGTATTTACATGGATATCCGGTATATCTGATTTATATACCAAGAACTAATATGCACTACTGTTGTGTGCATAGCCTATGAATATACAATCAATCGTCTTAGGTCCTATGGTAACCTGTTTTGGATTAGGTACTGTCACTTTTGCTAGACACCCCCACACTTTGAGGTATTTATACGAAGGTACATTATCTTTCCACAGTTCATATGGTGTCTTGCCAGTTTTCTTGTGAGGTATTTTATTGAGAATGTAGTTGGCAGTCAGCAACGCTTCCCCCCACATGTTTTGGGGTAAGCCAAAATTCAACAACAAGGCATTCATCATCTCCTTTAGAGTTCGGTTCTTGCGCTCGGCAGTACCGTTTGATTCAGGTGAGTAAGGAGTAGTTGTCTGATGAACTATTCTATGTTCAGAGCAGAACATATTAAATGGTGCATCATATTCTCCTCCTCTATCACCCCTAACGATTTTAATCATTTTGCCAAGTTGATTCTCAAACTCAAGTTTATATTCTTTGAATTTATCCAAAGCTTATTTTGGCTATGTAATAAGTATACATAACAGAATTTTGTGCAATCGTCTATGAATGTCACAAAGTATATTTTGCCACCTCTGGTCTGCACATATTTTAAATCATACAGATCTGTGTGAATTAGACCTAGAGTTCCTGTGTTTCTTTCTATAGAACGTGCTGGAGTTTTAGTGAGTTTGGCCTCTGTGCAAACTTCACATTTTTCGGTGTTGTCTACCTTAAATTTTGGTAGCAAATTCAAGTTAATTAATCTACTTATAGAATTAAAATTAACATGGTCTAATCTTTCATGCCAAACAGAATAAGACTCAACAACATAAGCAATAGGAGTAATTTCATTAACTTTGGGAACAACATGAACAATAGTTTTAGGGATGATTGTCATTACATTAAACTTGAACAGTCCATCCTTTACATATCCTTTACCCAAGTACACCCCATTCTTAGACAATACAAAATTATCAGAAGCATGAACAACCTTAATCCGTTCTTGCTTAGCAAAGATCCTGATATCAAGTTCTTTCTAATATCTGGAATATGCAACACATTTTTGAGTGTTAGTTCCTTGCCTGAAGTCATTTTCAGCACTATCTTTCCCGTTCCTGTAATTTTGGAGGTGGAAGAATTACCCATGAACAGCTGTTCATCCTTGTTGCACTTCTGGTATGAAGTGAACATCTCCTTGTTCGAGCAGATGTGCTTGGTGACTCCAGTGTCATACCACCACTCTCAAGGATCGCTCACCACCAGATTCATCTCTGATACAACAGCATAAAGGTCCAGGTCAGAGAGACCGATGGACAAGTTCTCAGCTATGTGTGCATGGGATCCTTTTGCCTGTCCGGTTCCAGCACGGCTGTTGTCCTTGCTGCGGCATTCAGAAATTCTGTGGCCCAGCTTACCACACTTGTGGCATTTTCTAGCAAACCTCTTTGCTGCCGATTTTTTGTTCAAGGCCTGTGGCAAGAACTTTCTCTTTTTGCCTTTCTGTTCATGCTCTACCATGTTTGCCTTTTCTATGGACTAATTTCCATAGGACCTGTCAGCCTTGCGATTCTCTTCTTCGATACGCAGCCCGACAATGAGGTCTTCAAGAGACATCTCCTTTCGCTTGTACTTGAGGTAGTTCTTGAATTCTTTCCATCCAGGTGGAAGCTTCTCGATGAACGCTGCAACCTGGAATGGTTCGCACAGTGTCATGTTCTATGTAGCGATTTCATGCATTATCACCTGCAGTTCCTGGATTTGACTCACAACCGTCTTGGAGTCAACCATCTTGTAGTCCAGAAATTTGCCAACTGCAAACTTTTTGGACCTGATGTCTTCTGTTTTGTACTTCTTCTCTAAAGACCCCCACAGGAGTTTGGACGTCTTGAAGACACAGTAGACGTTGTACAGCGGGTCTACCAAACCATTCAGGATGTAGTTTCTGTAGAGATAGTCACCCTGAGTCCATGCATCAACCGCAGCAATGGAGTGTGCTTCCATTGGTGCCAGCATAGGGGCATATTTAGTGAGAAACCTGTCCAGCTTCAAGGTGGTCAGGTAGAACTGCATCTTCCCTTGCCACTTCTTGAATCCGGTTCCATAGAACTTCTCTGGTTTTTCTCCTACAGTTATATGTGTGGGCAGAACGACCGAATGTGCCGCAACCGATTGTGCAGTCACATTTTGGGGCACTGGTGTTTCGGCACTGTTAGGCCCATTGACACTTTCGTTGTGTGTGTTTTCCATTTTCTAAAACAGTTGAAATAGAACTGTTAGTTGTGTTTTTCTGAAATGATAACAGGACCTATAAATAATCTTCACAAAACTGTTAGAATAGAGGAAAAATTTTGCTTTAAGATTGTTAGAACATGAATTTCATAAAATTGAAAAATGCTAACAATATTTGTGAAGAATTATAGTTACGGGAAAGGAAAGAACAAACCATACAGTACAGTACAGAGTCAAGATTTTAATATCTTTGTCCTTAAAGCAAAATTCGCCCCATAGTGTGACGGTGGCTGGCGAATTGCCTCCCAGGATACAACTGTATTACCTTTCCCTGAATAGCAGTACCCTAACTTCAAAGATCCTAGCGAACCTGTTGCTATGTTGCACTCTCAGATTTTGAACCAGAGGAAGAAGAGAAAGAAGGAGATTCAGATTACTGAACTGTGTGTTCTGGCAGACAGAATTTCCTGGTCTTATAGGAGAAGTGGAGCAACTGATAGGAGGGTCCATTACTCTGTAACAGCAGAGTAATGGTTCAAAGACATAACTGATGAGCCATTACTCTGCTGTTACAGAGTAATGGTACCAGTTACTGAAGTTGAAAAGCCTCAACAGTATACTGGGGGAAAGATTTTAGACTGAGGCAAAAAAAAAATATAGGCCAGAGCCAAGCCAGACCTTTTGGCTAAGTCCTCTCTCCACTACACGTTAGTAGTAACCCCCGGGCCACGCCCTTTAATCCATTTTTTAGTACATATACTAGAAAAAACTTTCCCCATTTCCGATATGGGACTATCCATTTTCTCCAAATTTCCAAGTTAGTACATTTCGAGTACCCAACTTTGGACCAACATTTCTCATTCATACGAAATTCGTTTTTGGCACATGAGTACATCACGGAATAGTACTCGACGAGAGGATCGCAATCCAATCATTATCTAGCGTCGCCGGTGGCC
Organism: Hemerocallis citrina; assembly: GCA_017893485.1. Classification (NCBI taxonomy): domain Eukaryota; kingdom Viridiplantae; phylum Streptophyta; class Magnoliopsida; order Asparagales; family Asphodelaceae; genus Hemerocallis; species Hemerocallis citrina. The sequence continues at coordinate 172,453,399 of CM030367.1, forward strand.
GGAGGCTGCCAGAATCTGGCCCGAAAAGTAAGCCAAAAATTATTCCAACAATAACTCCCATTAAAATAGTACCCAATTAAACCTCTAAGCTGCCGCTCACCAAAAAAAATGTGAATCTTACCAACAAAATTCAAGAACTTAATATGCACAATCACGGGTGCATCTAAGAAATTGATGCCTGGTCTTTCTCAAGTTCTAACAATCCTAATTCCACATAATCACAAACAGAAAAAATACTCATTCTCATTCCCATAATTTTAATAACTTAAGATGCATAATCACGGGTGCATCTAAGAAGTTGACGCCCAATATTTCTCAAATTCTAACACTCCTCATTTCACGTAATCACAAACAAACGAAATACTTGTCCTCATTCCCATAAATCTGAAAACCTTATAACAGACTTAGCAACTAACTACTTAATCTCAAGTTAGATGTCGTTAATCTACCATTAACCACTCACCGTTGGCTGGAGGGCACTGTGACCATATTCTAATAAAAAAGAAAACTAATAAAAAATAAAACTATATATATATGATCATAAAGGTTAGGAGAAAAAAACTTATGGACATGTAAGAATGGTTCCAAAATTAATAAACAAACTTAAACTTCATTCATTTGAATCATACAACAGAGCTACAAATTAGGTGTCCCCTTTAGGGTTATAATAGACAGTTACAGAAACAAATTTACCACATTTCTCATAAGGGTTGAATTAATGAATACGCACATTGCATGTGGGAAAAAAACCAATACATTGACAATAACAAATACGTCCTCAATATGTGGATTTTGGACAATAAGATTTCCCTGTATGCTTTCTTAGCTTTTGAAGACGAAGCTAGCACCATCTCAACTTAGTTCCTAAATGATCTAAAAGTGCCCAATTTATCGGAATTTCATTATTGAAAGCTAAGCATAAGCATAAGCATAACTGAAGTCTATCTATATATATATGCATCTGTGTAGGTTCAGATGTACCAATAATGGAATGCATCAACAGAGAGTGACAAATGACAAGTTTCTCAAAATAAGCTTCCCCAAATACAACACCACCAATATTAAGGGACAGTAAGGCCATTAATTAATTTCATGTCCATTGAAGAAGGAAAATGGAAGAGGATTAGATACCTGAGTCTTTTCTGAAAGAGGAGAAAGAATGGGGAGACGGTGGGCAAGACCAGGGGAGGGGGGTAACCGGATGTTTAGTGTGGGGAGGCGGGGCGGGGGCGCATTGGGGAGGCGCGGCGAGGGTGACGGAGCGGCGGTGAGAGAGAATCGATGGCCAGTGCAAGAGAAAAAGAGAGAAAGCGTGAAGGAGAGGAAGATAATATCGTGATTTGGGCTACACGTGCAATGCTCGTGTTTATTTGTTGGATTTAGTTTAAACATGCATTGCACGGATTTGTTTGGTTACAAAGTCCTACTCTCCCATTAAAGTAGTGAAGATAATGAGAAAGATAAATTAAATATAAATTGAAGTAAAATATTAATAAAAGGTAAAATAAAGAACTAGGAATGTAAAAATACAGTAAACAATAATAACTATTGTTGCTGCTAATTTTGGTGTGGGAGCAAACAAATGAATTTGGGGATTCTTTGGGGTAAACGAATAAGCAAACCTGTCAACTTTCACCGGCGTTTGGCTGGTTTCTTACCGCTGCTGTGAACCTGCAAAAAGTTCGATACATCGGGATGGATCCCGATGACGAACCCTCCGATGCTCTTGTCCGTAATCAGAAAGATTATGAAAGAGCTTTATGTGAAAAAAGATTGATTACCTTGTTACGGTGGGAGGAGAGGGGTATTTATAGTCTCCAAAGGGACCAGTTTCGAGATAAGGATTTATCTCTACTTCTCGATGTTTATGGATAAGATGGAAAGTTTAAACTCGTTTCATGATAAGAAGTGGTTAAAAATGCCTCTTAGAGATAATCACAAATTTGAATTACTCTTTAAGTATTTGATCTGGTTTATAATGGGTTGCTACCCATACCCAATAGGATAGATCCTTTTTTGGGTTATTGGGCTTTGAAGAGAGAGACCCAGTTCCCATTTTGAACCTGTTTGTAGGTGAAATTACTGTTTTACCCCTGAGAGCTTTAAGATTTGTGCCCGATTTGAACGGTCCCGATTTAATGCTATTTTTAGCCATATCATGAGCCCCCCACTCCGGAAGACTGGGTTTAACAACCTTTGGGGAGTAGTTTTACTGTTCTAATGGTGAACAAGATTTTATCGGAGTTCTTAAGGGAGTTTAGATCTTGCTCGAGGTGTAACGTTGTCAATCTGAGTTTGTAAAGTGCCCAGAATGATTTTGTGAATTTTCTGGATTTTTTCTAATTTTTAAATTATTTTTCGAATTATTTATCCAATTCTGCGAAGTAACAATATGTTTTCAAAAAGTATTAATTAATCATTTTGACTAACAATTATTTATCCAGAAGTTCAAAAATATTTCCCTAAATTTACAATTATTTTTAGAATTTTTAATTAATTTTCTTGAATTTTTAATCATTTTTCGCAATTTTTAAATAATTATATTAAAAAGAATTAATCGGATAAATATCGACGTGGCAAATTTTGGATCGTTGATTAAGCCTTCGGCATGATTTCTCAAGTGATCGGACGGCTAATCAGAGGCCTACGTTTTCCTCATATTTTGTTCGGAACATCGTCTGTTCGGTACGAAACAGCGAGCGGGCGTCGAACGGTAGGCGAGCCAATGTTGAACTATGGGCAGGTGACACGTGGCTCTAGATCGTTGACTGGTCAGCGCCATTTTGCCTGTTTATCGTTCAGAACATCGTCTGTTCGACACGGGGCGACGAGCTTGGCAAGCGTGTGTCGAGCTACAGGTGAGCGACATGTGGCTCTAGACCATTGACTGGTCAACGCCACTTTGCTCGTTTTTCGTTCGGAAAAAGCTCTGTTGAAGAGGTGAGCACGGCGAGCGTTCGTCGAACTCCAGGAGAGTGACACGTGGCTCGAGACCGTTGACTGGTCAACGCCACTTTGCCCATATTTTGATCGGATCATCGTCTGTTCGACACGAGGTGGCAAGTTTGGTGAGCGTGTGTCGAGCTACAGGTGAGCGACACGTGGCTCTAGACCATTGACTGGTCAACGCCACTTTGCTCATTTTTCGTTTGGGAACAGCTCTGTTCGACTTGAAGAGGCGAGCATGGCGAGCGTTTGTCGAACTCCAGGAGAGTGACATGTGGCTCGAGGTCGTTGACTGGTCAATGCCACTTTGCCCATATTTTGATCGGATCATCGTCTGTTCGACACGAGGCGGCGAGCTTGGCAAGCGTGTGTCGAGCTACAGGTGAGTGAAACGTGGTTCTAGACCGTTGACTGGTCAACGCCACTTTGCTCGTTTTTCGTTCAGAAACAGCTCTGTTCGACTTGAAGAGACGAGCATGGCGAGCGTTCGTCGAACTCCAGGAGAGTGACATGTGGCTCAAGACCGTTGACTGGTCAATGCCACTTTGCCCATATTTTGATCGGATCATCGTTTGTTCGACACGATGCGGCGAGCGACTGTGATGGTTGACGAACGATCGTGCTGCTTTGTCGAACGGTTCATTTTTTTTATTTATTTATTTTTTGACGGTTTGAATTCTTTGTCGTTTCACACTCAGACCTCTGTCGTTTCGCATTCTGGCCTCTTAGGATTCTGTGCCTCTTGGGCTTCCTAAGGGCCCATTACGTCTTTGGCCCAAGCCCCCAATGCTTGGCTATAAGTCCCCCCCCCCCCTCCTCTTCTCATTTCTACTCACTTTTTTGTTTTCACCTCACCTGAGAATTTCTTACTTCAGTGTTTGAGCAAGGTTCCTGTGATCTTTCCGTTCTCCGGCGACTTTCCGACCGAAGTCGTCACATCATAAGGTAATTTATTTTTATTTTAAGAGATGTCTAGGGTATCCTCCGGTGAAGAGACCTCCCCTTCGGGTCAGGCCGAAGCGCCCCCTCCAACTCCTTCTAGGGTCGACAAAGGGAAAGGTGCAGTGGTTCTGCCTTCGCCGTTGGAGTCAGTTGTGGAGAGAGATTCTGGGGTCGACAAGGGGAAGGGTGTAGTGGTTCTGCCTTCACCGGTGGTGGAGGCCGTCGTGGAGGGAGATAGGAGGATGGGCAAGTTCGGAAGGCATTCGATCACCGTATCTCATTTGGGAGGGGTTCGCCAATACAGTACCGAAGAGCTAAGGGTGGCCAACATGGCATGGGTCGGTTCTACGAGGAGAACGAGCCATGAGATCATACGAAGGCGAACGACATTTTCACCATCCTCACAGAGGCGGACCTGCGCACCATTAGGAAGTGCTATTTGATCCCCCCGAAGTTCGACCTCATCCTCTGTGGCCCCGAGGTTAGATCTTGTTCTTTGTTCTCCTCTGATCTATGCATGTTTCCCTTCGATGCCTTTCACGCGGAGCTCTGCCTTCCTCTTCATCAGTTCGTAAAAGCAATGCTGCAATGGTACGGTGTCGGTCCGATCCAGCTTATGCCGAACATTTAGAGGCACGTCACGGGGTTCGTGCTTCACTGTCAGGCTACGGGGATCGAGCCTCAACTCAACGTCCTTTGTATGTTGTATAAGATCCATCAAAAGACGCGTACGGAGTACCGATTCTATTTGAGAGCTCAGAAGGGTGTCAATTTGGTCGACCACCCTGACTCGGTGAAGGTGTGGAGAGATAAGTATTTTTTGATTCGTGGTAAGAAGCCGTGGGACATCCCAATGATGTGGAGAGGATATATGCCGAAGAGGCGAAGATGGAGCCGACCCTAAACCCCAAAGAAGAAAGGATGGTTGGGATTCTTTTGGACCGACCCACGTTGCATTGGAGAGACATCTCAGAGGAGAGTCTCTTTGGGGGAGGCCTTAGTCTGATGAACCCTAGTATGATTTCTTTATGTTAACCGTCATTCCTTAATTTGCCTGAATTCTCCAAATTTTCTTAACACACTCTTGCACTTTCTACTCGCAGGAGTCACAGGCATGGACTTCGAAGATATCATGAATAGGCGTTCGGTCCTAAGCGGTAGGCGGACCGAAGAGAGGAAGAGGAAGAGGACGGTCGTTCGGCCATCTCCGTCGAAGGCTGCTAGGAGCGAGAGCAGTGCTACCCCGTCGTGGACTTGGAGGCCACGCCTGTTATTTCGACTGTCCCTCGGTGGGGAATGTCTCACTCTTGACGACGCTCGCTCTAGAGGCTCCTCCACTTACAGCAGTGGCCGAAACGATCATGATTGGCAAGTTCGGAGGCACGATGGCTTCCTCGGGGACTCGACGAGCTGCATGGACGTTGTTCATCACCTGGCCACGCCTAAGGACAAGGCCTCGAAGGAGCACAGAACTGTGGGCGACTCGGCCTTGGAGATTGCGAAGGCGCAAATGACGGTAAGTTCTTGATGTTTTGCTTAGTCATAGGCCATACGTTGTAAACTTCCCTTAGTCATTTGCACAAGATTTTCGTTCCTCTTGTTCTCAACCTATGGTTCTTGCTTTCTTTTAGGCATTCTGCCACTTTAGTCACATGATGAGGCAAGTGGCGGAGCAGGAGAAGGAGTTGAAGGCCGTGCAAGACGGGGAGAAGGTTGAGCGATCGAGGGCGAAGAAAGAGTCTGAAGCGGCTGCTCTCCTGGCGGAGTCTTAAGCCGCTCAGATCACTCTGCTGGAGGCGGCATGGCGAAGGCGAAGGAGAGCGCTGAATTGGAGATGGAGAAAGTCGCTTGAGAGAGGGCTGCAGAGAGGGAGAAAGCGGCTCGGGAGAAGGATGTAGCCATGCGAGAGGCAGAGGCCGAGCAGAAGTCTATCAGATACCTGGAGAAGAATATGGGAAAGCATATTCCAAGGCCTTGAACGACGTTGGCTAGCGCATACCTGACTTTTATCGCTCGGGGTATCGCCTGTTTCCTGACGAAGAGGGAGATGGCGAGGAGAGGGAGGAGATAGATGGTAAGGAGGGAGAGGAAGACGCTGCGGCGGACCCCCAAACGACCATAGTGACAGTGCCAGAGGCGGTCGAGGGGAGCGGTCGTAAGCTAGCACCCCCTTGGGTTCGTCCGCCGAGGTGGACATCTGACCTCCCTCGTAGTTTCTTTTGCTCTTTGTTGATGATTTCTTTCTCGAATTTGGTTGTAGCGATGACTAATAGCGGACTGGCCACCGCTTTTGTATCTCTACCTTAGCAATGAAAAAACTCTTTTGTGTTGCAACACGATTTGTGGCTTATATTCAAACATAGGACTATCTTGTAGTTCTAGCCGAACATAGGATCATCTGTTTAGATTTGTCTCGACATGAGAGATTTACTCTTCTCTTTCATTGACTTCCCCAGGATAGAGAGGTGCCACGTCTCCATTTTGAGTTAGGCATCGCCAAGTTGGGGCTTGCCCGGTCTCGAGAGATGCTTTATAGAGCAGAGCAAGAGTTGGGTCATTTGAGGCTGACCTTTGCCTACCGAGACATCGAGATGAGATGCCTTAAGGAGAGGGTTCGCGAAGTGCCACCCGAAGGCGAGGAGTCCTGCCCCTCGATGGCCGTCAGCCAAGGCTTGAGACTCAAGTTCCTTCGTCACTCTTTATTTGAGGCGAGATCCGAGAGAGACGAATTAAAGAACATGGTGCTCGAGAAGAGTCTAGAGTCAGCACACCTTCAAAGGGCTATCTCTGAGGTCTTGCGGGGGAGTAGTTTGGGATGAATGCCTCAGCTAAAGATCAAAGTGACGGATGACTCTCTGAAAGAGCGGGTCGTCGAGCTAGAGGAGGAGAATTTTCGTCTGCGACGGCTTTCTGAGGGGAGCAACGTCAAAAGTACTTCCTGTCCTCGGGGTGATTATGCTCAAGGAAGGTCGTTCCACGAGTTAGCACTTCGTTCGCCTCCTACTTTGCGGAATCCATGTGATGCGCAAAGTGGAGTGGCCGGCTCCTCGAGTAGGGTGTCTGTTGGGGCGACGGCAAGACTCTTGGGTTCCGATGACGCAACTCGGCTCGCTGGCTTAGAGACTTCTGTGGAAGCGAGGCGAGAGCATCATGGCGCTCGCCGTCCCCTGGTATCACTTAATAGGAGCATTCCACTCCCTAGAAGGAGTTAGAGTGAAATTTTGTAGTCTTGTAGTCTGTCTTGTACGAGTTTTTGATCTAGTATTAGACTTGTATCTCAAATTTTGATGAAATAATATATTGCATCTTTTGACCTGGTAACAAGCTTGTTTTGAGAATTTGTGCTTTGCTAATGTTCGCAAGAGAGTTTCAACAGTTGTAGGAGCAATTTTGAATGGTGAGCTACTTTGTACTCGCTCGTTCGCAAGTAGCTAAAGCAGCATTGAACCAAGTGTTGGACTCCGAACTTGTTGTTTAAGAGAGTTTCAACAGTTGTAGAAGCAACTTCGAATGGTGATCTACTTTGTACTCGCTCATTCGTAAGTAGCTAAAGCAACATCGAACCAAGTGTTGGACTCCGAACTTGTTGTCTTAGAGAGTTTCAACAGTTGTAGGAGCAATTTCGAATGGTGACCTACTTTGTACTCGCTCGTTCGCAAGTAGCTAAAGCTGCCTCAAACCAAGTGTTGGACTTCGAACTTATTCTTTAAGAGAGTTTCAACAGTTGCAGGAGCAATTTCGAATGGTGAGCTACTTTGTACTCGCTCGTTTGCAAGTAGCTAAAGCAGCATCGAACCAAGTATTGGACTCCGAACTTGTGGTTTAAGAGAGTTTTTTGTACTTAGCCTACGTTTCGGGGTGAGACAACCAGAACATCAAGACAATGGATTTTCTGAGAAAGGAAATTGTTTTTATAAAAAACAAGTGGCTGCTTCTGAGTTACAAGCCATTATTACATTTGAAAAAATTAACTGAATAAAAAGGAGACCACTTATGAAATGCTTTAGGAACGCTCTAGGAGTTGAAGTTGCTTGGAGCGGTGTTCAAGTACCCTCTTGGTACTTCAAAAAGTGTTCCGCATTCCATGTCCTCGGCACTCTCTTGCCCCACGGGTCTTCAAGTTGATAAGCGCCAGGCTGGACAACTTTGGAGACCCTATATGGTCCTTCCCAATTGGGCGCTAGCTTGCCTTTCTTGCTTGGATATGAAATGGATAGTTTTCTGAGCACCAAATCTCCTTCTTTGAGATTAGAAGGGCGGACTTTCTTGTTGTAGGATTGTTCAATCCCACGTCGATAAATTTTTTGCCGGATGGAGGATCTCTCCCGAATCTCATCGATGAGGTCCAAGTTGTTGCGAAGCTCGTTCGCATTATGTTCTTCATTGTAGGCAATCAAGCGGGGCGAAGGTAGACCAACTTCTAGTGGGATGACGACCTCGGAGCCGTAAGTGAGGTTGAAGGGGGATTCTCCTGTGGGGGTCCTCTTAGTGCAATAGCTCCAGAGCACATTGGAGAGTTGTTCAACCCATAAACCCTTAGCAGACTTGTCTAGTCTCTTTTTCAAGCCGGAAAGAATTTGTCGATTGGCATTCTCTGCCTGACCGTTGGACTGCGGGTGGAAGATCGAGAAGAATCGTTGCTGGATACCATGGTCTGTGCAGAAATTGCAAAAGGCTGCCCCCATAAATTGAGTTCCATTGTCCGTTATCAAGATTCGAGACACACCGAATCTGCAGACAACGTTTTCCTAAAAGAAACGCTGGACTCTGTTCTCTGTGATCATTGCTAGAGGCTCGACTTCAATCCATTTAGAAAAGTAGTCGATAGCCACGACAAGGAACTTCAGCTAGCCTGGCGCTGGAGGAAAAGGCCCGAGCAAGTCCATTCCCCACATTGCAAAAGGGGTTGGACTGGATAAGGAGGAGAGCTGGGCTTGTGGTAAGCAACGGACTATTGTGAATTTTAGGCAGGGGTTATATTGACGAACGTATTGTTCGGCATCGTTAAGGAGAGTGGGCCAGAAGTATCCATAATTCAGGATTTTGTGGGCAAGGAACCTTGCACCCAAATGTGCGCCACACATCCCTTCATGGACCTCCTTTAGAGCATATTGGGCTTCCTCGGGGGAGAGGCACCTCAAGTAGGGTCTGTCGTCCACTTGAGTGTTAAGAGCGTTTGTACATGACCCCCTCGATGAGCATGTCTCGGTCGGCTCTGGTTCTGATCTTTCGAGCCTCTCTAGGGTCTGGAGGGAGGATCCCATCTTTGAGGAACTCGAGCAAGGGCATCATCCAATTTTCTGCAAGTACCAAGGGCAGCGTCTCCATCAGCTCAGGACCATCTTCCTCGATGCTCGGCCTCATGGGGACTTCTATCAAGACGGTTTGTTCCAGGCCCTGGAGAGAAGAGGAGACCGGCTTCGATAGGGCATCTTCTTGTGCGTTCTCTTCTCGAGGGATTCGCTAGAGTTGTGCGTCTTCGAAAGATGCTAGTAGCTCTTTGGCCTTGGTCGAGTATTTGGCCATGCGACAATCTCGCGCTTCATATTCCCCTGATACCTGGTTCACTACTAGCTGCGAGTCACTGAATATCTTGACGTGCTTGGCCCCAGCCTTGCGTGCCATACACAGGCCGGCTATAGGGCTTCATATTCAGCCTCGTTGTTGGACGCCCGAAAGTTGATACGAAGTGAGTATTGGAGAACGAAATCATCAGGGCCAGTTAGGATGACCCCAGCTCTGCTTCCATTGGTGAACGAGGACCCATCAACATACACGGTCCAGAATGGGGGTTCCTCTATCGCTCTGCTGGCGTCGGGGATTGTGCTCTCTACTATGAACTCTGCTAGGGTTTGGGCCTTGATAGTGGTTCGGGGCTGATAGTTAATATCATATTGGCTCAGCTCTATGGACCACTTCATAAGGCGCCCCGAGGTCTCGGGCTTGTAGAGAACTTGTTTTAGCGGTTGGTCGGTAAGAACGACCGCTGAGTGAGACTGGAACTAGGGGCGGAGTTTTCGGGCTGCCGTGACTAATGTATAGGCCATCTTTTCTAGCTTTGAATAACGAAGTTCGGCATCCCTGAGGACCTTGCTCACATAGTAGATTGGCTTCTGGGCCTTGTCTTCTTCTCTTACCAACACAGCGCTGAGAGTCTACTCCGAAGTGGTGAGGTACATGTAGAGGACTTCCCTGGGCTTTGGCTTGCTCAAGAGTGGGGAGTTGACTAGATAGGCCTTGAGTTGATCAAAGGACTCTTGCTAATGTTGCCCCCACTCGAAGCCTTTAGCCCCTCTGAGGACTTTGAAGAATGGGAAACATTTTTCTCCTAATTTGGAGAGAAAATGCCCTATGGCCGCTAGGCGTCCTGCGAGTCTCTGTACGTCTTTGACACATGAAGGAGGAGCCATATTTAAAATGGCTTGAATCTTTTCTGGGTTGGCCTCTATGCCTCTTTGGCTGACCACGAACCCAAGGAATTTGCCGGATGAGATGCCGAAGGCACACTTGTTCGGGTTCAGTCTCATGTTGTGTCTCCTCAACACATTAAAGGCCTCATGAAGATCACAAACATGATCGGATTTGCTGACGCTCTTTACCAACATGTCGTCTACGTAGACCTCCATGTTCCGTCCGATCCGTTCTTTGAAAATCTTGTTAACAAGGCATTGATAAGTGGCACCGGCGTTCTTAAGAAAGAGGTCTTCAGAATATCTGGAGGGAACATTCTGATTTGGTTGTACCCGGAAAATGCATCCATGAAACTTAAGAGTTCATGGCCTGAGGTTGCATCAATCAGGGCATCAATACTTGGCGGGAACGAATCTTTGGGGCAAGCTTTGTTTAGATCCATGAAGTCAATGCAGATCCTTCAGCTCCAGTTGGCTGTTTTGACCATCACGACATTGGACAGCCATTCGGGATAGTTGACCTCCTGTATGAACCGAGCCTTCAAAAGTTTCTCAACCTCTTCTTTGATAACCTGCTGGTGCTCAGGAGCGAATTTGCGTCGCTTTTGCTGAACAGGTTTGGCCCCAAAAGCGACACTAAGGTGATGCATGTGGAGCTCTTCGGAGATTCCCGGCATGTCAGTCGCGGTCCAAGCGAATAGATCGCGATTACCCCTTATACATCGGATGATGTTGGTTTTGACAAGAGAGGGAAGGACCTTACTAACTTGGAATGTCCTAGTCGGATCCTCTTCTATGAATGTTACTTCTTCCAACTCATCGACCGGTTCTGAGATGGTCTGGCCACTCCCTAGTAGGAGTTCGAGGGCTTCTAGGGAGAGGACCGACCCTCCTACCGAAGTCATGTAGCATTTGCGAGCCGCCTCCTGGCTCCCTCTGACCTCTCCCACCCCTATGGCGGTGGGGAATTTCATCTTCATATGGTAGGCTGAGGGTATGGCCTGAAGAGCAGCTAGGCCTGGTTGGCCCAGGATGACGTTGTAAGCAACCTTCACATCTACCACCATGAAATCCATCAGCTCGGATTAGGTGATCGAAGTTTTGCCAGCGGTTACATCGAGAGTTATGACACCCTCGGTCGTCACTGGCACCCCTGTGAACCGGTGGAGAGTGTAGCCGGCCGACTTGAGTCGATCTCTGGACAATTTAAGTCCCTGGAAGGCCTCTAGAAAAAGAATGTTGACCGAACTGCCATTGTCGACCAGGACTCGGCGCACGTCGAAGTTGGCCATATGGAGGTTTATTACCAGTGCATCACAATGGGGCATTCAGGCGCCCTCCAAATCCCTAACTGAAAGTGATAGGGACCCCAAGGCCCTTAGGGGGAGGATGTTTTGTACTGAGTTCACCTCTCGGACGAAGGCTTTTCAGAAGGAGTTCGAATCTCCCCCCATTGGGCCTCCATGTATGAGATGTAGGACAACTTCTGCTTCGGAGTCCGGGGTCTCGGCGTGCCGCTCGGTTCGATTATTAGCTCCCCTGGGGGCGGAGGAGGATCTGCCCTATCCTTCCTTACGAACCTAGAGAGTTGCCCCCTCTGAATGAGGGCTTCGATCTCGTCTTTGATGGCCCGACAATCATCCGTATCGTGGCCGTGATCCTGTGGTAGCGACACCATTTGTCTCGGTTTCTCTTCTTGCCTGATGTGTTCATCTTTGGAGGTGGTGGGAGGAGACCTTCCTTACCGGCCTCCATCAGGATGGCCGAGACACTGGCATTAAGAGGAGTGAACTTCTCGAAGCAGGAAGGAGGGCGACGCTGACCACCATTATCTTTCTGGAGCTTCTTAGCTCCTTTTTCTTCAGCACCCTTCCATTTGTTTCCGGAGGACGATCCCTCAAGAGTGGGACGGTGAGAGCCTATTCTGCTCGGATGTACTTCTCACTCCTATGCAGGAGTTCTGAGAAATCCCGAGGAGGCTTCTTGGCGAGGGATGCCCTAAGGTTGTCGTTGGTGACACTGGATTGGAAAGCAGCAGAGGCCACCGACTGGTCTAGAGAGGCGATGGACCGGGCCTCGGAGGTGAAACACTTAACATAGTTCCTTAGTCGCTCGCCCTTCCTTTGATGGAGCAACAGCAAAGAGGTGCTCGTCTTTTTAGCGCAGTGGCTACTCACGAAATGAGTAAGGAAGAGCCCTTCGAAATGATCAAAGGAGAAGATGGAGGTCGGGGCGAGTCGTGAGTACCATTCTCTTGCTGGCCCCTTCAGCATGGCTGGGAAAGTTTTGCAGAGAATCGCGTCCGATGCTTGGTGGATCATCATGAGAGTTTTAAAACTCTCGATGTGGTCAGCGGGGTCTGACTCCTCGTTATAAGACTCAAAATGAGGGGGTTTGAAGTTCTCTGGAACCGGTGCTTTCATTATGGTTCGGGAGAACGAAGGCCTGTTGGGGCGAAAATTCCTCGCCCGTTGTTCCTCTTCTCTGTCAAGCCGGTTAAGGTGCTTCTCCATCTCGTGGAGACGGCAGTAAACCGAGTCTTCCCTTCGGTCATATCTTGCTGATTCCCGGGACTCATCCTCACGCGGAAGTGGACTGGGAGTGCGACGGTGATAGCTTGGGACAGGTTGAGGACTGGGAGTGCGACGGCGATAGCTTGGGACAGGTTGAGGACTGGGCGCCCGCTGATCGTGGTCAAGGGCAACATTGAAGGCCCTCAGAACTGCTTCTTGAAATTGCTGGAACTCTGCCCTTGTGACAGGTGCCTCCCGATCTCGGTGGCCCCCTGGGGTGGGTCGACTGGTCGGAGTGCGGCTCCTCCTCTGACGATACTGGGGTGACTCCCTCCGTCTCCTGGGAGAGTTCGATCTTCTGAGATTTGGTCTGTGGGGAGATCGGGCTCTAGGGGACCGAATCGCTGGACCCCTTTGATGTTCACTACAGGAAATCCCATCATGGGTCCGCCTCTCATCCAAGCGGGTCCGAAGATTTATCCCATGTTGTCGGTTGACAATAATGTGCCTGAGATCCTTTGGCGTTGGAGGACTGTGAGAGGCCATGGAGTTGGATAAGGGGTTGTGTATCGAAACATAGTCATGATGAGGAGGTTGCCCTTGTCGACTCCGGCGGGAGGGTCCCACGGCAGCCCCTTGAAGCCCTTGAGGAGCCTGCTAGGGGCTGAGGTTGCTGAGGAAGGGGCCGTACAGGCTGCGGTTGTTGGACGAGTTGAGGGAGAGGCTGTCCAGGCTGCGGTTGCTGGACTTGCTGAACGGGTTGAGGGGGAACCTCCTAAAGTGGAGGAGAAGGAGCGGAAGTGGCTCTGCGGTTAGAGACCGTCGCCTTCCCCTTCTTTGGAGGCATAGCTTGAAACTACTTTCGCTGATGAAATAGAGCTGGATTGCTTTTCATGTTTCCCACAGACGGCGCCAATCTGTTGCTACTAATTTTGGTGTAGGAGCAAACAAATGAAGGATTCTTTGGGGTAAATGAATAAGCAAACCTATCAACTTTCACCGGCGTTTGACTAGTTCTTACCGCTGCCGTGAACCTGCAAAAAGTTCGACACACCGGGATAGATCCCGGCGACGAACCTTCCGACGCTCTTGTCAGTAATCAGGAAGATTATGAAAGAACTTTATATGGAAAAAGATTGATTACCTTGTTACATGGGGGGGGGGGGGGGGGGGGGGGGGGGTATTTATAGTCGCCTTAGGGACCAATTTCGAGATAAGGATTTATCTCTACTTCCCGATGTTTATGAATAAGATAAAGAGTTTAAACTCGTTTCGTGATAAGAAGTGGTTAAAACCGCCTCTTAGGGATAATCAAGAATTTGAATTACTCTTTAAATATTTAGGCTGGTTTGTAACGGGTTGCTACCCATACCCAATAGGACAGATCCATTTTTGGGTTATTGGGCTTTGAAGAGAGAGACCCAGTTCCCATTTCCGACCCGTTTGTAGGTGAAATTACCGTTTTACCCCTAAAAGCTTTAAGATTTGTGCCCAATTTGAACGGTCCTGATTTAGTCCTATTTTTAGCCATATCAATTTATACTGCACAACTTTCATATTCATATATTAGTCCAATTAAACTCGAGACATTATTACAAGGATTAATATCAAAATCATGGATTATGGAGGACCAATGTAAAATTATGGAACTTATGAGTAGGGCTGCAAACGAATCGAGCTATTTGCGAGCTATTCGGCTCGAGCTCAAGCTCAAAAACTGAGCTTGTTTCGTAAACGAGCTGAGCTCGAGCTTGGGTTTTTTTTTTTTAGGCTAAGCTCGTGAGCTATTCGGCTCGAATACGGTCAAAGCTCTGCTCGAACCGAGCTCGAACCGAGCTTGAGCTCAAAACTGAGCTCGTTTCGTAAACGAGCCAAGCTCGAGCCTGAAGGTATTCGGCTCGGCTCGGCTCGATTGCAGCCCTACTTGTGAGGGAATGGCATGTTAAAGAAACCAGAGATAATACAGAAACAGATATCCCAGTATCAAAGAAAATTTCAACTGCTATTCAAACTTAATTCACTGAAAATCCTTCTGTCAAACTTAATTCACTGAATGAGTCGATCAATAACAGAACACAAATTTCAGTCACTGCATATATTGAAGCAGAATAGATCAGATAAAAGCCTAACACACATTCTCAGCCACTGAGGTATATAAATATCATAAGATACACATATTTACACACCCATCTTTATTCAGGTCAACCCTCGTCATCTAAGAATTTTTCACTAGCGGTGTGTTCCACTTTTGTTTTTGTCGTGTACATTACAACCTTCGACCATTGAAGAATGCTCCAGTCTGTGATGAGTAAAAAGGGACGAGCTTACTTGGTTTCTATCTCAGTCTCAGTCTTGTTTGCTATCTCAGTCGTGTTCTCTACCTGAGTCTCAGTCATGTCCTCTATCTGAGACTCAAGTTTCATTTCAGTCTCTTCAGAAGATTTACTTGATGGTTCTGTGATGTTGGCAGCTGAAGAAGAAGGAGATGCAGAATCGGTTGTTTTCTTGAACTGCACAAGGATCATAGTCATGTTATCGCATCCTTCCCCACTGGCGGTTGATGGCGCCAAACACCTGTCGAGGACCCGTTCACACACAGCGGAGAGATGGGTCTCCTGCAGTCACGTTTGTATTGTTAGAAAAGAATTCAGATATGATTGTAGATTATATATATACTAGATTTGCCCGTGGGCACGTGCCTACGGCACATCTTCAAAATGATACAACATATGAAAAGCCTTGTAAACAGTAAATCAACAATTATATGGCTTAAGTTTGAATAGTATGACAATAATTAGTTGTAAATAAAAATCCATGTTTTCATTAGTATATGTTAAAAAATAATTATAAATTGGGGTATAAAAGTCCATGTTTCCATAAGTGTATATATATAGAGAGAGAGAGAGAGAGAATTAAATAAATAAATGAGTTGTTTTGGGGGGATTTGAATTAGAGTTTTTGGGGAAAACATTGGGGGGGGGGGGGGGAGGGGATTGTGTTTTGTGAGGTTAGATCTGGACCTTTGATTGGGGGGATTGAAGGAGAGCCACTATATATATATATATATATAGAGAGAGAGAGAGAGAGAGAGAGCAATCTTCCATTGCAAATGCTACTGTAGTGTTTGCAAATATACAAACCACTTAATCCATTATTGGCAACGACGGGTTAAAGCATATTAAAAATGAACCTATTGTTTTAAAACAATGGGTTCATTATAATTTAACCCGTCATTAATATGCCTTAACCCATCGTTGTCAATGACGGGTTAAGTGATATGCACGTTTGCAAATGCTACAGTACGTTTGCAATGAAAGATTTCTCATATATATATATATATATATAAGCAATGCTCCATTGCAAACCACTGAAGCCATTGTTCGGAACAACGGCTACGTCTATTTTGAACCTAAGCCGTTGTTCGGAACAACGGCTTAGGTTATATTCGGAACAACAGCTTCGATTTATAACCAACAGCTTTTGTGGTTTGCATACCCATTTGCACGTGACCCGTTTGCAATGTAGCATTGCTCTCTCTCTCTCTCTCTCTCTCTCTCTCTCTCTCTATATATATATATATAGGAAAGTGATCACCTAAGAAGTGATCTCATTCCTTATTTTGAGATCCAATTGCCGCCAAGTTCTAATGGCCATTAGATCATGGATTTCTCTAATCCAACGGTTCCCATCAATCACTTAAGTTTCTAACAGGCAAAAAAACCTGGTCCAAGAGGACCGGTTCAAATTGCGGCAAAAAAACCCGTCTCTCTATCTCTCTCTCTAAGATGTCGATCCCTCACCCCGTCCATCTCTGTCACCACTACCACCGCCATCTCGTCCACAAAGGATGTTGCGGAGTCACCGGAGTAATGCCCAGGGCCGGAGTTGAACCATCAGAGTCGTTTGTGCTTGGCTAGAGTTGGCAAAGTCGTTGTTGAATCTGAGTATCAGTTGTATCAGCAAATTACGTGCATAGCGCACTAATTTCAAATGTGTTGTAGCGGGTATACTATTTACGTGTTGCGCACGTGTTTTCTATTTTTGTTTTGTTTTGTCGTTTAGCGCACTAGCTGCCTTAATAAGCTGTAATCGATGGAGGGAAAATTAAGTAATAAAAATCAAAGTGTTTTTCCCCAAATTCTCAACGCTAATTCTCGTTTCTTCTAATCCATGGCAAAATCTAGGCAATCCAAGAACGAAGTTCCTGACAACGTAGTATCAGAGTCGGTTATCAGCGATGATGACGGTAGAGATGAAAGGAGTACGACGGTGCTTGAAGGAAAGTTGAACGAATTGAAGAGTGATATGACGATGATGAAAGCTCAATTTGGGCTCATCTTTGGCGAGCTGGAACAAATGGCGGTCAGTATAGCATCGCTACAGTCGTCGAATCAACAGTCGATTCCTGAAACAACTACTCCTCTGCTTCCGACACCTGAGGTACCTAATCCTAACTTCATTTCTCTCAATTCCAAAGGCCGTGGTGACTGTGGTAGTGTGACTAGTGTCAAGGGTTCCATTTAAGGTGGAATTTTCATTGTTCCATGAAGGATATCCAACAAAGTGGATTTGCAGGGTTGAGCAATTCCTTGAATTTTATGAAATTCCTGATGCTCAAAAGTTGAAGTATGCATCTCTTCATTTGAGAGGGAGAGCAGCGCAGTGGTTTAGAAGGCATATTAACTCAAGTGTCAATGAAATTTCATGGTCGAAATTTCTAGAAGAATTAGTTACAAGGTTTGGACCTACATAATTTCAAGACTACGGTGGAATTTTATCAAAGTTGCAACAAAAGGGTGATTTGGAGTTATTTGTGCAAGAGTTTGACCCATCTAATTACATTGATGACTGGACTGAGTCTCATTTCTTGAGCACTTTTGTAAGTGGACTCAGAGATGAAATTAGATGGGATGTTAAATCCCAGAAACCGAAGAATGTTAATGAAGCAATCGGTTTAGCCAGGGGATATGAAGAAAAGTTAGCTTGCCTAAAAAAGAGTTATAAGTCTACTTTCACACCCAAACAATTCACCAGTAGTTCTCCGAAGTCCAAACACTAGTAATAAGGTGTAGGAAGCTCCAGTTTCATCCAACTTTGTTCCCCGGATGTTGAACATACATGAACTCATAGAACGAAAAGCTAAAGGGCTTTGTTTTAACTGTGATGACTGATGAGCAGTATACCCAGGGTCATAGGTGTAAGTTTCAAAAGTTTTATTCTTGAGATGTTTGAAGATGAGGATGAAGGGGAAGTTGTTGAAGTAGAGCCTGCAGTAACCGAAGAAACCAAAGAGAGGGTGCTTCAACATGAAATCTCCTTTCATGCATTGGTGGGAACTCAGGTATACTCTCAGACTATGAGAGTTAGGGGTAAGATCAATGGCAAAGATGTGAACATTCTTATTGACACTGGCTCCACACACAATTACATAGATCGTCAGACTACTCTCAGGGCTAATCTTCAAGTTCAAAGTGAGCCTAGATATAGAGTAACAGTTGCCAATGGAAAGGTTATGCACAGAGTGAGGGTAAAGCTGAAAATGAGCCATTCACAGTGCAAGGTGTCCTTGGTGGCAAAATTGTTGTTCTTACCTCTTGGACCTGCACAAATGGTGTTTGGAGAACATTGGCTTAGATCACTTGGGCCAGTGACCATGGACTTTAGTTGTATAACGATGGATTTTAAAGTAGTAGGAGAAGTGAGGAGGTTGCAGGGTATTATTAATCGACAGGTTCAAATGATGGAAGCAGTAGAGTTATCTAAGACAATGAGTTGTTCATGTCAAGCATTCATGATTCAAATTGAAGAGCCCTGCTACGATCCGCAGTTAGCTAATAATGTGAATGAAAAGTCCCTATTCCAGTTAACTCCCTAAGCTCAAGACTTTCAACAAGTTCTGCAGCAATTTCCAGCTGTTTTCACTACTCAAAACACTCTTCCACCTCAATGAGAAATTGATCACCAAATTCCTTTAATAGTTGGACAAAAGCCAGTTTGCATAAGACCTTACAAACATCCTTACTACCACAAAAATGAGATAGAAAGGTAAGTGAGGGAGATGTTATCCACAAGGTTGATTAGACCAGCAGCTTCTTCCCGTCTCCAGTAATTCTAGTAAAGAAGGCAGATGGTAGTTAGAGGTTGTGTAGATTATCGAGCACTGAATTCTCAGACTATTAAGGCCAAATTTCCAATTCCATTGATTGATGAGTTACTTGATGAGCTCAATGGTGCCAAATATTTCTCTAAAATTATTTGAGATCCGGTTATCATCAAATCAAGGTCAATGTTGCCGATATTCACAAGACTGCATTCCGAACACACCAAGGGTATTATGAGTTTATTGTGATGCCATTTGGACTCACAAATGCACCAGCAACATTTCAATGTCTTGTGAATGAAATTTTTAAGAAATTTCTCAGAGATTTTGTGTTGGTGTTCTTTCGATGATATCCTCATGTATAGTCCAAGTTGGGAAAGACATTTGAAGCATTTATCTAGAGCATTGGAGGTACTCCGTAAGAATAAACTTATTGCTAAAGAGAGTAAGTGTTGTTTTGGGCAGGAGTCAGTAGGTTAGTTGGGGCATATCATTAGCTCGCAAGGCATAGCAGTTGATCCTACTAAAATCCAAGTTGTTGAGCAGTGACCAGCACCTATAAATGTGAAGGAATTGCGAGGTTTTTGGGCTTAACAGGATATTATTGAAAGTTTGTCAAGAACTATGGTGGAATTGCAGCTCCCCTAACTCAAATGTTGAAGAAAAATACTTTAAATGGACTGCAGCTGCTGCATCTGCTTTCTCTTCACTCAAACAGGCTACGACTTCTACCCCTGTACTTAAAGCTCCTGATTTTTCTAAGACTTTTATCGTTGAGGCTGATGCTTCACAATGTGGTGTCGGAGCAGTTCTTATGCAGGATGCTCATCCTATAGCGTATGAGTACAGGATTAAAAGGGAAAATCCTTTGCTTTATCCACCTATGAAAAGGAGGTATTGTCCATTCTTCAAGCAGTAAAGCAGTGGTGGAAATATTTGTTAGGAAGGCCCTTTGTGATCAGGACAGATCAAAGAAGTATAAAGTTCATATTAGAGCAAACAACCAATACGGAGATGCAAGAGAAATGGCTTTGGAAATTGATGGGATTCAATTTTTTGGTGGAGTATAAGAGAGGCAGTCATAACGTCGCAGCTGATGGTTTATCAAGTAAGAAAGATGTGCAAGAGGAGTTATGTGAGGTAACATTTGTCATTCCACAATGGCTTGATGAAGTGAAAAGCACGGTGCCATCAGTCAATCAGATCCCTATTTTGCCAAATTGCAAGATAAGCTCAATGAAGGATTTTTGAATGCAGAACACTACAAGTTGTTGGGAGAAGTTTGGTATCGAATATCGAAATAACAGGATTCTATCGAGTCCAACAGCTAATGTTCGGAAGTTAATCTTCTTAGATAGTCATGAATCACATGAGGGAGGGCATTCTGGGTTCCATAAGACATTGCAAAGAATGAGCAGAGCTTTCACTTGGGATGGTATGAGAAGAGATGTTAAGAAAATGGTGCGAAATTGTTTGGCATGTCAAAGGAACAAGAGTGAGTCTATGTTCCCTGCAGGCCTCTTATGGAACACCTCGCAAAATTGAACTATGACAATTTTGCCACAACACGTGTATTTTTGTACCGTTACAGATAATATTCGTAATATTACATTTTTCGTATTTTGTATTTCTTTTTTTTTCTAAATATCTTTCCGATCTTTTAAATTCAATTTTTATCTTTCATTTGAACTCAATCCAGATATTTTCTAATCCATTCAAAATTTTCCGATTTAATTGATTCAGTCTCCTTATCCTGCCATGTTTTTTAGTCAGTATAAGACCGTTGATTTATCGTATTATCGAATATTCAACTTTGCTATATCTAAATTTCTTAACCTTGCACTGAGAATTTGACCTAGTTCTCTTCATTGAAATTGAGAAACTTTATACATGAAAATCGTATCCCATCGAGTCTAGAATTCAGAACATCTTACAGTTTCTCAATCCGATTTACAGGTTGTAAGTTATTTTAAATCTCAGTTGTCTCTTAATCCTAATCCCTAATCCTAACTCCCTCCGTAACCCCAACCTCATTTGATTCCACCTCCATCTAAAAACCTATAACCTACTCCCTCTACACTTTTTCTCACACCCAGCCAACCCAAAACCCCCTCATTTTTCTCTCTACAATTTTCTCCCGTGGCCTATCAACCTATCCTACTCTCCTAATCTCACTGTACATTAACCCTAAACTCTCTTCTCTTCTCATTCTACAACCCTCATCTCCCCAACTGTAATTTACAGCCGCATTAACCCACCTCCTCCTATCTGCCTCCATCTCCTCCTACACCCTATTACCTGCTATACCTATATATATATATATATATATATATATATAGAGAGAGAGAGAGAGAGAGAAAGAGGGGGGGAAAAGGGGAATGAGCAACTTGCTCATTTAGTTAATAAGAAATTGATGATGTGGCATGCATGTGATTGGAAAATCCTTAAAAAGGTTAGTTGTCCAATGTATCATATGCATATATATATTCTCATAATCTCATTACCCCCTCGTCCTGTCTACTTCTTTTTCTTCATCTACTTCATTGTCATCTTCTTTTTCATATATGAATATATATATAGGGTAATAGAGATTTGAGCAACTTGCTCATTTAATAAATGAGCAATTGATGAGGTGGTATGCATGTGATACATTGAGTATCTAACCACATTTAGGATTTCCCAATCACATGCATGCCACCTCATCACTTGCTCATTTACTAAATGAGCAAATTGCTCATACCCCTTTTTCCCATATATATATATATATATATATATATATATATATATATATTCTCATCATCTCATTACCCCCTCGTCCTGTCTTCTTCTTTTTCTTCATCTACTTCATTGTCATCTTCTTCTTTTTCTTCATTGTCATCTTCTTTTTCTTCATCTATTACATCCGAAACTTCATCTCACTTCTTACTCAACAGCCCTCTCTCTTTCACCCCTATAAATACATTTCCACACCCACGTATAATTCACTACCTTTCATTCACAGTCATTCTCTCTCTCCCTATCTCTCTCCCTCTCTCTTATATTATATATATATAATATATATATAAACACACAGTTCCCAACTTTCCTTCTTCGTTTCTTCACCGAAGGCGAAACCCAAACCCCGCGCCATCTCCACCTGCCTTCGGCATCTGCTTTGCCTCACCGTCACCCTCCTCCATCGCCACCGCAGCTCCCCTACTCCATCCCGAAGCTCAAGCTCCATCGATTTCCACCATTGCCATCACCGAAGCTTCACGACCGTAGCTCTCCACCCCTGCAGCTCCTCCACCTTCGAGCTCATCCCCGAACTCCTCGCCGTCGATCGCCAGCCGCCATCGAGCTCCGCTGTAGCTCCTCGCCACCTCGTCACTGCCACCACCTCCTTCTCGCCATACTCATCTCCACCTCCAATCGCCCCGAGAGAATCAGATCCCAAAAATCTGATTTTTTCCAATGGATGACTTCCATGTTTGGTGTTTGGGCATATATCTGATCCAGATTGGATCCAAAATGGAGGAAATACATTGGGTGTGATCTGCTATCCCGTGCTCTGCCCAAAGGACGGGATCATTCGATGATTCAAAAAAAAATTATTATTATTATTTCTTGCAGGTCATTCAGCTTCTACAGTGTTTGTCAGCAAACTCGCACCGAGTTTGAGAGGGAGAGATATCAACATCATCACAGTTCTCAGTTCAGTTCAGGGACAATTCTCATGTCAGGGGTGTCACTTCTTTCCACAACATACAACAATTCTCAAGTCAGGGGTGAGATCCCAACATGCGCCAATAGTGCGTCACTTCCTTCCACAACATACAACAATTCTCAAGTCAGGGGTGAGATCTCAACATGCGCCAATAGTGCGCCTTCTCTGCGTCATCGAGCGCCTTCCCTGTGCCATCTACTTGAGCGTCATTCCTACATCACTGATTGTCGTCCCTGTCACATCAACTGAGTCAAGATTCCAAACTCATGCGTCGTTCCTACATCACCGTTTGTCGTTCCTGCCACATCAACATCGTCAATATTCCAAACTCATGTTGCTTGAACCAACTTGAGTTTGAGAGAGGGTGTTAGATATTATATTAGGTATTATATTATGAGAGAAATTAGTTTAGTCCCACATTGATTATGTATCAATTTAGTATTCCCTTCTCCTATATATAGGAGACACATTGTACTTAGTTTATTCAATAAATTCAATAATCAATAATAAATCCAATAATTCTATCATTTATAATGACATGATGGATGGACAAATAAATTTCAAATGACTTGATTTTACATATTTAGACTAATTTAGACGTGTAAATCAATGTGTACGGTTCGGCGATACGAAGGTCGAGTGCACACGGAGGTTAGAGCACAACGGAAGGGGACTATACATTTATATATATATAAGGGAGTGATCATGTAAGAACTATTACCTACTAAGGAATATGTATGTATATATATATATATTAGGAAATCCTTCGGTTGAGCACTCCTTTCCGTGAGCACTCACCCTTCTGGTCATCATATGAATG
Organism: Hemerocallis citrina; assembly: GCA_017893485.1. Lineage (NCBI taxonomy): Eukaryota > Viridiplantae > Streptophyta > Magnoliopsida > Asparagales > Asphodelaceae > Hemerocallis > Hemerocallis citrina. The sequence goes on from CM030367.1 coordinate 172,476,836, forward strand.
ATCCAAACCGTTCACATTGATCTACACGTCTCAATTAATCTATATATGTAAAATTAAGTTATTTGAAATTCATTTGCCCATCCATCATGTCATTATAAAAAAACAATATTCAGCCTTACAATTTTGTAACACTTCAATGGATGAGCAAATGAATTTCAAATGACTAGATTTAACATATTTAGACTAATTTAAACGTGTACATCAATATGAACGGTTTGGATCATTCAAACAATGGCCAGAAGGATGAGTACTCACAGAAAGGAGTGCTCAACATATATATATATACATAGAGGGGGGTTTCTTCCATTGCTCATATAGAGGTTTCTTCCATTGCAAACAAGTCTGTTTGCACAGATCCATTGCAAACGGCGATCTGAGCCGTTGGATGTAGATCCAATGGCTCAGATCGCTTATGTATTTTTTTGGGAAATTTTTAGCCTTAGACCTTTGTAGGCAACGACGGGCTAAGTTATATATTTTTTTTAATTATAACTTAGACCATCGTTGTACATATATATATATATATATTAGGAAATCCTTTGGTTGAGCACTCCTTTCCGTGAGCACTCGCCCTTCTGGCCATCATATGAATGACCGTTCACATTGATCTACACGTCTGAATTAATCTATATATGTAAAATTAAGTTATTTGAAATTCATTTGCCCATCCATCATGTCATTATAAAAAAACAATATTCAGCCTTACAATTTTGTAACACTGCAATGGATGAGAAAATGAATTTCAAATGACTAGATTTAACATATTTAGACTAATTTAAACGTGTACATCAATATGAACGGTTTGAATCATTCAAACAATGGCTAGAAGGATGAGTACTCACAGAAAGGAGTGCTCAACATATATATATAGAGAGAGGGGGGTTTCTTCCATTGCTCATATAGAGGTTTCTTCCATTGCAAATGGGTCTGTTTGCACAGATCCGTTGCGAACGGCGATCTGAGCCGTTGGATGTAGATCCAATGGCTCAGATCGCTTATGTATTTTTTTGGGGAATTTATAGCCTTAGACCTTTGTAGGCAACGATGGGCTAAGTTATATATTTTTTTTAATTATAACTTAGACCATTGTTGCCCAGGACAGGCTAAGGCAAAATGAATTTTTTTTTTAAACTCTATCTTCTCTCTCTCACTATATATATATATATATATATATATATATATATATAGAGAGAGAGAGAGAGAGAGGTTTCTTCCATTGCTTATATAGAGGTTTCTTCCATTGCAAACAGGTCTGTTTGCACAGACCGTTGCGAACGGCGATCTGAGCCGTTGGATGTAGATCGCTTATGTATTTTTTTGGGGAATTTTTAGCCTTAGACCTTTGTAGGCAACGACGGTTTAAGTTATATATATATTTTTAATTATAACTTAGACCATCGTTGCCAACGACAGGCTAAGGCAAAGTGGTTTTTTTTTAACTCTATCTTCTCTCTCTCACTATCTCCTTACTCTATCTATCTTCTTCCCCGATCCAAACCCAATCCCCACCAAAACCGATCCCCTCTCACTCCGGCGACTCCTCTCTTACTTCACTCTCTCACTTAGCATCGTTCCCTTGTTGGCTTTCTCTCTCTTCCGAAGCACCTCCCCCAACCCAAAAAACCCTAACCCTAACCCACACTCAAACTCCTTCGTCCGCTGCTGCTTCTCCATTCCCACACTCTCTTTCACTCCCAATCTCTCCTATCTTCAAAACCACTCCTCCAATCTTCAAATGCAAATCGTGAAGTTGAAACCCAAGTTCGGCGACAACACCTACATTGGGCAAATTCGTAGTAGTGCAAAGTAATGACAAAATGATTGGCTTCGTAGTTGTATTTGTGTCGTTTTTAAAGTTTTTGTATGTCTCTTTCTAATTATTTGAATTAATTAAAGTTGTCCAATAATTTTGTAGATGTAGTAGTTTGTATTTAGTATTTTAATGTTAGATGGTGGAATTTTAGTCGCAGTAGTATTGCTTCTTCTCAACTGATCTCGGGTCCATCGTCTACAAATATATTGCTCCGATAGTACGGTGTAATTAGTGAACCGAAGAACCGCCAAAATATGTTTGCATGGACTGCCTACGAATTCATAGAGGCAACAAGGACATTTAGTCATTTGACGGTGTTTGCAAAAGGAAATCACCCTCCCCAGTTCTGAATTTCCACAAACCGTTACAGAAAAAGCTGAACTATCCGGTGTATCCATATCGGCAATGCAACTCACATTAAATAATAAGCTTTTTTGCACTTGTTGTTGGAATTTGTAGAAAATCTTCAACGTGTATGTTCGCGCCATTTGTTCCTCCATCGCCCATTCGGTCTTCAATATTGGTCTCTCCTCACGATTACGATGAGTTTTTTTAAGCTCCTCGTGTCTTTGTTTTACTAAGACTCGGTCGAAGATGACAGCAAATTCATGTCAGGAAAACTTCTTATGGGTATGTTGCTTCAAGGATGAATGCAGATACTCGCTCCATTGGGTACTCAACATGCCGGCCCAAAATGACTCTCTTGCAGAGACGGGGGCCCATTTCTCACGAATTTCAAATTTCAACCATTTTTTATTCTGAACTTTGTATTGCAAAAGCAATAATTTCCCTTTTCTTCAAAATCAGTTTTATATTCTTCCGTATAGATGATACTCTTCAAAGCATCCCTAAACTCATCGATATTATTCGCCATACGCACCTCTTGCGGTAACTTATCCAAAATATGCCAAATACAATATCTATGTTGTCACAGGAAAAATTTTCTTCAGTGCAGCACCGATTCCACGATCCTCATCCATCACGATATCGATCGGCTCATGTACCATTATTGCTCACCACTTTTTAAAGAACCACTCAAATGAGGATGTCTTCTCATTTGGAATTAACCCACAGCCTAAGAACTTTGATTGCAATGATGGTTGACTCCAACAAATGGTATGAATAACATTCTGTATCGGTTCGTGTTGTATGTAACATCAAAACAAACTACATCCCCAAATACTTCTAAATTCTTCCTAGCAATACCATCCACCCAAATACAATGAGACAATCGCCCTTCGGGATCAATTGGTAATCATAAAAAAATAAAGGATGGTTAGCTTTTTCGATTCGAAGAACTCAATGAGCATTTGCCCGTCGTGTCCTTTCATACCTTCTATTGAGTCTCTCCTTAGATTTCTAACATCGGTTTCAGTGAATCCAATTTTATCATGACCTCCATTTGCACCTTCGAAGAAAAGCATTTGTTTGTATATAGGGACATTAGCTTCGGTAAGTTGATCGATCACTCTTTTATTGAATTTTGACACAACAGTTTCGAGGCAGCAAATGACGTCTACCGGGTGAAGTAAATTCGTGATTGTATGGTTCATTAAATGAATAAATAATCCATGTATTACTTTGTTCGTGTAGTTTTACACGAACGAAAGCTTTGCGACCCGTTCTAGAAGTAGTTTCCCGTCTAGCATCATTAGACTGACTCGGTGACTTCCCAACTTTATTACATACATATGATTTATCGATTACATCGGTTCTCTTGTATTTATTTTCACTCTTACGCATAGCGAAACCTGCACATCTACAATATGATGCATACAATTTTTCCGCTTCATCTAAAGTATGAAACCTCATACCTATTTTTGGTTTTAGGTGCTCATCAACTTGCGGCCGAAATTCACCACTTTTTTGTGCAGTGACAAATTTTTCACCGGCAACGAAACTTTCTTCAACATGTCCATATCTAACATAAAAAATAATAGAACAATTATCAACACAGTAATCATATAGACCTAATTACACTATTTGCATATATAAATACACAAGACAACATACACAAATACAAACTTGGAATTCCGAAACTTTGCGAGTGGGTCGGGCTCACCTAATACAAGCCAATGCAACTTGTAGAAGTGAGTTTCGACTCACGGTTTGCAAAATAAAACGGTGTATCGCTTTATTCTGGTTTATGTTGACCAAAAGCGGTGCACCGTCGTATCTCACAAACCGAGTCGAAACTCACTTCTACAAGTTGCGTTGGCTTGTATTACGTAAGTCCAACCGAAATCAAAGTTTTATAATTTTTAGATGTCGTTTGTAAGATTTTCTAGTGTAACCGTACTAAAAAAATTCTTAGTTTAGTTGTTGTTCGAGAAACGTGAGAAAATCGCACAAACGACATCAAAAAATTCAAAAACTTTGCAAGTTGGTTGGATTCATGTAAAACAAGGCAACGCAACTTGTAGAAGTGAGTTTCGATTTACAATTTGCGAGATACGGCTGTATATCGCTTTATTTTAGTTTTTCTTCACCAAAAGCGACATACGGCCATATCTCTCAAACTGTGAGTCGAAAATTACTTCTACAAGTTGTGGTGGCTTGTGTTGGTGAGTCCGATGTACCCGCAAAGTTTTGGATTTTTTTGGACAGTTTATGCGGTTTTTCTAATATCAAACAATTGAAAATACGAATAAATATACAATTTGAGCAAACAACCACAACTACAACTACGACTAAAATTCCAACGTCTAAAATCATCAAAATACTACATACAAACTACCATATCTACAAAATTATTGGGCAAATTTAATTAATTCAAGTAAATAGAAAGAGACAAAAAACTAGAAAAATATCACAAATACAACTACGAGGCCAACTTGTAGAAGTCATTACCTTACACAACTGCGAATTTTCCCAATGTAGGGTTCCGATTTGCGCTAGAAGATTGGAGGAGGAGTGGTTTCGAAGATAGGAGAGATTGGGAGTGAGAGAGAATGTGGGAATGGAGGAGTTTGGGTGTGGGTTTGGGTTAGGATTTTTTTGGTTGGGGGAGGTACTTTAGAAGAGAGAGAGAGACAACGAAGGAACGATGCTGAGTGAGAGAGGAGTCGCCGAAGTGAGAGGGGATCGGTTTCGGTGGGATTGGGTTTGGATCGGGAAAGAAGATAGATTAAGGAGAGAGAGAGAGAGAGAGAGAGAGAAGATAGAGTTTTAAAAAAAAATATCCATTATGCCTTAGCCCGTCGTTGCCAACGACGGTCTAAGGCAAAAATTTCACCCAAAAAATCATAAGCGATCTCAGTCATTGGATCTAAGATCCAACAGCTCAAATCGCCGTTCACAACGGGTCTGTGTAAACAGACCTGTTTGCAATGTAAGAAACATCATATATATATATATATATATATATATATATATATATATATATATAACCATTTTCGTTAAAAAAACTATATATATATATATAACCATTTTCGTTAAAAAAACCCACTAAAGCATTGCAATTCGTTCTTGCTTTAGCTTTTTGGAGTACTTTATCCCCAACTAAGAAAACATCACGTAAATGAGGATAAGTGAACCAGTGACGTACATGTACAAGTACAACCAAGGCGAGTAATTGTGCCAGTTAAACAAATAATTGGCTGGTAGTTAATTGAGTAGGAATGACTAAAGCTAGACCTTAATGAACTCGAATTGAAATAATTAACAATGATATGAACGTTAATATATAAAGAAGATGATCAAGAAAGTAGGAACAATGTAGCCTACCTCAATGATTTTAGATAATGGCTAGTTCTAGTTGATGTAATTGTCGTATTATGCCAATGCAGGCAACTTGCTAATACTAGAGAGCACACACCCGCTCAAACAAGGCAGAGAGCCAAGTTTTCTGAAGTCAAGTTTTGGTGTCAAAACCATAAGTAGATGTCAGGTTTGAGGTCAAATGCTATAGAGGAATAATCTTGGCAGAAATTTTTACTGAAAAGATATAGAGCGATCACATAGCAATGGAGAGATGAAAACATCTAGAGAATCTGAGAGTTAAAGTATGAGATGATGGTGAAGGTGTTGAGTAATATTCAACTCTCTGATTATACAAGTGATTTTTTTTTTCTAACAATTCAAACATGGCCGATAATATTCTCTAGTTCAATGTCTCACATCCAAGATACTGAAAGTGTCGGTGCAACAGCTGAACTAAAAGGGCAAGGAAAAGAACAAAACATTGAACTAGAAATCTTTGGGGCAAGCTATGTGATCCTTCTCCATGCAGCTCTTGAGGGCAGTTAAATTTAACCTCTATCCATATTAATCATAATAACAGCGCTTAAGCCGACAAAAATATTTATTTAACATATCATGCACGCATTCAGCTTATTTTTCTAATAAAATGTCTGCAAGTTACCAGCTCCACGTAATCCATTCAAGTGCACAATGAAGTTACGAAGGAATGTTGTACTTACGGTGTGTATTTGTTCCCGGATATAATCCACGACTTGCTGGCTTGACATGCAATCCCTAATAAACCACAAAAATAGTTAACAACATTCACCCACAATCCAAATTCGGAAGTGAAACAATAAGAGAGGAAGAGAACGGCAACAATTTTTTAAAATATATTCAATTTAATGCCAAAGGTATCTGCATAAATTACAATTTGTTTAGTGTATTTTAGTTCGAAACAATCTAGTCTCAAATCTGGATTCTGCGTATTTATCTATCTAAATTATTCAGATCTGGATTCCTCATTTAAACAACACAAGTATCTGCCACACCGCTCTTGTGCAGATACTGCACTTTCGGACCTACTGTATTTAACTTGGGTTCAATTCACCGCCTCCAACTATTGAGGAGCAAATTCCTGAAATAATACTGGTCAGATAGGCAAGTATTGAACTTGTGCAAACTTTTGTAAAACTTGCGACTTTGTTAACACAAAAGTCAAATGCATGTTAACTCTCCTTGAGTTCCAAATATTTTCAAAATACCTCATTCCAACAACAGCAACTATAAATTAGTCTTGTTATACATTACTTTTTTTAACTCCGTCCTTGCATGTCCCAAGCCAAGAATTCAGCCACAAACCGGAGAAGGAGGGTTGTGTTAGGTAGTTGACAGCCAGCTAGCCAGCTTAAACCTTCTAGCTTAAACCTGTCAAATCCCGAATCCTAAAAATATACACTGGAAAACAAGATTCATGTAGCTGCCCCCAACTAATTGAGAAAAAAGACTTTGTTGTTGTTGTTTTTGCTGTATATGTTACTTTTTTAAGAATAAAAAATTAAAAAATTAAAACAGTAACATATACTTCCCATTATTTGATGACAATTTTTTGAAATATAATATTATTAGGTAGTACAGATAAACTCTTCAAATTTTATGACATTCTTTTATAAATAAAATACTATTAGCTAGTATAGAAAACATAATTATTGCTCTAAATCGGGGACGTAACAAGACCATAGACATGTATATACATAAGGATTTTTATTCATTGATCCTTGACAAATCAGAACAGATACAAATTTGAACTAAAAGAACAGAAGAAGAATGAAAAAAAGAGTTAATTAGGAAAATATCTCTCTGGCAAAGATGTAGAGAGTATCAAATATCTAATTTCTTAATATTTGAAACTAAATATCATAACAGGATAGAAGAATACAATATAGTTTTACACGTGCAATGCACGTTAATAATATAGTTTTTCAAAAGTAAAAAGTCCGATATATTCTGGGCTTGAACCTGGAACCTCCTTTATAATAGCTATGCACAGGTTTGTATGTTTACAAATGACAACTCCAACTCTCCCATTATAATATTAGAGATGATGAATGGTGAGTGGTATCCATCGGAAAGTATGGAATACAACAAATTCTAGATGTTTCTGTTTATATTTAGAGTAGAAACGCATATATATCAGAACAGGAAATATTCCTAGTTTTAATAAAAACTGCATAGAACTAACCAGATGCCATCACATGCTAAAACAATGAACTCGTCATCCTCACAAAGATCGACCTATAAAATAAAGATATGAAACAGCTCTTCAGCAAAGCAGTTATTAAGTTAAATTGAATTTACTTGATAACCAAAATTGATGCAAGAGTGTACAAGCTTCTTACAGTGCTTATGTCCGGATTGGCAGTAACAATTTGTTTTTCAGCAGGCAAAAATTTGTTCTGCTTGAATTCCATGTCTCCTGCAACCCAAAAGACAAGGCTCATAAGTTAACAATGCCAGATGTCAGGGATAACTTGCTGAGGATCCTCTACCAAATAGATTCACTTTGATTGAGTGGGCTGTCTGTACCCAAATCAATTAATTAAGGGGTTTTAACGTACTAATCCCTGACAAATCTAATTTATACTACCTAACAAATAATTGTTTATATATGTTTCCATTCAACATGTCACCCATGGCCATATGCATTAGTCCCTGAAAAGGACTACCACCAACATAGCAAGGGACTAGCACAAGAAAACTATATACTGGGGGACTAATATACAAATATGAGATTCCTTGTTAGTTTCATCTGAACATACCAATTGCTCTTGCAAGGTTCAAGCTTCCATTTACTCGTCCTGCATGGATAAAACCTCCTGCTTTCAGAATCCTATCCCTTTCAGCCTCCAGTTCGGGCTTGTGATCCCTTGAAAGATTGTATGCCTTCAACAAGAAATCAAGGTTAGCATGTTAAGTTTTAATGTTGATGCGGAAAGCAAACTGAAGCAGAAGGAAGAGTTATTAGGCTCTAAGGGCTTCAGCTATAAAAGATTAAAAAGCACCAAACTATTTTAGAGACAAAAGAATGAAATTATATTATTCAAATTCAACAAAAAAAAAATCATAACAAAAGAGAAAATATAAAGGTGCATAACTAATAAAGCAGTTTGAAAAATAATACTTAAATATGAGATATAACAATAGAAAACATAAGAAGAAGAAGAAACAATTTAAGAGAATGTAATTTGGGAAGTAGTTTGTAGAGGAAGAGTCATCTAAGCTTTTCTCGGTAGCTTCAATGTACAAGTGGTTAAACGACGGGGGGATCAGGTGCTCGTTAGAGAATGTCATTTGGGGCGCACAAGTGCCTTTGAAAGTTAAGGTGTTTTGTTGGCTGGTTCATAACGACGCTGTCTTAACGAAAGTCAACTTAAGAAAAAGAAATATGCAGACCGACGTTTTATGCGCTCTATGCTTAGCAGCAGAAGAGGACACAAATCACATTTTTTTCACTTGTTATAAGGCGGCTCTCGCATGGGAAGTAGTTTGTAGAGGATTCGGGTGTGAGAGGTTCCCCACTTCATCTACAGAAGTCTGGGGAGCATGGAGAGAGAGTCATATTAGAGGTATAGATAGAGGGGCCTGGGACATATCAGTAGCGGCGACCCTTTGGAGTCTATGGCTAGACCGAAATGACCGATGTTTTCGTTCATGCAACTATACATTTTTTACTTCGATGCATAAAATCTTTCGTTTCATTTATGAATGGGCAGGATATGTGGGCGCAAGAAAGAAGCTAAGGATGGATTCAGAAGGCTAGTCCGTCAGATTGGGAGGAGGGCGAGTGCTCCTCCTAGAGGAAGTAGGAGGTTATTAGATGGCTACTTCCCGTTCCGACCTATGATGTATCTCTTTCTTCTTTATTATCGTATTTTGGTTGTACTTTGGGGGCGGGCTCGGGGGAGCCGTCGATGTCGATGTTTGTATTTTGGGGTGGGTTGTTGGGCTTCACCCTTTTCTTTGTTATTAGTCTGTACTACTCTGCTTCATTAATGCAGTATTAATGAATCGATGACTGATGAGTCATCTTTTATCAAAAAAAAAAAAAAAACAATTTAGTCTAAAATATTGAAGAGGATTAAAGAGCTTGAAAGAGCTTAAGCAGAGATTAAACATGGGGCTTTGCAGACTTTTCACAACAATGTAAAATTTCCGATAGATATTGATAACCAATGGTGTAAACTTTCCAATGGATATTAGAACTTGTAGAAACACTATCATTGCTTACCACACCCTTTCTTGAAATGACACAACGAGAATCCCCAGCATTTGCAACAATTAGTTGGCTGTTCCTAATGACTGCCACACAGGCTGTGCTTCCAGATGTTGGTCCAGCAAACTCAGAATGCGGACCCTGCTCAGAAAAATTAAAAATAATAGAACTTTCTCAGTATTGATGACCAACTATCATATAGCACAATAAAACACTATGATCATCTAAACCAATATAAGAAAACATATATTAGGGACATTACTGATAGAGAAACTGTACCCCTTTTTACTGCCCCTTCAATTTCAATTGTGTATTTTGTGAAGTTTCTTTTGCAGGTTTCTCTGTTGCTAGGACTATTTGGTAAAATTAGCAACCGACCAGTCCGACCCTGTCAAGTTACTTGGTCTCTTAAAGATTACTGTTTTTCTACAGAAGAATATAAATTTCCTTGTACAGAAGTGGTTTGCTTCTCTCTTAAATCTCCAAATATGCCAACTTTGAAGTTTCAAATAAGTCATACGAACTGATAGAATTAATGGGTTATATTGTTATAAGCAGCAGGAACATGGACACCCTGACATTGAGTAAGATCTAAGAAAACGGCATAATAGCTCATTTTTAGATATCGCACTAATAATAATAACTATAGCTTATTGTGTAACATGACTATATATGAAGATGTAAAAAATCAACCATGATATTAGAACAATGAGATTTTGCTAAATAAGGTACCTCCTCAAATGCCCAATCATCATGTTGGTCACGGGAATCGCCACCCTTTGGGGACCATATCAACCCTTCTATTATGCCAGTAAACTTGTTTATTTTATCTCCTAGTATAGCTAACTCTCTCCATCCTCTCTGGCCAAGCATCATCTTATCCATTCTGAAGAAAATCATATGCTCTGTGAGATACACTTCAATTCAGAACGAAAAAAAATGCTCCAAGACTGCAAAAGGTAGCAAAAGGGGAATATCACGAACTAGAGGTGTAAAGGGGGCACCAATAAGAATTACCGTTTTCGTTTCAAATAAATAGCGGATGCGGAAAAGAATATGGATATTGCTCAGAAATTGAATACAATATCCATATTTTATATGAAGAAGTATTTAGGCTACTAATAAAATGACTAATGATCTGAATGAGAAGATGAACTTAATCATTATTTGATTATTTGGATACATTAGAATGTTTTGGATGGTTGAACACTGTCTATAGTCATATCAATTTCTAAATGGACTGGATAAGTGATATCCAATTTAACAGATGCAAAGTCAAATTCAAATCGAATTATTTGTATCCATTTACAGTCTAAATCATGATTGTAAAATATAATATATCAACAGAAAAATTATTAACCTGAAGAAAGCATTATGAACTGAAGCACCTAAGTCACCAGCTGAATAAGCTTCATTTTTCACAACCTGAGTGTGCAGGTATTTTGCACAAAACTTGGCAACTACTTTTCCTGAAAAGGAAGAGGATATGTAGTTCAAGCACCAACATTACACATTTGCAATGCAGTATAACTTGCAGGTTACACGATATCATGCACTATTTAAAGGAACATCAAAGTCATGAAGCCTTGTAGGAAATGCTAATTAGTAATTACTCATTTACTGTTCTCCTTGTCACTAGGAAACTGATGACGTCTACAAAACACAATTTTTTATTATGCAATTCCCCTCATCAAAACCACATTTTGCTTCCAAAGCCAGCTACTTTTTGACTTCATCAACTTCTTATAAAAAATAAGAAGTTCACAGCCTCAATCACAACTCTGGCTATATCCATATAACCAATCTCGCAAAAGGAAAAATGGTCGTAAAGAAAAGGATTTATAATTTCCCAAAATGCAAACATAGATATATACATACATTTTTAAATTAATATTGAGCATATTTGAACTAATATGGCTAGCAGATTATCTTGAAATTTTCAAATGAAGTATTCTAATAGTGCAGATAACTGAGATAAGGAGTATGGACCTAGGGGGGAAAGTCCAATAATGAATGATCATTATGAGCTAAAACTTAAAAACAAGGATGAAATCATTATTTGATTTCTGTTCAAATTCTATTGAATCACACAGCTTTGTTTAAGAACAAGAGGGACACAATTATTAGGCATATTCCTACGACCTGAGATTACACTAAACCAAAAGGTCCAAACTTTATGATATGTGTTGTTAGTAAATGAACATTCTCATTTTGCACTAATAAAAACATGAGATTCATATGTTGGACTATGTCCATACATAGTCCAATACACAATCTGGCGTTGGCAAGTCCTACTTACAGTCTGTCACATAAATCACCATGAGAAGAATGACCACAAAAAGAAAGAGAGAACTAGTAACTATAAAAGGCATCGGGTGAACAATATGATAAAAATCAAGATATCATGAATTACGAGTACATGGGAACCAAGAAACATTCTATAAAAGAATTAAGAAGGAAAAACTAGGAAGGATTTGAAAAATCTATATCAAATGTTCACAAAGACTAAAAGACAGATTCCGAACTCACCTCCATGGCCATCAAAGACACCAAAAAATGAAGTGGAGTCGTCAAGATCTGGTAGTGCAGTATGCTAAACAAAACAATATGCAAGGACATAGAATTTAGGAAACATAGAGAAAAAACTGATAATATAGTTGAAAAAAATAAATTAAATAAAGAATGAACAGATCCCGCAGTGCCATATTAGGCACTGAATGACTGTACAAATATACAATGGAATGACTGCTTCAACAATTATATCAAGCTATTAGTTTCATTAACAAATCTTTTGAACAAAATTTTTTAATACGTGTTTGTTTGAATATTAACATAAGAACTATGTCCTAGGGAAACAAGACTCCAACCAAAAACTATTATAGAAAGACCTACTGAAACCTACTGACGTTGTCCAACTGTTCAGTATAATAAGAAGACCTACAGGGACCTACTCAAGTCACCGAGCTGTTCATGATGGTAGTTTTTATTTTAGTTTGTATACAAAATGAGATAGAAAACTGTAATAAACAAGCTTAACGTAGAAAATTATACTTTACAATACAACAATTTCTAAACATAACTAGGGATGTACTATTATTACACAATTCCTACATATGGTTGTGTTCTACAAGGAAAAGGAGCCAATATTTTAAGTTTATTAAGAAAAAACAACGGAATTATAATTTATTGTGTAAATTACTATTCATTAAAAATTTTAATGCAGCAAACAGGGGAAAGGGGATGGGGGCTACCGGTTCACCATTTTCTCCAAAAAGAAATTTTGGAAACAGAAAGCTGTTAACATATCGGAAGCATTCTATCAACAGAAGACTTGGAGAAGAAAGTTAGGGGCGAGAGAGAGATTTAGAATCTTGGAGGTGCTCTGGGGAAATCTTGCTAAGTTAACGCAAGTGAAAGAGGACACATTGTGAGATGAAATGGAAGGAAGGAGCCAAAAAGTAAGGTGATGGAGATAGATGAAATATGGGTGTAAGAGAGAAAGGATACAACATATCCAGAAGAGTACGAGAATAGCATATGCTAATAAACGGATGCCTCCATATATCCACAAGGTAACAATATATCCACAGGGTACAAGAAAAGATGTCTGCCAATAAAATGTGAGGTCGCAAAAATTTGGAAAAATAACATAAGCTGAACACAATAAAGCTTTATTATATAGATTATGAAGCAAAATATTACTGATATGCTTCAAAGTGCACCGAAGCAGGCTTTCCAGAAAACTGATTTAGGCTCCACTATTAAGTATAATAATTCAAACATAGAAATGCCTAAGGGCATACATACAATTTCCATATATCTATATCAATATTTGAGTTGCAGAATAAGTAACTACATTAACTCAAAAGAAGTCAAATAACATTGACTTAAGCTACTACAATCTACATATAGCCACTGAGCATCATTTAGTCAAATAACAAATTGTTGGGACGAGCTCTTTTGTCACTTCCTGTAAATCTACTACATTAACTCAAAAGAAGTCAAATAACATTGACTTAAAGCTACTACAATCTACGTATAGCCACTGAGCACCATTTAGTCAAATAACAAACTGTTGGGATGAGCTCTTTTGTTACTTCCTGTAAATCTACTACCTCATTGTGTACAATTGATTCAGATTTCAGAATTAACTTTATTTGCTATCTGCAAACCTACTATTATTCAAGGATTGAGTACAGACCAAGATTACCCTCATCAAGTGTGCATCTGAGTCCCCTCAAACAGAAGGATTAGGATAACCTAAAAAACACCAATTAAAGAACCTACACAGAGAGTCCTCGTAGAGGAATTGGACTTGTGTTTGGCAAATGAACCCAGTTGGTTACTCATGCATATGCTTCCATGCAATAGTTCACTCCAGATTCATGGTGGAGTTGGTGGCTTTCAGCATTGTGAGCATAAAGTACATTGCCACAACCCTCAAAAATCCTTGTACGGCATTAGATAGACAACCTTTTACTTGGCCTACTAAGATATCTGACTTTAAGCCCCTATTTCTTTCATCTAGTTCCACAACCCTCTAGAATCCTTGTACGGCATTAGGTAGACATAACCTTTTACTTGGCCTACTAAGATATCTGACTTTAAGCCCATATTACTATCATCTAGTTAGTGAAAATATGAAAGCATCAGAGTAGATAGGAGACGAGTCAGTCCTAGATGTTATGAGATATCTACATAAGAGCCTCTTCTCATCAGGTAGTAAGGGATAGAGATACATAATATATCTTCAAGGCATTTTAGGAGTTATATAGTAATTTGTGCAAGATGGGAACTAGGTTGAATATACCAGTGCTATTGAAGGAAAGTTTGACCATAAACTTTACGAAAATTTCATTTTTTGAAAAACTAATTGACTATAAACTGGAATTAAAGAAACAAAGTTACATGAAATTATTTTTTAAATGAATTTTTTTATTACAAAAACATAAGGTATTAGATTACTTACTGCATCCTCCATAGTTGCTCGCCATCCTTGCATAGATGATAAGCCAAACCTAACTCTACCATTTTCACCATCTTCAGAAAACTTCTCAGTTTTTGGAGTGGTAAGATATATTCCCATTTTTTCAGTCAGATAGTTCCTGTAGTTAACAGCCAAAAAAAATCCATAAGTAAAAACTACAAACCTAAAATGACAGATGCTTTGGTAAGGCAATTTAGAAGGTACACCACACCTTTAAGATACCTTTAAGATAACTTTAAGTAAATAGGAATTTTGAGTTCAAGCTGTAGTCGTCGAGACTCAAAATTTGAGTTTGAACCCAAAAAATGCACGGACGGGAGATAAAATCCAGTCTGAAATTTTCTTTAAAAAAAAGGCACGGACGGGAGATAAAATCCCGTCCAAAAGTTTTTTATAATTAAGAATCTTAATTAAATCTTAAATCAATCCTAATTACATCTTAAATCTTAATTAAATATCCATTTAATCCTAAAATGTACCCATAAGCCTTGGACACGTATCCTATAATGTACCCATAATATCCATTGAATCCTATAAAAGAAATAAATGAGATTGAGAAGAAAAGTTCACGGAAATCCCGTCCGATATTTATTTTTTTCCGACGAAAAATAAACCATCGTCCAATACTTGAAAAAAAAAAATGTGGAACAAAAAATCATATTGCGTCCGATCAACTTTTCGGAGAAATTTGTGTACGGACGAAACTTGATCTTCTTATTTCTATATTTTGGCAATTCCTATTTCTCCTCTCAGATATAGTAGAGCATTGTTCCTCCAAAACTCAAAATTTCTAAATATAGGGAACGACTGCAGCTCATTTTTTTCTCCAAATTTTCCAAATTTGGAAATTTGGGGAATGACTACAGATGCTCTAACACTATAGATGCTAAAAGGTACACTAAAAGCGTAATGCCAGTTGTATTCAAGGTTTCTATCCCCGAAAATGTACTCTAAAAGAGTAGGAGTGCAGCCCAGAAGCAATTAATGATGATGTGATTTTACATGGGCTCCACGTTCTTATGTCTTAGGCGAACATTTTGAGTACACACAACTTGAGAACAAGAAGCATTATTCGCACTAAAAGCATTACACCAAATGATGTGGCATGCTTAGTCAGCTCAACCACATCAGCAATTTAATTGAAAAAATAACCAAAACAAATCAATCAATTCCTGATTAAGTATTTCCCTCCTCTATCAAAACAAATCAATTAAACCATGATTAGTATTTTCAATTAGAATTAATTACTCTTTTGTAAATTAAATTGATGATGTGGCTATGCTGACTAAGCATGCCACATCATTTATTTTGTAACTATAGTATTATCATAAGTTGTTTGATGGTTGGCCCACCTGGCCAAATTTTTCTGGCTTCGTCCCTAGTTGGACTCTATATTGCAAAAAAATCAAATATACTTTGGGCCTTCGATTGACCCTTGCCGACAAAGTTTTAGTGATGATATATCTTTTTTTAAAATAACATCCTCCCAACCTCTTTACTCCAAACATTAAAAGAAACCATCTGCCAATCCATTTTTCTATAACCTAATCATCAAATTTCGGATGTACATCGCATATAGACTTCTCTCGGGTACAATCTCCAAAGCACATTAAATTAATATACGCCACCATCAATTTAATAAATGCAAGAAAAAGTATGATGCTCACTCTTTTTATCCACTTAAGTACAGTAAAAGATGTGAGATGAAGTACACACACGTGAAAAGAAATCTACAGAAGAGGTGTTTAGTCAAAGTAATTGTTGAAAAGAATGAGAAATTTGAAATATGACTTAAGAAATTGTATAGTCCAGTTAAGAAGGATGGCATAAAAGTAAGTTCATTCGGAATTAGATTGTGTCACTAATAGCTCAATACAGTGAGGGTTTGTATTGAAAGCAGGCTATTAATTAAGTTAATAATGGATTACATACAGTGGAGAGATGCTGAGGACAAATGTCAGGAAATGACAACTTACGTATGACATACCAGTTGTCTGACTTTACGTGCAAACTTACTTATGGGTCGTACGATCATTCATGAACATAAGAAAATGATAAAATTCAGAAAAGTTGTCTTCAAACTCAAAGTAAAATATACCAATGTCTCTTGAATTTACGCGCGCATCAACCACTGATCCCTGTATGCATGACAAGAATATATTGTATCACATGTAAGTGGTGTTGCAAAGCACAACATTTCTGCATAATCACATACAAAAGAAAAAAATCTGTCTGAGTAAAATAAGTACTTCTCAATCAATTTAAAACGTTTCCAATCCATGTATCAGATGTCTCAAAAGCATTTGTTTCAGTATTTCATTACATAAATAAACGGTGTACATGTACTTAGAAAAATTTTAAAAAATCATATTCTAGGCAGCTTTAATACTCTCAGCGCCTAACTATCTTAGCTATGTTAACCTACATAAACATATGATACTACACCAAATTCATTCGTTGGATATACTTATCCATTAAGGCTTTGTTTTGCAACAATGCAAGGATACCTATAAGTATCTTTTAACTAGAGGCAGAGGTGTACAATCTATAGTAACATATAGTACCAAAAATTTTAGACTTTTTTGGAGTAGGGATACCACCAAATAACTCAACTTTTGGGGCCCAAAAAGTTTAGATACATGGAGGTATCTTACCCCCAGAAAAGTTACCAAACAGACCAAATGTTGTATAATAGAGTTACTTTCAATACTAACACATACCTTCAGTTACCTCTGTTTCCAAACAAGGCTTAAGCGGTTATAAAATTAACCATTCCTCAACAATACAACAAAAAAAAACTCAGTAAACATGACTTCGCCAACCCCAATGGATGATCCATTTAATTTATCATGGTCCATAGCAAAGTTATGATGTTTATCCTCAATACATGTTATTACACTGTTCTTTTAGTTGTATATTTAACAAATGTTAATTTAAAATCATTCAATTCACGTGAAGCAGTCCTCAACAACCATGATTTTTCATTTACAAATACTAAATGGCATGTAGATGAAGTTGAAAAGATTTTCCAACTTCATGGAATATTGATATCGTAATTTTTTTTTAAGCTAGGAAATGCAGAGCGACATTTTTTTTATCTATGCCAGGAAATGCAATGAAAATTTTCTGACCTTCTGTGTGTTTATAGATCGTATATGGCAGAGTTGGATGTTGATAAACACCACGGGAGGTTTTTGTTTTTGTTTTTGTTTGTGTGTGTGTGTGTGTGGTCATTTACAAATACTAAATGGCATGTAGATGAAGTTGAAAAGATTTTCCAACTTCATGGAATATTGATATTGTAATTTTTTTTTAAGCTAGGAAATGCAGAGCGACATTTTTTTGATCCATGCCAGGAAATGCAATGAAAATTTTCTGACCTTCTGTGTGTTTATAGATCGTATATGGCAGAGTTGGATGTTGATAAACACCACGGGAGGTTTTTGTTTTTGTTTGTGTGTGTGTGTGTGTGTGTGGGGGGGGGGGGGGGGGGTGAAGGAACCACATGTGACATGTGTGCTACCACTCACTATTCCATCCCTCTACATCCCCTTTTGCTCATTCTTAAGGCTCTGTTTGGTTCAAAGGAGGGGAGGGGAGGGGGGGATTTTAATGGAGGGCAGGGGAGGGGAGGGGAGGGAAAGAGAGGGGAGGGATTTAATGAAGACTCTGTTTGGTTCAGAGGAGGGGAGGGGAGGGAAAATAATTATTTTCTTGTTTGGTTCACAAGGGGAGGGAATGGATTTTATAATAAAATTACTTTTATACCCTTCACAAGGTGATCAGAGTAAAGATTGGTGATGGAACGACATCCTCGCTTTGCTTTGATACTTGGTTGGAGGGAGGAACCAAGTAGGAATGGCGTAAGAGCTTGGTAGGTGATCCAATCATAAAGCTCATCAACTATTGCATTGGAAATAGCATTGAAATTTCTATAGGAGGAGGCAGCGAAACATATGCACTCTCTCACACTTGAGAATTCAATTCAAATCAGCTTGAATTTGGACAGAGAAAAAATAACAATTCCAACTTTGGATTTGGATTTTGGAGTTCCCTAATTGCATTCCAAATATGAGCATTTCCCTACTTAGGGTAGCTGTTTACTGTCTCCCCTTCTCTACTAACTACAGAAAGAGAGTTGAGCTGGACTATTTTCATAAATAAAGTGAATGAAATTACTCACCCTTGAAGAACGAACAATTGTTTTGTTGTTCGCTTCGCTTCCAAATAGAAGGTATACTTTATTCAGCAATCAAGAGAATACTAATTTCTCTATTATAAATGTCTATTCTGAAAAATATATGCACCATACAGAACATATCTGTATCTGTGTGTTGGTGTATAACCTTCACTTGGATTTGTTCCTTTCCTTCCAGAAACAACAGATAAAACTCTAGCTAAGTGATTGATAAATTATAGTGACACCACTACAATTAAAGTCAAAAATTGATATTGCAACTTACGACACAATTGCGTTCAAATCTGACATATACAACAACGAAGATGATGTGGAGATTGAAGAGGGAAAATATCAAAGAGAACTAACTAAAAGGGCAATTTAGTCCATTCACATTAAAAAAATAGACATAATTTCTCTCCCATCCAAATCCCCTCAATATTGGAGGGGAGCCAAAATTGGCTCAGGAGGAGTGTTGCACCCCCCCCCATTTTCCTCCCCTCCCCTCCCCTCCTAAAACATGAACCAAACATGAAAAGTTTTTAAAAAACCCTCTCCTTCCCTCCCCTCCCCTCCCCTCCATTCCCCTCCAACCAAACACTCCCTAAAGATGAGCTGGAGCTCATAAAATGTTCACTTCCTGATCTTCCCTGCACGACACATGCAAAGCTGCACTAAAGGCTTGCTTCATAATTTAGAAAGCAGATTAACACTCTATCCCCTAGATTTACTTTGAAATTCATGAAATCTTTTTTTTTTCAAATGCATTAAATGCATTTAGAACAATTAGAAATAAAGCCTAGCACAAATCTCTCTCTCTCTCTCTCCCGCTCACACTAACTTCCAAGGTTAATTGTGCAGAGCTACTACTACATTAAACCAACCACAAAACCAGCAAGCTGGTGCAACACCATAACAGAAAAGAGCAATCTTTATGCATTTACTCACCAACGCATCAGAAAACAATCAAAAAGATGAAATGCAATGGACATCCAGCTCTGCCAAGTCAGGAACTGGTCACATAATTATTTCAGTAGCCAAAAGCAGTCAGCCTTTACCTTTATTACTAAATACAGAATGTTCAGACTTAACCACTCTTGAAAAATGAATTTATATACTAATTCCAATGAGGTATTACTCTATTCAAATCATTTATACAAATATAACTTCACATAAACTGAAAATTATAAAAAGAAAATACAGAAGAACAAAAAAAGACGCTCTACATACATAATGCGTGACTTTTTGAAATTATATAATTAGTAAACCCATTCATGATTATCAAACTCTAGCCATCTAATTAACCCACAACCCTTGAGAAAATTGATGTCTTTATGCTTGTTAGGCCGGCAAAGCAGCAACAGCCATTGAACTCAAGCCATTCCTCAAGACAACCACGCAAACCAAACTTCATAGTGAGCCATCAATATCTACAACTATCTATCTTATATCAACATTATATTTCACACTTTTCAAGCTAATACAAACACGAAATGTAATTAAACACAAAACATCCAACCTCAATGCAGGGAGCAATCAGAGCTTCTTACCTAGTTTGGACCATGATCAATGTACTTGAACAAGCAATCACCCAAACTGAATAACCCCACCAGTTTAATGCCACCTCTCTAATTCACAGAACTCACTTCACAACCCAAAAGTTCATACCTCACTATCTACCTCAATAATTCGTCACAAACCCAATCGCTCACTAATAAACAACCTAATCTAGATTCCCTTTTTTTAATAATTAAAGTACTAAAATACTCCCTCCCTACATCAACCTACATCTTGAAAAAGATGGGAGCTGAACAGATGTCCATACATAACTAATTGAACTCAAGCCATTCCTCAAGACAACCACGCAAACCTAACTTCATAGTGAGCCATCAATATCTACAACTATCTATCTTATATCAACATTATATTTCACACTTTTCAAGCTAATACAAACACGAAATGTAATTAAACACAAAACATCCAACCTCAATGCAGGGAGCAATCAGAGCTTCTTACCTAGTTTGGACCATGATCAATGTACTTGAACAGGCAATCACCCAAACTGAATAACCCCACCAGTTTAATACCACCTCTCTAATTCACAGAACTCACTTCACAACCCAAAAGTTCATACCTAACTATCTACCTCAATAATTCGTCACAAACCCAATCACTCACTAATAAACAACCTAATCTAGATTCCCTTTTTTTAATAATTAAAGTACTAAAATACTCCCTCCCTACATCAACCTACATCTTGAAAAAGATGGGAGCTGACAGATGTCCATACATAACTAATTGCAACTTGTCACTTTTTTGTAAAATGGTTAGAGATCAAAATCACTTATAATGAGAGCAGTAGCCGCATATAAAAAGACAAACTTACAATATAGACCACTGACAGTCCCAATATTACACTCATACATCGTTCACTTAACACAACTAATCCATTTCTAATATATTTTTTCAATCTAACACTAACCCATTTCATAACAACCCAATATTAATTGATTGCTAGGGACCATTTAGTTCCATATCAGTTATATGGTAGCGGATGTGGGATTGAACCCCTTAAGAGCTAGCTTTTAAGGGTGAATTCTCCTGGGTTCGTTTTAATTAGTATCAGGCGGGACTACCTAGAGACTGGATTAAAATTACTGATAGACCAAGCTGAGTCGAAAAGGATTACCTAGAGGCTGGATTAAAATTACAAATTACTAGTAGGTGCGGACCGGCCAGTGAAGTCGTCTGGTGCCAGGGGGTCTGTTTGGTTAAGTTTTTTTTTTTTTTTCTTTTTCTTCTTTTTCCAAAACCCCAAAACATGTTTGGTTAAGGTGTTTTGTGAAAAGAGTTTTCACAAAACTCCAACTTCAGTCATTATCTCTCTACACGAGAGAGACCTTTCATTTTTAGGGTGTTGTTTTTGAAAACTCCAACTTGTTTGGTTATGGTGTTTTTAGAAAACGGTTTTCAAAACAATAAACCAAATGCCTAGAGTGTGAACCGCCGGGAACAGCGGAATCGGAAGTGTGGTGGTTTGTTAGGGACCATTTAGTCCATATCGGTTATATGCGTAGCCGATATGGGGTTAAAATAAACTTGGGTTCCCTCCACTTAACAACTAGTTTTAAGGGTGAGTTCTCCAAAGCCAAGTTATGTAATCTAAATATTGAATGGAAAATCACGTAAATTACATCAAATATAGGAGAGAGAAAGGACTTAGAGTGGACTCACAAGAGAGGGGAAATCCAAGGCGAGAAACCCAGTTGGGAATTCAGATCCAAAGAGAGAGAGAGAGAGATTTGGAAAAAGGGAGAGTTTTGGAGACTGGTTATAGAGATGAGCAGCGGCGCGAATTTTGAGACGCCGCCGGCCTTACCTGTTCTCTTAGTTTTTTTTAAAGCGTTCGATTTATTTATACACTTCCTAGTCATAGTCATCGTTTTGTTTGGAGAATAAACGAGGGGAATTTTGCGTAGATGATATCCTATGAATCATGGATAATAAGCTTTGAATGTAAAGAGGCACGCATCGTACGGTAGTCATTTCTAAATTACACTTCAAAAGAACACCTGTTGTATTATTGCTATCATAATCACGGTACACTTTCTCTTTATTGTAGGAACAAAAAGGGCAAAGTCGATTTAAGCCAAGACAAAGCAAAAAATCACCAACAAAACAAATATGGAGTCTCCTCCTCCCAAACATACTTATAAATCCCCAAAAAGATATCGAGTTTATTTATGCATTAAGTCAGAGCTAGATGATTGCCAATTTGCCATGTACAATATAAATATAAATTTTTATCAAGTTATTTAGTATGCTAAAAAGATAAGAAAAGCATTTGCAATACAATGTGAAGCTACAATTTTTTGCTACAATTTGTTCACTTGAAAACCCCAACTCTCTAAACTATAATAGTAAAGATGGATCTAATATGCCCCAACAACTCGAGAAAAATTATCGTTAATGAAACGATGACGGAGGTCATCTTCTATAAATAAAATAAAATAAAAACAACTCGAGAAAAAATTGAGTCAAGAAAAAAAAAATTCAAAATAAATTTGCTAAAAAAAAGTTTGTTAGAAAATCTAAGCCAAAGGAAAAGTTTTTTAAAAGGAAAAAATGTGGAATAAAGCCAAACTATTTTATTAATAAAAAATTAACAAAACAAACCCAAAGTATTGGGCCAAATATACAACCTATTAGATAGAAAATAAAACATAGGACCTCCAGTTATACATGGGAGGGTGGGACAATAGACAAAACATAAAGCAATATGACTAATACAGACAACAAGTGATCCCTCCAATAAAATTATGGAGAGTGAGCTATTGACCCAAAGATACATCACGCTAGAGGAGAGGACAATCCGGACCCCTTCATTTCCTCTATTAATGTGCTCAACTCCATCTTAACCCAATCACAAAGCTTTGGCTTAAAAGAAATGTTTGTACGTCATTTGTAGCTTCACGCACCACTCACATGACTCACGCACACCCACTCGAAGTGAATCGAGCGAGATTTTTGGTGGGCAACCATTTTGAAATTCAAAACGCCCGCTAACAGCAAAAACACCTCTCCCACGAAGGCATTGTGAGCATCATCAAAGGCGTTGGCGATGGGGGACCCCTCGTCGGGCCCAACCCCTGCAGCTCTGCTACATCGGCTGCCGCCCGCTCACCCGCACTGTCTGCCCCCCTAAGAGGAGCAGTTGGGAAGCATCTTCGTCTTCTAGATCTTCTCCACACACTCAAATCCAATACTTAGACCCAATCTTCCACTCTCTTTTCTCACTTTAACTCCATTCCAAATGCCGAACTCAATCTTCTCCCCCTCTCCTCCCTCTCACTTGCAAATTTTAAATCCCCATCAAAGAGAGAGCATTTGAAGGCATACCTTCTCCTCTTTCTCTCTCTCTTTTTCTCTCTCTCTGTCTCTCTCTCTCTCTCACTCCATCATATCTCAAACATAATCACGACCAAAAAGAAAGCAGTGAAGGGCATGTATACCTTCTCCTCTCTCACTCACACCCAAATCCCAAACCAACTGAGTAATACCCTGGTTTCTAAACATGCAACACCTCACCCTCTGCACAAAAATCATCACAACCACCTACTTCTTCCTCCATTCATCCTACACGAAGCTCCCACACATCCATCAATCGGAGATCGCCCACCGCTGGCTGGCTCAGAGTTGGGTTGCTTCAGAGATCGTCCACCGCTTGATTTCATGAACCTATTAAAGAAACTAACAAAAATTGCCATATGTTTGCCTTTAAAAAAAACTAGTAGAGAAAAGAGGAAACTTGATCGTGATTAGTAAATTAAAAACTCATCATGGTGTTCTATTAACGAAATTCATGTTAGAATATGTATTTTTGATGAACCATGCTAGTGTGATGATCTTGTTAAATGAATGGCTTAATTGTAGACGAATGGATATTGCTACGTGTAGTTGTAGATAGAGATGAGTAGGTATTGTCATATTTAGTTGATAAAATGCGTAAATTGTTGTTAATATTGGTATAATAAAAGAAAAGGATTTTGCTAACTCTTGTAGAATTCAAAGAGAACAAGAAATTATATTTAGTAGATTTTATATTGGTGATTTTGAGATGGGATAAGATATTCTTTGAATATAAGTTGTAAAGAAGAGGTTAAAAATTAAGATTTTAATTGATGTTATATTGTTTTATCTAAGAAAAATGTTCTGGCCAAGTTTAATTTAAAATATACTAATGTATTAAGAAATTGAAATTTTGTAAAAGAGATTTATAAACAGACAGTAGATACAAATCTATTTCGACTCTTAATTATAACAGAAAGTGAGCTTGGGCTTATTGGCTTTCTAAGTGGGTTAAAAGCATTGTGTATAGTGCAGAGGTCTTGAGTTTGAGTCTTGAAGAGCCTCTGTTTTTTTATCCAAAAAATAGATTTTTACTTGAATACTGTACAATCAGTATATAAGGAACTGAACGCTAATCATAGCGGTTAATCATTCAAGACCAATTGGTCTTCAGGTGCGCTTTGGGTCTGTTACTGTTCATGGGCGGGGGGGTTTCTGTTTGGTTCTGGGTTCGATTCCGCCGACCCACTTTTATTTCTTTTTTTTTATTTTTGAATTTTAAGAGTTTTAAAATACAAATTAAACAATTTGGGAAAGAAATTCTATTATTCTACAAATATTATCTAGACTTTATGAAAAATAATTCTACAACATTTTATGTATTTTGTGAAGATTAGATGTGATTTTCATATTAAAATGGATTAAAGAACTTGATGGATATTCTTTAAAATATGGTCTTAGTCTCTAATATTATAATGGGAGAGTTGGAGTTGTAATGTTGTCAACATACAAACCCGTGCGTTGCACGTGCAACTCCAACTCTCCCATTAATTATAACAAAAACAAACAAAAAAAAAACTCCATCTCTATTCAAAACGTGCAATGCACATGCAAAACAATTTTGCAATATTTTTTTAACACTAAACATACACATATGTTGCAATTACAACTCAAATTCTACTTACAAACACATGCATTGCACGTACAAATTGCATCTTTTCCTTCAAAATATTTTTACCAATTACGTGCAACGTACGTCCAACTCCAAAACTATTTCTTTACACGTAAATCGCACGTAACAATCCTTCAACTCTTATCAAAACGTACAACGCACGTGAAAAATACTAGTATAATTAAAGAAAGAGGGAAAAAATTGTGAATGCAAGAAATTACATGGAAATTACATTATGAGATGTAGTAAATTAAATATGAAATTTAATGTTTAATATGTGTAAGTGTGCATGGAAAATGAACAAAAAAGATTATGATGAAATGTGGAAATTTTGTGAGTATAAACACTCATTTTGGTGAACATGAAAAAAAAGTTAAAGAACTAGAGTGTAGCTAAGTCCTTATACCGACATGAATAAATTATTGAAAAATGAATGTTATAGAAAAAGATCAAGATTTGGATCATTGTTATAAACTGATGGTTAAGTCCGGTGTAGAGGTGATGCTAACTCTAGGGTGTTAATTTTACTCATGATTCAATTATCTAAGGATTAGACACATAGCGAAGATGTGATGAAAGTAAGAGAAAAACACAAGTATGAGGGCCTCGGATCTACGATATGAGAATGTTCACAGGAAGTCTACATGATGCGTCATGTCAGGGCATGAATACATCTCCAGAATATCGAGACCGTGGCGACGCTTATGGGGTGCTTGGTGACTATGTAGTGTCATCGTTCCATGGTGGAGGCGAATTGTCCATAGGATGTTTGCATGATACGTCATGTCATGACGTGGGATTCCCCTCCAGGATGTCTGGACATGGGCTCGTAACTCATAGAATATCTAGGATACTTACCGTAGTTACCGTAGTAGTTTAACTCATAACGAGGGATACAACCCTACATGGTGAAGTACGATTAAGGGCTTTCCCTCGGACCTATGTAGTATGGGATGCATAGAATCCGAACAAGTGCGCATTAGTTTCATTAAAGATAAATAACTGCATTAAGGACTAAGTGCACATTCACATACGACATCAATAAGACAGTCCCATTAGTTTTGTTTGTGAACAAGTGTGTGCTTTTCAAGTAAGAGAAATTGATGTATTATATCCTAGCGTCAGTTGTATGCAACTGACGTACCCACAGTTTCTATGTAGGACAAAATGAATGAAATGACTAAAAAGGAATGCTGCTTAAAGAATTGTTTCAAGTGTTATTTTTATTCATGTAATATGTTGTAAATTGCTTCCGTTGCGTTGATGTAAACATTATTATAAAAAAAGTTTTAAATTTCTTGTAAAATTGTACGAAGTGAAGTGTAAAGATCCTGTGGAACTTCGAATTCAGACTTATTTAGAATTCAAGGTGTTACAATGCCGATCCCTGCGGGCCATTTCCACCCTCGATCCTAAAATAGTTGCTCTGCCCGGTCCCTGTGGTGCTTTTCCGCCCCCAGACAATGTCGATCCCTGCAGGTCGTTCCCACCCCCCAAACCTCACCAAAACTTGTTACGAACATCAAGGTTGCCAGCAAGCTCACCAATTGGTGCCGAGACACGTAGAGCGGCAACTCTAGTACTCTTTCTGTACTCAACAACATAGAACTTGACGGGTTTTGTAGGGTCCATTCCCTACATCCGACAGGAGCACCTCCCGTTCTTATCACAGTACTTCAAGAATTAACGGACCGGACCACGCATTCCGTTGTCACGTCCTGCTTCCCACTATACAGAAGTACGGGCACGCAATTGAGGCCCAGCGAATGATATAAGTATACCAACTCATATCATCCATAAGCCGTACAACACCAATAAGCTCAAAAACACATGTAACAATAATAATCATATGAACAATGCTGGAATACAATAACCAATATCTGAGATACAAGAAATTCGGTTCAACATACCCGAAAATAAACAATGTACTAAACAATTTATTACAATGATGTGGCAGAGAAATAGCTGTAGTAATTCTGTCTAGAGAGTCTGATCATCAAGTTCCTTTTGTAAATCATCATCTGTCCTGTATAAACATTGACCCAAAGAAAATGGAAAGTACCTGTTAGAGCAAGCTTCGGGCAGCAAGTAGCAACAAGCAGAAAAATGGTAAGATAACAAGATATGACATGGAAGGAATAAGAAGTAGTTGTGCGATTACTGAAAAATAGTACAATACAATATGGAAGGAAGCAAGGAACTGGAACAATATGATCATGTAAGCAACAATTGTAAACTAGTGTATTCAAGACTTCAAAGTATAATCAATTGGTAATCTAATATCAGTTAATCAATAAGCATGTAATCAAGAATCAGGAATCTTGTAATCAGGAATCAGAAGAATTAAGAATCATGTAATCAAGATTCAAGAATCATGCTTAGTGTCAATCTCGAGTTTATAGGTTTTATTAACTTATTTAATGCACACAATCATGTATCCCACACCACAAGTTCGGATGCCCATCAATCATATGGCGTTTAAACTTAAGTAGTGAATTCTATATGATTATGTACTTTGGTCTTCCAGTGATAGTATTAAGACATGTAATCAAGAATCATGTAATCAAGAATCGTGTAATCAAGAACCAAGAATCAAGAATAATTATTCCGGGAAACACGAGCCCCTTCCAAGTATACTATTCTATATTGTCCACTACTAAGTCGTACTCTTATAACTCCGACTTGTTATTCTTTTACAATAATTAATCAGGAATATGCTGTCGTTACAACTAGTGGAACGGTAATATCAAGACAGTTAATCAAGAATCAAGAAAAATATCAAGGGCGGTAATCATGGGTATGAGAAGCAAAACAGACACATGTATCGAGGGTAGTTATCATGGAATAATCAAGTGGTATAAAATGCATTATATGAGAAAATATATCAACCTATTATATGGGTACAATCAGTGGCGAAGCTATATTGGGACCCAGGGTGCCCCCCCCCCCCCCAAAAAAAAATTTTGAATTTTTTTAAAAAACCACCCTTAAATCTGTTAAATTTTATTGTTTGGCCCCCCTAAAAATTATTAAAAAACATCAATATATTTATATAGTCATATAATTTTTTTTGCCCCCCTGAAAAAATTGTTCTGGCTTTGCCTCTGGGTACAATTTATTATTACAAGAACAACAATATATATAGTTAAATTCATTAAATATAGAAAATCACGAGTTTATATGCAAAACGTATAGATGAATTTTTATACAGCAGCACCTATGTGCATTCAAATTCACTTTACCGTTGCTACAGAAAAGCAAATCCGATTCTGTCAGAGATTCTAGAAAGTAGACTCCCTTCTGATTCCAACACATAATCACACGATACATTATAGGGACAATGTTTATGCGTAAAAATTCATTATTTTCTGGTTTTGATGTTTCGTGGACAGGCTCTGTTCTGGAAATCTAGGAGTCACAGTACTAAAATGTTAATAACCTACAATCTATAAATTGGATTGAGAAATCGTAAGATGTTCTAGATTTTAGACTCGATAAGCTACGATTTTCATGTATAAAGTTCTTGGATCCAGTATTGAGAACATGGTCTAATTCTCTGTACAGAAGACATGACAGTAGGTTTCGTGCATAGTTTCGGTTCTGGAATTTACAACATGACGGTATTAAAATCATGATATCTCACAATCTATAAATCGGATTATGAAACCGTAAAAATATTCTGGATTCTACACTCGATGGGCTATGATTCATATGTACAAAGTTCATGAATTCAGTATCAGGAAGTAGGTCTAATTCCCAATATAAATTCGGGCAAACAACATGACAGAGTTATTCGATATTCAATAACACAATTCGAAGTGTGTTAACAGTTCAAGATTTGAATCAATAGCATGGAATAAGTAACTAGACAAGAAAATATGACGATAAGTAGGCTAGTTGCTGAGAGTTAAAAAAACGCTTGCGTTAGACGTGATGCTTATAACGATCGTAGTGAGAACCACGGGAAGAAGTAGCGACAGTGGCTACAGAGCATGGCAGCGAGCAAAACGACGATAATAGCAAGAATGGCCACACTAGCGAGCAAGGCGATGATAAAAACAACGAGCAAGTGCAATGACAACGATCTTTGGCAATGAGCGACGATGTACGGGTTGGAGCTTCGGGTTGTGGTGAAAGGCAGAAGCTGGGATGAGGTGATGTCAGGTAGCAACAAGAGGAGGTGAAGTAGGGGTGCACGTGAGGTTGGGGAGAGTGAGAAGGGGCTTGGGTTTTGGAGAAGAAAAGAAGAAGGAAAGGCGGAGAGGTGGGGGAGCTGCATGCATGTATATATATTATATTTATCTATAATATAATATAAAGTGTAAGTTAGAGTGTAGGGAGGTGGAGTGTTTATTTGGGTAAGGATGCATTTCACATAAAGGGTTATAGAGAGGGGTAGAAGGGAGAGGTGTTAAATGTCGTAAAAATAAGTTGGGGGTTGAGGAGTTGGCTATTGGATTAGGATTAGGATTAGGATTAATCAGGGTTTAAATTTAAACTCCAATGGAAAAAAAATCACAAAAATTTAGAATGAATCAAAAAATATTTGAGTTCTAATAAGATTGAAATAATGCCCGATATAGATTCCAAAGAGAAGAAAAGAAATAAATTTTGATTGATATTTGGAATACAAAAATTCACTTAATAATATACGTACAAAAAGAACAGGGAGTTACAATCCTTGTAGCACCCCGAATTTTCAATAAATAAAATTAGAAATAAGTGGCACAATTTCTAGAATCAACTTCAATTGCAACCATAAACACAGTATCAAATACAAGGAAAATTAAAACTTTTTATTACAACTGTTCTTTCTTACATTTGCACAGCGGAAAAATTTAATACATTTATTACAACACAACCCAATACTTAAACTTTAATCATCTTAAATCCAAGCTTCCACTTTACTTGGGCAACTAACTTGCAAAACCTGCGAGATAAACTGAAGAGTGGGCATGTCAGTTGAAGGCAACTGACGTCAACTATAGCAATAGTGATACTTCTAGATCTCACAATCACAAACTTGATGCATATTAATAAAATGGTAATAACTCATGCATAAACAATAATAAATAGAGCATAGAATAATAGTGAACGAGGCATAAAACAATAAGTAAATCTAGGCTAAGTGTCAAGTGTATGAGATGAAAACAGAAAGTAAGCATACATAAAATAAGTCAAGAAACACAAATTCCTATGATGATTTCTAATGCATACTTGACGGATTCTATGCATCCCATATTACATAGGTCCGGTGCAAGCCTTTATCGTTCTCCACTTCATAGGGTTCAATCCCTCATTATGCAACTAACCTTCTACGGTGACAAACAAAATTAGATACTCCGTGAATGGACCCCCAGCTCTGGTACACAACCTGCCAAGTTGTACAAGTGTAGACACACCAGTATCACGCAAGCATCGCTCTAACTCTTGAGAATTACTTCCCTGTCATGTACCCCGTGAATAGGCCTGTCGACCTACAATGCGCGGATACACCGTACATTTCGCGAATAGGCCTGCCGACCCTCAACGTGCGAATATACCGTACATTCCGTGAATAGGTCTGTCGACCCTCAACATGCGAACATACCAAATTCGTCTCATTTCTAGACATTTCGCAAATAGGCTTGCTGACCCTCAACGTGCGAACATACTAGAGAGACACAACAAATTAGGGGTGGCCGATCATACCGAAATGAGCCAACCAATCGGTTTTCCAACCGAACCAATCGATTGGGTACCGAAAAATTCGGTTACCAAAAGTATGGTACGGTACAACCGTACCGAGTTCTAAAATCGGTTCGGTTTCGGTATGAATATGGTTCAGTCGGTATTTTACCGTACCGTACCGAATAATGTGTTGAATTTCCTCCATAGTTTCCAGTTGCATTTCCTTGGATTCTTGGAGCTCAAAATTATGTGTTGAACTCTTTTCGAATTCTATTGGTTCCATTGTATTGTCGAAATCCCTGTAATCAAGATTTTAGATAAATCATAAAGTTAGTTTTAGAGAAATCCCTATGGATGCGTGTACTGGTTCTTGCCCAATTTCCTTAAGTAAAGCTTCAAGTTTAATTCTTTGATGTGGAAAAGATACATGTTCTTAGTTCTGTACAAATTCACTTGTCATTTATTTGCACTTCATTTTGCATCCAGCATGACAAACTTATGATTCCTAATTTTTATTGCTTTCACCTATGCTGAGTACACCTTTCGCGTATTGCAGTTGCAGTGCAGTTTTCCAGTAGCAGGTCTCATTGAACTTTTTTATTTTACTGAGTATTGCATTTGTTTTATTTAAAGTTTAACATATTTTATAATCTCTTATTGTTGGATCAGGTTTTAGTGAATTTAAGAATAATTTATGAAAATTGATGCATTGAACCCAGTGGTGTTTTGTACAGTATGTTTAATTCACATGAACTTTGTATCAGTTATGCAAATGACATCCCTGCCAAAAGTTGGTTTGGACTCACAGAGTTATATATATATATATATATATATATATATATATATGAAATATAATATGGGAACATGCAGTTCTCCATAAAATTTAAATGAAAATCAAATTGAACACATCTAGAAGCCGGACCAAAATTTACCCCTATCCATTGAATCAGAACATGTATTTCATCATCTGTGTCATCTTGGTATTGGTCGATACCTAAACCATGCTTTCTATGCTGTGGTTTACCAAGATATATCACAACATAATTAAATTGTTACTAATAGTTGAACTCTTCACATTTCCCAGTGATATCACTATTGGGCCGAAATTATGTTTCATATAGACTTGGATGTGAAGGTTTACCTCTGTCTCATATTGATTCGGAAGTTGGGATATGAATGAGTGTACGTTGATTGTTGATGCCGCTTGAATTATTTGTTCATTATTTGCATCTAGGTTTCCAACCTTCAAATTGTCTTTAATTGTACCAGAGAAGAGCGATGGCTCTTGGGAAACTGCTGCTACGTTTCTTCTAAAAAATCTTAGATTGAGATCCTTGATGTTGTGACCGTCTAGGAGAACCTCACCTGCCAGTTTAGATTGATCTTTTAGGCTTATAGAATAACTAATTAACTATGCTTGCCACTAATGTAGCTAAATAGATCATACTAATTGAGATAAATCAGTACTAACTGTAAACATGAACTCATGCATCTTTAGCGATATGTAATATTGAGAAGTGTCTTAGAGAAATTCAGCTCAATCGAATCATTTGGGTATTTAGATTTATATTAAATTCCTCACTCCTAGATCATTGCTGCTATAGAATCCTCTTATATCCATTTGCGACTTTTATGAAGTTTATGCTTGTGCTATTGTTCCCGGCTTGCTTTTGGATCAAAAATGGATTTGTGGTCTATTCTGTTTTTTGTTTCGGTAGTTGTGTGATATTGTTAAATTGTTATTTTTATTGATACTGATATTTGCTAAGGTATTTGTTGGGTCATATTTGGTATAACACCATTACCGAACCGTACTAACCGAAGTAGTCGGTATACCGAACTTTTTTGGTCGGTAACGGTTTGCATATTTTCAAACCGAACTAGTTTGGTATGGTAATGGTACAATGTCAAAAAGTCCGGTACCGTACCGAGCCCACCCCTACAACAAATGCATGGACTCGGAATACATTCGTGCGACTGACAACAGAGCTCATACTTACGTTGCCCAAGTCCCGTCACAACTCCCAACTTAGTGTATGTCTTTATGTTTATTATTAATTAAATAAATCACAGTCCCACTAGAGTTTGTGTACCCTACCGGACTTAACTCTACTGAATCAATAACAAAAGCCCTACTAGCCAAAATTCCACAAAATCTCATTTGCCGGCATGTTAGGGTCCCATTCAACCTCTAGAGTCTCATACCTCAAAAATATCATCAACAATCTTCATAGGGCCCACATTATAACCCTAAGCCTCAAATCAAAACCCAACTTGATTTAAATTATACAAAAAAAGAAATACTCTTTATTAACCACATTCCTTTAAATCAACTGATACTGCCATAAAAGTCTTTCATATATGAGAATATATCCCACTTACGAAAATTCTTTAAAAATCAATTTTTAATTACTCCTTTTCATTTATTCATAAAGTTCAATCAATTCTACTAGAAATTTATTTAATTCAACTAAAACAAGCATCTTAATTATGTGGGATCTCGTCCAAAAAATCTGAAATTCTTTTGCCTAAAATCTAAAATTTAATTCTCAAAAATTGAAGTCTTAGAATCAATAATCTATAACATTGAAATTTATTAAATTAAATTTTTTTCACCCGACACTTTTTTTTCCCTTTTTATTTTAAAAGTTTTAAAACTTTAAAAAAAAAAACCCCTCAGCAAAGGAAAAAAACAAAACAAAACCAAAATTTTTTTAAAAAAACTGAATAGGAAAAAAACAAACAAAACAAAAGCTTTAAAACTGACAAAAAAACTCAAAAAACTTTAAAAAAATAGAACTGGGCCTAATCGGGTTCGAACCCGTGCTACCCAACGCCCAAATCGCCATGGGCTAGCAGACTCCCCAAGTGCCCCCACTATCTTAACTGACGCTATAATAAATATAACTCAAAGCACTGTACAGATCGTAGGTCCTGTACAAAATCGAAACCCTATAACTCCAAACCCTAATACAGTAACTTGGGTTACTGTTCACCTCATGAACAGTGAACCCGAAACCCACCATACTCCAATTCAACCATATAACAATTCAAACCCTAATATTAAACTTGAATTTTTAAAAATTAAAAACAACGAATAAACATGGAAAATCTCAACTTAAAATCAATCAAACATGAATTTGAGAGCATACAATAAGTTCTAATTATCTGTACAAATCTCCGTCATCTACAAGTTAAATCCATGATCATCAATCAATTTTATAGACTTCAAATTAGATCTGTATCAATTAAAAATTTGTATTTGTATGTTCATGATAATCTCTAAGTCATAATATTAAAACCAAATACTTAATACACAATCCATCATCATACAACGAGTTCATAAATCAAGATGAGTTCTTCTATGTGTCTAACATCAATAACATTCTTTCTCTTTTTAACATGATAATCACAACATCAATGAAGTTCTAATCCCACGAAAAATATCAATACCACATTCATTCCTCATGCATACATCATCAAAACTCTAGAATCTAAAACATAAAATTAATTATAATTAAAACAGCGAATTTTCTTATAAAAATTTCAACTTTTTAATCAACCAAACAATGAATTTGCGTGTATTCAATAGTCTATAAATTATCATAACAAATACCCATTAACTATTATAAACTCCATGATCATACAAGTATTTCTTTTTGTAAATTAAAACAAGTTTTTTCATGCATCATTAATCTCTAACATCAATAAATAATTTATACATGGTAATCACATCTCAATTAGGGTTCTTATTCATGAAAAAATAATTTGACTACTTATGCATTGAGATTTATCCTCTAATAGATCTACATCAAGTTTTATAATCATGAAAGATCTTAATATATACCATACTTGATCAATCATCATATTCTACAAGCATATAATAAATCAAGAGATGAGAAGTATCATCCACCTCAAAAAAGATCAATTGAAGAGTAGTAATAACAAGAAAGAAAAGCCATTCTCCTCCTTGCGAAAATCCAAAGATCCAACCCTCTAAAACTCCAAGAATGATAAAGAAAATAATATTATTGTGAACTAATGAAAAGAAATGGCTACTGCTGTACAAATATAGGTCGGAATCTGATCTTTAGGGTTTCTATGAAGATTTTACAAAAAACTCCCCAACAATCAATTATATATATATATATATATATATATATATATATATATATATATATATATATATTCCAAATCAAGTAGTTAATTAAATCAATTAGGGTAAGAACTAATCTCTCCTAAACACTCCTAATTGACTGGCCCCCAATGCAACCAGAAATTTTCAAAATTCGAAATTTGCCTTTAAGTGGCAATTTTACATAAAAGTCATTCACTTTGAAATATTTGCCAACATGCCATAAATTATTCATAAAAATCTTTAAAAATTAAATTTATTTTCTACTAATAAAGAGTATATTTTTCAAACAAATTTCCTGACCAAAAAAATATTTGCAATAACGTCCCCAATAATCCCAAAATTGCATAAATATATATATACTCAATAAAATCAAATCATATCAAATTAGAGGTATAAAATATCTCGCCCCCAATCTCTCTCTTGTCAAAACCGGCCTACCAAAACAGCCCAACCAAATTTTTTTGAATTGGAATTTACCTCCAAACGAAATTTTGCCAAAAACCCTTTTCTTTCAAAGTATTTACAAAAATAGTTTCTTTATTCAAAAAAAATCCCAAAATTTAGAATATACTCGATTATAAATAGGAGAATTTATTCAAAAATTCAAAGTGAAAATTTGCACTTTAAACATATTTGTACGTGTTTTGCATGTGTAAAAATGTCAATTTTACAAATTTTCAAAATAATTAAATAAATTGATTTAAAAATTATTTATCTATTCAAAATATTCTATTAAAAATTACGGGGCATTACATCCCTACCCACCTTACAAGAAAAGTTTCGTCCTCGAAATTTACTCAGGCAGGATATAGGATAGTAAAGCAAGACACCTACTCGAAGAGATGGGAGTACTTCTTCTGGATTTCTTCCTCGAGTATCACCGGTGTATTATCCTCGAGTAACTCCTGATAATACCACAAGTTCATCAGCCCATTCGATATTGTGGAACGAGTGGGCAAGGTCGCTTACAGGCTCATGCTACCACCGGTGTTATCAGGAGTTCATGACGTATTCCATGTTTCCCAACTCAAGAAGTACATCAGAGATGTCAGCCATATTTTTGACTACTCAAAGTTATCTGTACGTCTGGACTTATCATGTGAAGCTCAACCAGTTTCTATCTTGGACAGGCGTGAGAAAGTGGTGAAGAATAAAGTCATCTAGCTTGTACGAGTCTCTTGGAATCCTCACTCGCCAGGTGGATCGACATGAGAACTCGAGGAAGAAATCCACAAGAAGTACCCTCATCGCTTCGAGTATGTGTCTTGCTTTACTATCCTATATCCCACCTGAGTAAATTTCGAGGACGAAAATTTTCTTGTAAGGTGGGTTGGATTGTAACTCCCTGTTCTTTTTTGTATGTATATTATTATGTAAATTTTTGTATTCCAATTATCAATCAAAATTTATTTCTTTCCTTCTCTTTGAACTCTTTATCGGGCATTATTTTATTCTTATTAGAACTCAAATTTTTTTAAGATCCATTTTAAACTTTTGTGAATTTTTCCATTAGAGTTTAAGTTTAAACCCTGATTAATCCGAATCCAACAGCCAACTCCTCAACCACCAACTTATTTTTACGACATTTAACACCTACCCCTACTACCCCCTCTCTATAACCCTCTATGTGATATGCAGCCTAACCCAAATAAACATTCCACCTCCCTACACTCTAAACTACACTCTATATTATATTATATTATATTATATTATATTATATTATATTATATTATATATTTATAATATACATGCATGCAGCTCTCCCACCTCACTGCCTCTCCTTCTTCTTTTCTTCTCCGAAACCCAAGCCCCTTCGCACTCTCCCCTACCTCACGTGCACCCCTACGCCACCTCCTCTTGCTGCTACCCGACATCACCTCAACCCAGCCTCCGCCCTTCACCACAACCCGAAGCTCCAATCCGCACACCGTCACTCATCGCCAAAGAACGTTGTCGTTGCTTTTGCTTGTTGTTGTTATCATCTCCTTGCTCACTAGTGTATCCGTTCTTGCTATTATCGTCATGTTGCTCGCTGTCGTGCTCTGTAGACACCATCACTACTTCTTCCCGTAGTTCTCACCATGAACGTTATAATCATCACGTATAAGACAATTGTTTTCTTGAACTCTTAGAAAGTAGCCTAGTTATCGTCCTATTTCCTTGTCTAGTTACTTATTCCATGCTATTGATTCAAATCTTGAACCGTTAACACACTTTGAATCATGTTATCGAATATCAAATAACTCTATCCTGTCATTTGCCCAACTTTATACTGAGAATTTGAACCAGTTTCCGATATTAAAATTCCAAACTTTATACATGAAAATCGTAGTGCTTCGAATGTAGAATCCAGAACATTTTACGGTTTTACAATTCGATTAATAGATTGTGAGATATCATAATTTTAGTACTGTCATGTTGTAAATTATAGAACCGAAACTGTGCACGAAACCTATTATCTTGTCTCCTGTACTGAGAATTAGACCATGTTCCCGATACTAGGTCTACGAACTTTCTACATGAAAATCGTAGCCCATCGAGTCTAGAATCCAGAACATCTTACGGTTTTTCAGTCCGAATTATAGATTGTAAGTTATTAATATTTTAGTACTGTGACTCATGGATTTTCATAAGAGTGCTTGTGCACGAAACATCAAAACCAGTAAAGAATAAACTTTTACGCATAGCTATTGTTTTTAAAATGTATCGTGTGAATATGCGTTGGAACCAAAAGAGAGTCTACTTTCTAGAATCTCTGACGGAATCGGATTTTCTTTTCTGTAGCAATGGGGAAGTGAATTTGAATGCAGATAGTTGTTGCTATCTAGAAATTTGTCTCTATATTTTTGCATATAAACCTGTTATTTTCCATATTTAATGAATTTAACCATATGTATTATTGTTCTTGTAATAATAACTTGTACCCATATAATAGGTTGATAGATTTTCTCATATAATGCATTTTATATTACTTGATAATATCATGATTATTGCCCTTGATATTTTTCTTGATTCTTGATTAAATGTCTTGATATTACCGTTCTACTAGTCGTACCTTCTGCATGTTCTTGATTAATTATTGTAAAAGAATAACAAGTCGGGGTTATATGGGTATGGCTTAGTAGTGGACGATATAGGGGAGTATACTCGGAAGGGGTCCCGTGTTTCTTGGAATAATGATTCTTGATTCTTGATTCTTGATTCTTGATTACATGATTCTTGATTATATGTCTTGATTATTGATACTGTCACTGGAAGATCCGAGTACATAATCTTCTAGAATTCACTACTTCAGTCTAAACGTCACATGATTGATATGCACCCGAACTTGTGGTATGAGACACAGGATTGCATGCATTAGATAAGTTAATAAAACCAATAAACTTGAGATTGACACTAAGCATGATTCTTGATTACATGATTCTTGATTCTTGATTACATGATTCTTAATTCTTGATTGTGTGATTTTTGATTGCGTGATTCATGATTCTTGATTTCATGATTATTGATTATACTTTGAAGTTTTGAATACACTTGTTTACAGTTGTTACTTACATGATCATATTGTTCCAGTTTCTTACTTACATCCATATTGTATTGTACTGTTTTTCAGTAATTGCACTACAACTTTTTGTTCCTTCCATGTTATGTTTTGTTATCTTACCATTTTACTGCTTGTTGCTACTTACTGTCCGAAACTTGCTCTAACAGACATTTTCTCCACTTTTTTTAGTTAATAATTATACAGGTATTGTTGGACCTGACAAACAGACTCACTAGACGATCGTTACTGCATTATTATTACTTCATGTTGTTTTTCTTTTAGTCGCTATTTTATCTAGTTGCTATAGCGAACAGTTTATCGTACTATTTTAATTTTGGTACCTTGTATTCCTGGGCTTCTACCCTATGATATGTATTTTCCAGATGATGGTTATTCTATTTTCAGCTTATGTGATCATTATATTTGCTTGCGTGAATGTGTTATAAATATCTTGTTGAGCTTATAACTGTACAGCTTATGGATGATGTCGTATCATTCGATGGGCCTCAGTTGCGTACCTGTGCTTTCGT
Organism: Hemerocallis citrina; assembly: GCA_017893485.1. Lineage (NCBI taxonomy): Eukaryota > Viridiplantae > Streptophyta > Magnoliopsida > Asparagales > Asphodelaceae > Hemerocallis > Hemerocallis citrina. The sequence continues at coordinate 172,516,169 of CM030367.1, forward strand.
ATAGTGGGAAGCGGGGCATGATAGGTAGAGAGTCTTTTTGTCAGGTCCATCAGTACCTGTATAATTATTAACTAAAAGAAGTGGAGAAATGTCCGTTAGAGATGCTTTGGACAGCAAGTAGCAACAAACAGTAAAATGGTAAGATAATAAGATATAACATGGAATGAACAAGAAGTAGTAGTGCAATTACTAAAAAAAAGTACAATACAATATGGAAGTAAGTAAGGAACTGGAACAATATGATCATGTAAGTAAGAACTGTAAACAAGTGTATTCAAAACTTCAAATTATAATCAATTAGTAACCCAGGTTAATCAATAATCATGAAATCAAGAATCATGAATCATGTAATCAAGAATCACGTAATCAAGAAATAAGAATCATGTAATCAAGAATCGTGTAATCAAGAATCATACTTAGTGTCAATCTCGGGTCAATCATTTTTATTAACTTATCTAATGCACGTAATCATGTGTCCCATACCACAAGTTCGGGTGCATATTAATCATGTGACGTTTAGACTTAGCTAGTGAATTCTATAGGATTATGTATTCGGATCTTCCATTGATAGTATCAAAATATGTAATCAAGAATTATGAAATCAAGAATCAAGAATCAAGAATCACTATTCCGGGAAACACAGGTCCCCTTCCGAGTATACTCTCCTATATTGCCCACTACTAAGTTGTACCCTTATAACATCGGCTTGTTATTCTTTTACAATAATTAATCATGAACATGCAGTCGGTACAACTAGTGGACCGGTAGTATCAATACAATATCTAGAAGATATCAAGGGCTATGCAATGCATGATATGTATATAGTTCAATTCATTAAATATGAAAAATACCGGGTTTATATGCAAAAACGTAGAGATGAATTTCTAGACAACAACACCTATGTGTGTTCAAATTCACTTTACCGTTGCTACAGAAAAGCAAATTTGATTTCGTCAGTGATTCTAGAAAGTAAACTCCCTTCCGGTTCCAACTCATATTCACACAATACATTCTAAGGACAATAGTTATGCGTAAGAATTCATTATTTGCTGGTTTTGATGTTTCGTGAACACTTCTGTTCTGGAAATCCATGAGTCACGATACTAAAATATTAGTAACTTACAATCTATAAGTCGGATTGAGAAAACCGTAAGATGTTCTGGATTCTAGACTCGATGGGCTACTATTTTCTTATATAAAGTTCTTGGATCCAGTATTGGGAACATAGTTTAATTCTCAGTACAAGAGACATGACAGTAGGTTTCATGCACATTTTTTGTTCTGGAATTTACAACTTGACAGTACTAAAATTATGATATCTCGCAATCTATAAATTGGATTGTGAAACCATAAAATGTTATGGAATCTACACTTGATGGGCTACGATTTTCATATATAACCTTCTCAATTTAAATGAAATAAACTAGGTCAAATTCTTAGTGCAAGGTCAAGAAATTTAGAGATAGCAAAGTTGAATATTCGATAATACGATAAATTAACTGTCTTATACTGGAATCAATAACACGACATGATAAGAAGAATATGAATCAATAACATGGAACGATAAAGAACCTATTATTCTGACTCGCCGATGAATCAATAATAGCATTCCTTGATATACGATAATCAATTCAAAGAACTACTTGTAAGAGTTCAAGAAAACGTTTGTCTTATACGTGATGATTATAACGATCGTGGTGAGAACCACAGGAAGAAGTAGCGACGGTGGTTACAGCGCACGGTAGCTAGCAACATGACGATAATAGCAAGAACGGCCACACCAGCGAGCAAGGCGATAACAACAACAACAAGCAAGAGCAACGACAATGATCTTTGGTGATGAGCGATGATGTGCGGGTTGGAGCTTCGGGGATGAGGTGATGTCGAGTAGCAACAAGAGGAGGTGGCGAGGGGTGCGCATAAGGTAGGGGAGTGTGAGAAGGGGCTGTTGGATCCTGTATGCAAGGAAAATAACACTGGGGGGTGAATAGTGTTGTTCAAAAAAATTTTAATAATTTAAAGTTGACACAACTGTTAAGTCGACTGTAAATGAGAGACCAGTCAACTGTAGCGCCAGATAAAAGAGAGTAAATCAACTAAAGAACAGCGAGTCTATTAAGTCGACTTAAAGCGAGAACCAGTCGACTGAACAGACACGATTTACAAAGAAATGCAACGAAAATAAAATTACAAGTTAAAGAATTAAAACCACAGAGAATCAACAATGGTAACGCACGATATATCCTGGTTCGATCCTCTCGACCTACATCCAGTCCCCAAGCAACCCACTTGAGATTTTCCACTATTCTTGAAAAAAATACAAGAATACTCTACGACCTTTGACAATAACTATGTCAAATCCGTAGACCTCTCTCACCACTAGAGCGAGCAAGACCCCACTCTACAACCTAGAGTGACACTGACTCTACACCAAGAGTCCTTCTCTCCAACCAAGAGGACCACTCTCACAACCCGAGAGTGAACAACAAAAAATATGAAGATTACAACAACCTAAAGCCTTGTCTTTGAGTGTGCCTTTTGTTTTGATGCTATAGTTCAACTTTTAACTTAAGTCTAGAACTTAATCTTTGTTATGAGAGACTGAAATTATAGAACCAAGTCTAGAAAATGAGAGTACTTGAAAGTTTGAGTTCTTTTTCACAAAAATAATAAGAGACTTTATATTCAATTGTTGGAACTTTTGCCAAGTTGATTCTAAACTCTATTTATAGAGTGAGAATTTCCAAGACGTTGGGAAACAGTTCCACAACTACCATAAAACGGCTATAAAATTTTGAATTTGAAAAAAAAAATTAAACTTCAGAAAAACTGTCAAAACTGCTTGAACAGTCGACTGGGTTGCCATAAGAGTTGACTGGTCAGAGCTTGAGTGAGTTTAGTCTGTTTCGTAGTAGAACAGTCGACTGCTTACCTAAGTAAGTCGAATGGTACTTGACAGATGAACTTATACAAGCTTAGTTTTGACTTTTGATTTTAATAAACATTATTTTTATTCCTAGGGGATGTGTGAGTGTATCAAGGCTTTTACAAAATTTCTAAGACACAACAATTATTACAATGAGATTACAAAACACTTATTCTTTTAGCTGATCTCTTTTGAAGCTCTGAGAAATCGTTGTCTTGTATCTTGATCTTGAGTCTTGAAATTGTTCTTGTCTTTGTGGCTTGATCTAGAGCTTTTGAAAGGTTCCATGTATTGTGGCTTTGAAAGCGAGAGTACACACTGCAAGAGATATGTAAGATAGAACAACTGTGTATTGTGTTGTAGTCATCAAAATCAAGAATCTACAGGGGCTTGGGTTTCGGAGGCGAAAAGAAGAAGGAGATGCAGTGAGGTGGGAGAGCTGCATGCATGTATATATATTATCTAGGGAAAACCGCCTACAGCCCCCCCAACTATTGCCGCTCGTCCAACTGCCCCCCTGACTTTAGTGGTCGTCCGTCACCCCCCCAATCTATCTAACTCGTCCAAAAACCCCCCAATCTAATCTCCGTTAGCCAAAATCCCCATAGCCGTTAAAAGCCCTAACAGTCAACAGTAGTCAACCGTTAATTGTCCAGTCACCGTCCAACGTGGCAGTTGTATGAATTTGCAGTTCACTTGACTGAAATTGACAATGCTTGTATGAAGTTGTATTTTTTTTGCAGTTGTATGAAGTTGACAATGCTTGTATGAAGTTGTATTTTTTTTTGCAGTTGACAATGCTTGTATGAAGTTGTATTTTTTTCTATATTAATCAGATAGAAAATGCTTCAATTTGGTGCTTAAGGATGCCTTGATCGATTAAAAATCCATAACAAATGTGAGAGAATGCTTTTAGCAAAATCAATTTTCCCTTAAAAAATAACAATCTTGAGAATGTATACTATACAAGTTTAGCAAAATCAATCTGGAAGTCTCTCCTGCACTCAACCTTCATTGTGAATATATCAATCTGAGAGAATCTTGAGAATGTTTGTTTGACATGGTGAAATTGTCTAAATTGTGTGTTACAGGGGATCGAGATCTAGAGGTGGTAGTTCGGGATCATCTAGCATCAACGAAACAAAATTTACTCCAGTCGATATCCATTGTCGATGCAACAATACAGATGTGGTACGCAACCATAAACGAAACTATTTGGAGTAGTTGTTTGTAGTCACATAACACAACATAACATAACTTAAAAAAGACAACATAACACAACATAACATCCAAATAATGTCACATAACACAACATAACTTAAACATCCAGATCCAAATCTCATTTGACATAAAGAAGACATTGCATATAATGACACAACATAACTTAAACATCCACCATCCAAGGCTGCATAGTTCTTGAAAAATCCCTGCAAATTACAAATAACTAATCAAGACAACAATTTAGAATAAAACTTAGTAAAGCTGAAATATAATGATTCACCTAGAGGTCTTCTGATGGGGGATACGAAAGAACTTGTGAGACCGAAAATGATCCTCTTGAACTGCCTTCACTTAACTGAAATTGACAAAAGAAATATAATTAAATGAAGAGAAAGGATCGAATAGATAAATGAATTTATAAAAATTTACCTCAAGTCTGGACCTTTGACATTTTCGCACGTTATGACCGGTTTGACGACATCGGCTACAATGCAAAATTCGGCCATGTTTAGTCAATTTTCCTTTCTTCTTTGGAGACTCGGTTGAATGCTTAATCCTATGAAATTTTTTCGGTCTTCCTGGCAGATTCCTAACTTCGGGTGGGATTACCCGCGCCTCACTTGACTTTTTCCAGAACTTGAAACCACTAACAGGGGATATATTGTTCTTGTATGTATCTCGCCATCTACTAGTCAAGAAGTAATCACTAATATATTCCTCAACATTCATCCTCCTATCCATTATAACACACATCGCATGGCAACACGGAATCCCAGTTAAGTCCCACCTTCGACATGTACAAGTGCGTTGCGTTGTGCTTACTATGACAGAATTTCCAGAATCATCAACTTCAAATCGACCATATGAACTAGGGTAAGAAACGCAATACCCGGCTTTCTTTTGTGATTCCCGTAATGAATCAGCAACCTTCAGACTGTGTTTCCTAGTGTGTTCCTCTGCTATTGAGCATCTTTTGTCTATACGTTGCATTGTTTGTCTTCGAATCATCTCTAACATCTCAACCATTGGACGTGTTCTAGCATAAAGAATGCTCCTATTGAATGATTCTGCCATGTTATTGTGCACATCACCGCAACAACTATGCGTCTTAAAGAATGCTCGGCACTAATGACGCGGATTCGTCTTCATTAAATCCTCAAATGCAGCATTGTTGAATTTCTTGAAAGCCTCACAATTCTCTTCATACTCTGCGTTGTTGTAGCTTTGCGCAAGTTTCCAAAAGAAAGCCTTCAGAGATTTTGCACTATGATTCTTTTTGAGGTTTGCATATATATGCCGCGCACACATCCGGTGCTCAACTTGAGGCAACTCTTGTTCAACTGCATTCAATAGACCCTAAAAATATAGGATTTGTTAGTGGACAGTAATCAGTAATCACTTGTAGTACAGTTAATAGACACTTGCAGTACAGTTAAAGGGTATCAGTAATCAGATGTATCAAAAAATATTAAAGGGCTGCCAAAAAGGAAAAGTCTCATTACAGTCTTTATTTCTACCATGACATTACCAAATTTAATCAGCATCACTACAAAGTCTATAGACATATATATATGAAAACAGATCAATATGCAACCCAGGCATAACTGGTCACATCAATAATATCAAATTAAACTTGTTCATCTTTCTTGGCCCCATTCACACATTACCCTTAAATCAAGTTCATAAGATCAGATTTTGCTATGAAGATAGCAAAGGAGTACAATTGAGCATGTATATGTTTCTGATGTTTCATGTTTGTATACTTTGGCTTTGTTTGGTACTGTGCTGAGTAAAAAGTGTTGCAGTTGTAAAATGCCTTGAGTGCACTGTGTGGCTGACTCCATTCAGTGCACTGTGTGGCTGTTTTTGTATCTGCATCAGCTTCGAACTTTTTGAAACTGAAAACAGTATTCAGAATATATACACACAGAATTCAGAAGTGTATATACAAAAGAAGAACAATAAGGCCATTCTAAAATTGCAAATCCTACATACACTTCAATTCTGATAGTGTATGTAGGATCTGATGCTAATGGCCATTCTAAAATTGCTCTTCCATTTTAAATGCCACACAGTTACTGCATAATGCCACACACTCCATTAAGGCCTCAAACTAGTTGACAGTGAGCTCGAGGAGTTCGCTGACTATATCGCATAATGATAATTATCAAATACTGATAGCTTGTAGAGAATAATTACTGATAGCTTTTTATTCAAATACTGATAGCTTGTAGAGAATAATTACTGAATGTTTGCTTTAACTATATGCATAATGATAATTATCAATCCAATTGTCTCTTTTGCAGGATGGTGGATCTCTTCCCTTTGATAATTATCAATCCAATTGTTATCTATGTGAACTGAAGCATTCTTTGCAAAACTGAGTTGCTGATGAAAGGTTATCTATGTGAACTGAAGCATTCTTTGAAAAACTAAGTTGCTGAATTGTTATCTATGTGAAATGTTATCTATTTGATGAAATGTTATCTATGTGAAATTGTTATCTATGTGAAATGTTATCTATTTGATGAAATGTTATCTATTTGATGAAATTGTTATCTATTTATGAAACGCCATTAATGAATCTCCGGCGCTTTTAAAACGCCGGCCATTGTGATAAAAAACGCCGGCGATCATGTCTCTATTTGTAGTGAATAAAATGTGCTATTACTCACAAGCAGTTTAAGCAGTAAAGAATGAAGAATGAAGAATGTGCTATTACTCCATTCTATGATCAATAGAGTACAATTACTCACAAGCAGTAAAGTATGAAGAATAAAATGTGCTAGTAAAAATTGAAGTGCATTGCATTCTATGTGGTGTGCTCATTGAGAGCTTACTAGCGATAGACGAATTGGCTTATATTTAAGGAGCTCCAATTTTTCCGTACCTTTTGTTTATCTGAAATAATTGTTACACCGGTGCCATCCCCGATGTGCAAATCGGTCTTCAACTTGCAGAGAAACCAAAACCAGTTATCTATATTCTCAACTTGTACCGTCGCCCACGCGATGGGATATATTTGGTTGTTTGCATCCCTACCAATAGCAACTAAAAGTTGGCCTTTCATTGCACTTTTGAAGAAGCAACCATCCAACCCAATGATTTGGTCGACAATTCTGCTTCCATGCATCTCGAAGAGCGTCAAAACACACATACATTCTGAAAAATACTTCTTTTCCTTCCTCGCTAGGTGTGGTTTGAAGTTCAATAGTTGAGCGTGGATTAGACCTGTTATTTTCAAAAAGTAAACATTAATACATGAAAACTAGCAATCAATAATTAAAAAATGATGGACTCGAAAATTTACGTTTGAAGTTCGAACTCATAATCTCGAAGTCTTGAAAACTGCAAATCGTGTTCAGCTTGGATGCTCTGTAGTGCCAACCTCTTTGCTTTCTGGCACTTGTTGAGTGTGGTGATCAATTTGTATTTCTTCTTTATTTGATCTTGTATTTCCTTCGGCTTCAAATCAGGTTTCATCCTGATTTCATCCTTAAACTTTCTTGCAATCACTCCAATTCTCAATTTACACTGACCATTTGCCTCACATGTATGATTGTCAATATAAGTCTTTACCAACCACTTTTGTGTTGGTTCATCAAATGAACAATACACACGCCAAGGACAATGCTCACTTTGAAAACATTTCGCGCCAATAGCATCTTTGTCCCACCTATTAAAACCCACATTTCTCCCTTCGTCCATTACCAAATCCACCACAGCGTCTTTAAATTTCGATCCACTGTTGAAAATTTGCTTCAAATACAACTTCAAGCCTCTTCTTCTAGACGACATGTTTCGTTCACAACCCCGGTCTAAACATTCATCCTCGGATGCAAGAGGTGTATCTGGACATTCATCAATGTCATACTCCTCATCCTCCAACATACTTGGATCAGGTTCAAAATCTTCATCACTTTCCTCATTCCCACTATCTTCATTGTTATCATTCTCACCGTTTATATCATTCGCACTGTCTATATTTTCCTCATTCTCATCATCATCGGCTTCACCGGAATCCTCAACATAAACATCAATCTCCTTCGTCCAATTAGCAGCCAAACACATCTTCCGAAAATTATCAGAAACATCTTTCCATAACGGTTTCCTATCTTCCATTTCTTCAAATGGTAGCTTGTACCAAATTTTTCCAACATCGTCTTCCACGTTTGAATATACACCAGTGAAAAAATTATCAGAAAACAATATAAACGTCTTAAATTGTCCACCCACATAATTCAGTTTCTGGTTTTCCTTAGCAAATTTCCCACCACTGTGACAATTTACTATAATTCTTAAAACATCACTGCAAGTACATTTACAAATGCAAGTATTAGACATCTATTACCATATTATTCAATTCTAACCCTATTACAACAAAATTTTTGAATCTGTAAAAAATCCTAACCCTAACACTATTACTTTCGAATCTGTAAAAAATTGGAAGAAACTATTTTCGAATCTCTAACACTATTATTTTCACATTTGTTATGGATTTTTAATCGATTTTCATCCCCAAAACCCTAGATAGATCGGGGGGTGACGGAATCGCTAAGTGCAAACCCTAGATTCAGAAAAAAAAATCCCAAAATCATTACCTCGATTCCATGGCTTTCTCAGTATGATTTCGCCGTCGTCCCCAGTCGCCGCCGTCGTCCCCAGTCACCGCCGTCGGCCCGTCGTCCCCAGTCGCCGTCGTCGGCCCGTCGTCCCCAGTCGTCGCCATCGTCCCCAGTCGCCGCCGTCGGTTGTCGATTAGATTTTCTCCTTAAACTTTCTTGCAATCACTCCAAAAGGAGGAAAACCCTTTTTGATCTGGCTTTTCTCCTCTCTTTTTGATCTGGCTTTTCTCCACTTGCTTTTGTGCTCCTAGTCGCACTTGCTTTTTGTGCTCTGTCAAGACTGTTTTATTAAAATCAAAATGGCTGAGCTGGCACGACTTCGCCACGTTGGACGGTGACTGGACGGTTGACTACTGTTGACTGTTAGGGCTTTTAACGGCTATGGGGATTTTGGCTAACGGAGATTAGATTGGGGGGTTTTTGGACGAGTTAGATAGATTGGGGGGGTGACGGACGAGCACTAAAGTTAGGGGGGCAGTTGGACGAGCGGCAATAGTTGGGGGGGCTGTAGGCGGTTTTCCCTATTATCTATATAATAAAACACAAAGAAAAGCTATCAAGTGGCTCTCCTTCACTAGTGAGAAAACCAATGGTCCAGATCAAACCTCCCAAAAGACACCCCCCCCCCCCAAAAGTTTCCCCCAAAACTCAAATTCAAATTCCCTCCAAAACAACTCATTTGTTTAATTATCTCTCTCTCTCTCCCTCTCTCTCTCTCTCTCCCCCCTATTCAGATCAATTCTCTCCCTTTATTCCCCAAACTAGAGAGCTCTAAATTTTTTTTTTTTCTCTCTCTCCCCTAGGGTTTTTAAGCCGCTAACTCCAAATCCTTAAAACAATTTTTTTAAACCTTTGCTTTCATTCCATTGGCGAAGCCTCCATCGTCTTCTCAAGCGTGAATCTCAAAGCAAATCCAAATTCAAATTCAGTGTCGAACCTTAATCAAGAGGTCGTCGCTGATATCTGATCCAATGCTGATTCCGTGTCGGCGACTCCCCTCCACCAAATCGAGAGCGAATATCAAGCGACTCCATATCGGCGACTCCCCTCCACCGAATCGAGAGCCTCTATATGCGATACAGCGGCTCTAATTCATTTCATTAACCGAATTCTCATTCTAATTTTTAATTTTGTGTGTGCAGGGGATTACTCAGTTTTTTGCTGACTCGAAATTTGTGTGTGCATGGGATCTAAGTTCAGGGAGGTATGATTGTTTTATTGCTGGGTTTAAAAAAATTTATTTGGTGATTTATTTGATGATTTTTTTATTGGTTTTGATTTAAGGTGTACGCAAATGAGAGATGGATTATTTGGTGGTCTCAATTTGGGCTTCCAAACCATAGCAGGATAGGTAAGCTGATCAGCAACCTAAAATAACTTGGCAAATATGCAACATTAATTTCTTTACTACAAGAGAATATACTATCGTGAAGTGTTCCCTTCACTAGTTATTAGAAACCATGGATAACATAACATATAAGAACTTAAGAACTTTTAGTGTATGTTTGGATATATAGGATTGGGATGACTGGAGTTTACCAGTGAAGGGTGCAAACTCTCCACTCAAGAAAGACAGCCGAAGTAAATTTGTTATTGATCCATTTTGATTTTTTTTTTTTTTATAGAAGTGCAATGGGGAGACAAAGTGGAGATAAAAGAAATTATTAGCTTGGATTAGAGTTTTGAAAACTTCATATATTACATTTTGGTTGAAATAATAATAAGAGGTATTTCAATTGCAAACTGAGTCTTAGACGAACAAATGTTTAGATTATTGGTATTGTAGATACCGTCACACCTGCACATGGATTGTCATTGTTTTTAGACAAGCTCATAGTGGTTATGGGAATATAGTAAGCTGTATAAAACCTATATGATGATGTCCTTGCATATCTATTACAAGCATCTAAAAGTGATGCTGAAGTTAAAAAAAATCTATGCAGTGTTTCTAATAAACTATATGCATTCCAGGTATGTTCAAGTTAATGATCGAGAAGGCGATGGTTGAGCTTAAAGGTAGATATGCTGCTTCCTCATATAATATGTTTCCTACTTCAATTAATTTGTTGGACCTCTAAAACTATTTTATATAATCAAACCTGGTGCACCATTCCGAAGACGTGCCGTAGGCACGTGTCAACGGGCAAACCTAGTGTGTATATATATATATATATATATATATATATATATATATATATATATATATATATATATATAATATAATATAGTATAATATAATATAGAGTGTAGGTTAGAGTGTAGGGAGGTGGAGTGTTTATTTGGGTTAGGATGCATATCACATAGAGGGTTATAGAGAGGGGGTAGTAGGGGAGGTGTTAAATGTCGTAAAAATAAGTTGGGAGTTGAGGAGTTGGCTGTTGGATTAGGATTATGATTAAGCATGGTTTAAATTAAAACCCCAATGGAAAAATTCACAAAAGTTTAGAATGGATCAAAAAAAATATTTGAGTTCTAATGCCCGATAAAGAGTCAAAAGAGAAGAAAATAAATAAATTTTGATTGATATTTGGAATACAAAAATTCACATAATAATATACGTATAAAAAGAACATGCAGTTACAATTGTGCTCCTAGATTAGTGGGAAGACATCACACGTGTCCCTTTGGCAGGTGAGTGCAACCACCGACTAGTGCTAATAATGACATGTTTTGGACTTAGGATAATACCATTAGCTTACCGATCCTAACTTAGAATCTATACATTGGTCTTTTTTTAAAGCAGCTAATTTATCTTTAATTATAGAAGTGATTTGTTAATACCAGTCGATTACTTGCTAGTTGATTATCCTAGTATTTGATCCAATTCACAATCCCCAATGGAAACCCAAGGTCAAGAGTTGGCCCAACCTCGCCCAACTACATTGGCGATCCGACCTCTGTTGAACGCCAAGCATCCTCTCGCTCGGATATCGACCATGTCTCCGGCCCGCGATCAACCTGACATAGTTAAAATCTGCCGACGCTCGAGAAAGGCCTCATCCACAGCATCTCGAGGTTATAAGGATACTCATTATCAAGGATAAAAAGTATTGATAGTCCTAGGGTGATAACCATTACCCTAGACAATCAACAAGCAAATTTATATAGCTCTTCACACATCAATTTAATAGACACTAACAAGTCCAACTTAAAGCATGATCAAACATGAGTCACAAGCAAATTAAACTACCTACTAAGTCCAAGATAAAGCTCTTAGTATGAGAATAGCTTAACAAACTAAAAACAGTAAGCTAATTCATTCAACATATCACTGGTGCAACTTGCAAAAATCACAATTAATCACCTACTTATTGAAAATTCATGATTTTAGATTCTGCATAAAGGTCTTGAAATCTACTTTGCTTCTTGAGTTGGAAACATCACAAAATAAGCCAACTTAGTGATGGAAATGGCCTCATACTGAGATGCATTCAGAAACTCAAAATTTACAGGACTGCTAACCAGTGTGTACTAAAAGCATTTTTAAAAATCACCAACATCTCGAAATCTAATGAAATTTGGAAAACATGGTCTAGACATAAGTAATAAGTACATATCCAAAATTTATCTCAAAACTCCATGTGTACACAAAGTTATGACAATTTGAAATAAGATGTAAATTTAAGACTGTCTGGATCCCAATCAGAGCAGCAAGTCGTAATTTAAATAGATAACAATCTGCATTCAAAATTTATGAAACTTGGTAGAAATTTTCCACATTTTGCTGGGATACTATCGTAAAAGTTTCCAATTCAAATTCCCTTTTATCATAGGGTTATGTCTTTCAGGGTAACAAATATTCATAATGAAAATAGAGCTGAAACAATTTTATCCCACTATACAAACATGATTTTTTTTAAATATAAAATTATCTCCAAAAATTACAAAAATTGGTGGGATTGCTGTAGACATATACATGGAACATGCATAAAAATTTCAGTTTAAGAATCCTTATATTTTGGAAGGAATGAATTTCTCAACCGAACACAAGACTTTTTTGAGACAAAATCTAAAATAGTCCAATATTTTTCTTAACCATAATAGATGTATTGTTTTCTACAAATATCATTCATTATCCAAAAATTATTAAAAATTGGGAAATCTTTATAGACATGTAAGAGTACCTACAGTAAAAAAATTAATTATAAATTTATGATAGAAATGGAGATATGATTTTTGTAAGTTAAGCATGTTAAATTCACTCAGAGCAGAACTTTATTCCATACCAACAACAAGATAAAATTTATTAAAATATCAAATCATATCCAAAACATACGAAATTTGGTAGAGTTCTTAGGGACATAATCAAGATGCTACTGTAAAAGTTCCAATTCTAAATTTCATTATGTCATAAAGTTATGATTTTTCTAATTACTATTGCTATAACTTCACAAGATCAAATCTTTTTCCTATCACCTGGCATTCTTAGCTCAAGTATTGAATTACAATCATATAAGAATTTCCAATCTCATTATCTAGCAAGCCAAATCAGTACGTTAACATTGATCACACCAAAGAAAAAAATTATATAACATGCATAGAGTTAAAAGAAGTCACCCACTATACAGTTGTTGATTTTCTCCTTCCTAGCATTGCCTTCACCTCCTCCTAGCTTCCTATGTTTGCTTCTCCTCTTCAAATATTTTTCTCCAAAATCCTTGCCCTCCTCCTAGCCCAAGCTTCATGAAAGAAATATTTTGGGAGTGTAGGAATTTAGAAAGAAAATTGGGGGGGGGGGGGGAGTGGAGGGAGGGGGGAGGGTAATTAGAACTCCAAAAACCATGGGCAAGCCCATAGAAAATAAATTATGGTTAGGGTTTAATTAGATGGTTTTAGGGTTTGGTTTGTATGTATAATTATACAAATACACAAACATACATACATTTCATGTTAGGTTTCGATGGTAGTCTCAGATCAAATACACAGCGGAAAAATTACAAAGAAATATCGAAACCTAGCCATAGATCTTTGCGAACACCATAAATCGTGTTTAGGAGTTTGTTACCGCTGATTTCGGTGTGGGGGTAAACAGATAGAATTTGTAAGTCCGAGAAAAACCTGAACAGTTGACTCAGCCTTCTTGCTCCTGCCGCGACCTGCAAGGAAGTACGAGACACCGGGGTTGATTCCGGCGACGCACCCTCCGACGCTCTTGTCAGTAATCAGAAAAGATTAAGAAAGAGCTTAAGTGGTGAAGAAGTGATTAACCTGGTCTTGGTGGTAGAGGGATTGCATTTATTGTCGCCTTTGGAACGGTTAGGATCCTGATTTCCTGCCTAACAGCCAGGAGGAAAATCCTCCTATTCTGTTTTGGGAAATTAGGCCCTGATTCCCTGGTGAGAGCCAATCAGGCTTATTGATTTGATTTAGTCAAATCAGTGGCCTTGATTCTCCTCATGGTGAACTGGGCTTGTATCGGGTCGGGACCCGTGCCCAGTTGAAGTGGATCTATTCGCGGGTGGTTGGTTCTGTGAGAAGGAGACCCAATACCCGTTTTGGATCCATCTGTATGTGAAATTACCTTTTTACCCCCATGCTTCATGATTCGTGCTCGATCTGGACGGTCTCGATTTAACCCCATTTTTAGCCATATCACGAGCCCCCCACTCCTAAAGACTGAGTGTGATCAGACTTTGAGGAGTAGTCTAGCCGTTTTAGTGGCTGGTGGAGTTGTATCGGAGTCCAAATGTGGGATTTTGAATCTAGAAAGGGGGTAGTGAGGTAACTTTTGACGCTGCTGGCTGTTCTCTGGTCACATCGGGTATTTAAGGGTTTTTATCTATTTTTTCGGACTATTTATTTAATTTTGCGACGTGTTCACTAATCGTTCGGGGGCCTTTAACGGTACATTCTAGGTAATAATTGTTCGCTTAGGGGTTCGAAAATGTGCCCCCAAATTTCCAATTATTTTCCGGAATTTTTAGTTAATTTTCCCGAATTTTTAGCAATTTTTTCGCAATTTCAAAATAAATAAAACGATTTAAATAAATAAAAAACGATTTAAATACCGATTGATGACGTGGCTCGATCTGAGCCGTTGATCATGGACGAGCACGAATTTCGGAAAGATCTGATGGCTGTTACTGCTCGGCAGCGTTTTTCTCCGTTTACGAGCTCGGAAAGGCACTTGCTCGGCTGCCGACCGGAGGTAGGGGGTTCGGCAGGCCAAGCGACGTGGCGCTATCTGAGCTGTCGCATGCTAGTGCGCATCTCGAGACGGGCGCGGTTCCCAAGAAAATGCTATCTTGTCTTTTAGCGCACGTGGCGCAATCTGGGCCGTTCATCATTGGAAGCGCGAATTTCTAAGAGATCCAACGGTTTAAGTAGCTCGGTGTCTTTTTTCCCCATTTACCAGCTCGGGAAGGCACTTGCTCGGAAGCCGACCGAGGGAGCGTGGCTTCGGTCGTCCGAGCGACGTGGCGCTATTTGAGCTGTTGGATGTTGGCGCGCATCTCGAGACGGGCGCAGCTCCCAAGAAAACACTATCTTGTCGTTTAGTGTTCTCGGAGAGATCTGGGCCGTCTGATCGAGATCAGGCGCGAAAGTTGAGGGGAAAGTGAGTTTTCCCCGTTTACACGCTCGGGAAGGCACTTGCTCGGTGGCCGACCGAGGGCCTGTGGTTTTGGCAATCCGAGATGGCTCTGTTCCCAATGGTATTAATGGTGCTTCGGGACTTGCACGGCGTTCCGCCTTCCCAATGTCATTAAGGATAACTCCCTTAATTAATACGCGGCATTTCAACTTCCGAGGGTCATAATGGCTGGTTCTTGGAGGCAGGCTATAAGTACCCCACTCCCTTTGTCATTTCAATCACCATCAGCATAGAGTTTCACACCTCGGGGGTATCTGCCTTGGGTAGCTTCTCTTTTGAGGTCCGGGGGGGTGGTTGTTCTTCTGCCTGGTTTTCCCTCTGTTCCTGACGCCCCCAAAGTGGATGTCAGGAGCGGGGGGGGGGGGGGGGGGGGGGGGAACGAGGCAGTAGTGGCGACGACCATAGTCCGGACCCGAGGGATGAGTTACTTCAGAAGGACGGGTGGTCGCCCTATTGTCTTATTCTTCTCCCGTTCCTCACTGCTCCGAAGGGGATGTCAGGAGCGGGAGGGGATAAGGCAGTAGTGGCGACGACCATAGTCTGGACCCGGGGTGTGGGCCACTTCGGAAGGACGGGTGGTCGTTCTTCCACCAAGATCTTCTGCTTTCTTTGGTCGCTCCGAAGTGAGTGTCTAGGTAGGCGGAGATCTTGGTGGAAGAGGTGATGATCCATGTCCGATGCCGATTTCAGGACCATCCGAGTCCGTTTGTTGCAACTGTGAAGGCGCTGTTGCCAGAGTCCTCTGACAAGTCGAGCCTTCCAGTTGCAACCAACTAGCTCGGAATGGTGCGCTTCTCCTGATCTCTGAGTGTTGATGGGCCCCCTCCCATCTCTGTCTTCCTTCCGGGCTGATGGCTTCTGATGGATGTCAGCCCGGAGGAGTTAGAGATGGGGGGAGTGCCGATCTATTTTTGACCGGGGCCCGTGGGTCGGCGGAACACCGGCTAAGGCACGGGACCCGGGGGGTGCTCGCCGAGGGCGGTGCCTTAAAACTTTGAATCAAAATTTTCCTGGTTCCTTTAGACATAGGTGGGGCGTCCGATGGTTCAATCGTCCGAGCGACGTGGCGCACCCTGAGCTGTTGGATGATGGCGCGCATCTCAGGACGGGCACAGCTCCCAAGAAAACACTATCTTGTCGTTTAGTGCTCTCGGCGAGATCCGGGCCGTCTGATCGAGATCAGGCGCGAAAGTTGAGGGGAAAGTGAGTTTTCCCCGTTTACACGCTCGGGAAGGCACTTGCTCGGATTCCGACCGGACCCTATTGCCGGCATGTTCGGATTGCTTGTAGCTCGGATTCAGGTTCCCTGGAGCCGAACTAGTTGACTTGGTGACGGAGATAGTGGTGATGGGCCTTCGCGACGTTTCGAGAGCAGCCCAAAAGTCGCAAACTTTCGTTTGGAAGTCCAAGGGACGTCCCATTTTTACTATAAATCTTCACCTCCCCTTAGACCAAGTCTCACTTTTTATTTTTACTCTCTCCCTTCAGTTTTTACTTTGCTTCGAAGTTTTTAGCTCTCTGGTGGCGTTGCTAGCTGTCGCGATAGCGTTCCTAGTTTCCGGCGAACTTTCCGACCGCACCTGTCACTTCAAGGTCAGTCTCTTTCCCTTCTCTTTTAGGAAAAATGGTTAAGATTTCGGCTGAGACCCCCGCCTCGGAGCAAGCCGTTGGCCGAGAGGATAAAGGGAAGGGAGTAGTGGAGCTGAGCGAGCAAGACGTCGTTCGTCCGGATAAAGAGGGTGAAGTGGCTGAAGTGCCCGAGGAAGTCGTGGCGGAGTCCCGAAAGGGTAAAGCCATGATCACGATAGTGGAAACACCGAAGAGAGCGGGGGCATTTGGTCGGCAGCCCATCGCCGTGTCGAGCGTGGGAGGCATCCGGGATTACGCCGAGGATACCTTGGAGAGAGTCACTCAAGGTACGGCTAAGCTGGTGGAGGAGAACGAGCCTAGGGAGTTGTCCGAGGTAGACCATAGGATCTCGACTCTTACCGAGACCGATCTTCGTCTGATCCGAGAGGGTTTCCGGATCCCGCTTGAGTATGTACTGCTCCTTCCTGGGCCGGGGTTCCGAGCCAACACAAAGTCTTCGTCGGACGTATGTGTCTTTCCGGTCGACTCCCTCATTGCCGGGCTCCGCTTTCCCCTCCACCCGTTCGTGGTTGAAGTCTTGGTCTGGTACGGTTTGAGTCCCGCCCAACTGATGCCAAACACATGGAGGCACGTCGTGGCATTCGTCCTTCGATGCCAAGAGGTCGGTGCCAAGCCGACTATGTTCCTCTTCCGGAGTCTCTTCCGACCTTGCCAGCCGAGACGGGACGAGCAGAGGTTTTTCCTTTCTCCTCGGACGGGAGTTAAGTTGATCGAGAACCCGGACTCGATCAAACATTGGAAGGAGAAGTACTTCCTCGTCCGAGCTCTGACGCCATGGGTGATACCGACGGTTTGGGCGAAGGAAGGTCTGCCCAAGCGGACCAAGAGAGAGGTGCCGCTGAGTGACGAGGACAAGGAGGTCCAGAAGAAGCTCCTCGCCCTGCCAACGCTAAGCTGGAAAGATATCACGGAGGAGCATCTGTTCCGTGGGGGTCTCAGTCCGATCGACCCTCGTATGCTTCTGGTATTTATACTCTTTGTTTAAAGTTCATGAAAATTTTTCTAAGTTTTTTCATTTGGCTTTTGTAGAGACGATGAAGCTTGATTACAAGGCTCTGGTGGCGAAGGGCAGGGCAGAGCAGGAGAAGAAGAAAAGGCCGTCGGCAGCGCCTCAGGACAGCCGAGCTTCGAAGAAGCCCTCGGTTGTGAAGGCTGCCGACCAACCGAAGGTCGCGGTCCTCAAGGAGGGGGAGATCGAGGTCCTTGTCTCTCCGACGAAGGTCGTGGTCCCCGAGCAGGGGGGGTCGTGGTCTCCGATCCCCTTGCCTCGGATGCACCTGCACCGACCTCGGAGGCGGGTGCTCCCGGTTCGTCGAGCAGCGTGTTCGGGGTGAAGGATGCGCTGTCCCTCCCAGTTCCGCCCCTTACCGCTGATGCGGAGAAGATCTTGACCGAGCGTCATAAGCAGATCTTCGTCCCCGACTGGCAGGTGATGAACGTCGATGGCTTTTTGGGCGACGGGAACATCTGCATGGAGGCGGTGAGGCACCTGTCGACCCCGAAGGATCGAGCGACCCTGAAGGCCGGGATGGCAGGGGACGCCGTGATGCAGATTGCCCGGAATACCATGTTGGTAAGTAGGCCAAGCTCTTCTTCGTCCACATTTCTTCCTTGGAATTTCTCTAAGTTCTTGGGTTCGGATTTTAACGTGTTGTTCTCTTTCAGACCCTCTGTCACTTCAATTTCCTGGTCGAGGAGTTGGTGAACAAGGAGCAGGAGAAGGAGCGGGAGAGGGCGGAGCGCGTCAAGGTCGCGAAGCAGCTTGATGACGAGCTGCTTCTCTCGACGAAGAGAGCTGCCGAAGTAGGAGGGTTGGAGAAGCAGCTGGCCGACGCCATTCAGCTGTCAAAGGACACGGCGGCCAAGCTTGAGGCCTTGGAGAAGGAGGTGGCCGAGCTGAAGGATACGACGGCCAAGCTCGAGGCGTCGGTAAAGGAGGCAGCCGAGCTGAAGGAGGAGCTGGCCAAGGCTCGGTCGGAAGCGGAGGATGCTCGGAAGAGGGCCGAGAAGATCAAGGCCAAACACCTCAGGAAGGTGAAGAAGGTGAAGAAGGCCGTGCAGGAGGAGGCCGCGCTGCACATGCTCCAGAACATGGTGGATGCCTATGGCCGAGCCCTGCAACATGTGGTCGCCAAGAACCTGGGCTTCGACACGTCCTCCTACAACTTTTACGACCTCGTGGAAGGGGAGGAGGGTGTCCCCGAGGGGTTGCTCGACCCCGAGGGGGAGACGGAACCCGTCGAGGACCCATGGAAGGCCGAGGCCGAGGAGGAAGAGGAGGAGGACTCCGAGGAGGAGAGCAGGAGCGAAGGCGGAGGCGGGGGCGATGGCGAGGACAAGGCCGAGGGGTCGACGGACCCGAACGACAAAAAGGTCAACCCCTGACTCGGTTGTCTTTTTTCTTTTTTGTTTTTTGTTTTTGCTTTTGTAAGCCTAACTGCGGACTGGCCACCGCTGTTGTAGAACTTTCTCTTTGAATCTTGAATGAAAAAATGTTTTGTTTGGCCAAAATTTGTCCAAGTGTTGAGTCTCGGACTTAGTGTCTGATTTGGCGTAAATTTCTTCAAGTGTTGGGCCTCGGATTTATCTCTGCTTTTCAGGTGAGATTCGGTCCGATCACGAAGGTTGTATACCTTCGGAAGGAGCTGGCGAAAACGAAGGACGAGCTCTTTCAGAGCCGGTATAATCGATTTCTCCTGCTCGGCAGGCTGGAGGAGACGAAGGCAGCTCTGCAGAGGTATTGTCGCGAGCTGTGGCAACTACGGAAGCACCCCCCAGCTCCTTGTCCCGAAGGCGAAGTCGAGAGTCTCCGTAGAGAGCTTGCTACCGCCGAGCAGAAGAATGACGACCTCTTGGCTGAGGTCCAATACTTGGAGTTAGCGGAGAAAGAACATTCGGCGGAGGGAGAGAGGCTGACTTCCGAACTGGAGAAAGCGTCAACCGAGCGCAAGAGGCTATCAGCCGAAATCGACCGGCTCAGAAGGATCACAATAGATAGGGGGATTGAGGTCACCCATTACCGACGGCTTGCGACTGATAGTGCCAATGCCTCGGGCTCGTTGAGGGCCCCTCGACCGAAGAAGTTGGCGAAGGATGACGTCTTGAGGGATAGAATTATCGAACTGGAGGAGGAGATCGCGTCGCTCAAGCCCGTGCCGGAGAGGGCTAATGTCCGCAGCACGTCGTGCACTCGCGAGGAGAGCGAGAGGGTGATTACGTTTTACGAACTTGCGATGCGCTCGCCTATGACCAGGCGGAGTCCGGCCGATGCTCAAAGTAGCGCGGCTGTCTTGTCGAGCGGTGCCTCGGTCGGCGTCGCTGTTAGGACTAGCAGCGAAGGGGGATCGCGCTTCGTTGGTTTAGGGTCGAGCTCGGAGGGCAGGCCTCATCGTCCTCGCGTTTCCCTAAACCAAAGCATTCCCCTTCCGAAGAGGCCCTGATCATGTCGTTTTCCATTTTTGTTGGTTGTTGTAAAAACCTAATTATGGGGTCGGTCCGGCTGTCTGTATCACTATCATGTCTGAATGCGAATCTTTTTTGGAAAATTTTCAAGTGTTAGACATCGGCAGTATATTGAAATTGTGTTATTCATTTTCCCTTCCTTTCAGCTTGTGGTGACGATCCATGGCTCGGACTCTGAACGTCCGAATGATGACTCCGAATCCGAGGCCACTTCTGGGACGGTGGTTTTGAGCCCTAGGAGCGCCGATCTGAAGTTACGCCGGGCTGAGAGTGAACGGGCCCACCTTTCGTCCGTCCTCGATCTCCGGGAAGCCGAGATCCAACGCTTGGAGAACAGGATCGTCGAGCTGAACCCCGCAGGAGGGGATGAAGACTCGCAAACCGCATTCAGCAACGCTCTTCGGGTCAAATGCATTCGGCACAACCAGTCGAAGATTATTGTTGAGCGGGATGACTTGCTTTCGGAGATTCGGCACTTGCAGGCTGTGATGGCGAAGCTCCGGGGGGACGCAGAGGAGCTGCCAGCCGAGGAGGACGAACAGTCTAGTGAGGATGTTTCTATATGAGAGACAAGTGTAGTGGGTCGGGCGTTGTGTGTTTTGTTTGCCAACACTTTGTAATGGAATGTTTTGTACTATGCGCCGACCATTAATAAAATTCCCTTTCATTGCTTTGCATATTTGTCTTTGCTTATAACTGTGTCGGTCGTGCCGAGATCTTTGAACCGAGCGTGTTTGTTTAACCGAACGGGTCCCCATGAGTACGGTATTTTGTCGTTTAGCGGCTCTGACACGATACGGTACGAATTCCTGGGCGGCTCTGCGCCCAAGAAAGTGCTATTTTGTCGTTTAGAGCAGGTGGCGAGATCTGAGGCGTTGAACGTGGGCGCGAATCTCGAGGCGGCTCAGTCCCCCAGAAAACGTTATCTTGTCGTTTAGCGCAGGTGGCAAGATCTGAGCCGTCTGATTGAGATCGTGCACGAAAGTTGAGGGGAAAGTGTGTTTTCCCCGTTTACACGCTCGGGAAGGCGCTTGCTCGGGAACCGACCGAAGGTGTGGGTCTTCGGGCTTCGGCTAATAGTTAGGAGAGTTCGGATTATGTGTTCCGGACCTTGGGTATAGTTCAACGGCTGTGGGAGCAATTCCGAACGGCGATCTACCCCTGATTCGTCCGGAGACGAACCGAGGAGGTAAAGTCGAGCCGAGTGTTGGACTCCGAACCATCGGTATAGTTCAACGGCTGTGGGAGCAATTCCGAACGGCGATCTACCCCTGATTCGTCCGGAGACGAACCGAGGAGGTAAAGTCGAGCCGAGTGTTGGACTCCGAACCATCGGTATAGTTCAACGGCTGTGGGAGCAATTCCGAACGGCGATCTACCCCTGATTCGTCCGGAGACGAACCGAGGAGGTAAAGTCGAGCCGAGTGTTGGACTCCGAACCATCGGTATAGTTCAACGGCTGTGGGAGCAATTCCGAACGGCGATCTACCCCTGATTCGTCCGGAGACGAACCGAGGAGGTAAAGTCGAGCCGAGTGTTGGACTCCGAACCATCGGTATAGTTCAACGGCTGTGGGAGCAATTCCGAACGGCGATCTACTCCTGATTCGTCCGGAGACGAACCGAGGAGGAAAAGTCGAGCCGAGTGTTGGACTCCGAACCATCGGTATGGTTCAAAGGCTGTGGGAGCAATTCCGAACGGCGATCTACCCCTGATTCGTCCGGAGACGAGCCGAGGAGGTAAAGTCGAGCCGAGTGTTGGACTCCGAACCATCGGTTCATAATTTAAAGTAGGTGACGAGAGGGGAGAGAAACATGCGAATTCACGAACATAATAGAGCTTTCTTTATTGATATTTGACGGCGAACCGTTTTACATAGTACAATTTATGAAAAAATGGGTTACAAGTCGGAGGGCTGGAGTGGCTCGATACTCCTTGTTACTTAGAGTGGCGCCGGAGCGCTCTCTTGGTATTTTAGGAGGTGGTCGGCATTCCAGGTCCTCGGAAGCTCTCTGCCCTCTAGGTCTTCGAGGCGATATGTTCCTGGCCAAACAACTTTCGTAATCCTGTACGGCCCTTCCCAGTTCGGGGCTAGCTTGTTCTTCTGACTGGGGAGGGATATAGCTAGCTTTCTCAAGACCAAATCTCCCTGTTTAAGGTTGGCGGGCCGGACCTTCCTGTTGTACGCCAATTCAACTCTTCTTCGGTAGATCTGCTGCCGAATCGATGCCCTTTCCCTCAGCTCGTCTATCAAGTCCAATTCTACTCTGAGGTCTCTGGCATTCTGTGCTTCGTCATAGGCTGTGAGCCGAGGGGAAGGTATTCCGACTTCAAAAGGTATCACGGCCTTGGACCCATAGGTGAGGTTGAAGGGGGACTCGCCTGTGGGGGTCCGTTTGCTCGTGCGGTAGTTCCATAGGACGTTGGGGAGTTGGTCGATCCATAAGCCCTTGGAACTTTTGTCGAGTCTTCTTTTGATACCTGCGAGGATCTGCCGGTTGGCATTTTCTGCCTGTCCGTTCGACTGAGGATGGGAGACAGACGAGAAGCGCTGCTGAATGGCCAGGTCATCGCATAGAGCTCGGAACGCTGTGCCTGTGAACTGAGTCCCGTTGTCCGTTACGAGGACCCGGGGGACTCCGAACCTGCATATGATGCTCTTCCATAAGAACTGTACCACTTTGTTCTCGGTTATAGTGGCGAGGGGCTCGGCCTCGACCCACTTTGAGAAGTAGTCGAAGGCTACGACCAAGAACCTGAGCTGACCTGGAGCTAGAGGGAAGGGGCCTAGTAAGTCCATGCCCCACATTGCGAAGGGGATGGGACTTGATAGGGAGGCGAGGTTGGCCTGAGGGAGGCGTCGGATGTTAGAGTGTCTCTGGCAGGAACTGCATTGCCGAACGTGTCGCTCGGCGTCTTGAAGAAGGGTCGGCCAGAAATACCCATAATTTAAAGCTTTTCAGGCCAAGGACCTAAATCCTGAGTGCGCCCCTCCGATGCCTTCGTGGAGCTCTCGCAGGGCATATTCGGCTTGATCCGGAGAGAGGCACCTTAAGTACGGTCGGCCGTCTATCTGAGAGAAAGAGCGTTTGTACAGGATACCCTCGATTAGGACAAACCGCTCGGCCCAGGTCCTGACTTGGCGAGCCTCTTTGGGATCCGAAGGCAGAACTCCATCCCTTAAGAATTCTATCAATGGCTTCATCCAATCATCTTGTAGCATGACTGGCAAAGACTCCGCCGAGGCGGGCGACTCATCTTCGATGCTCGGCTTGGAGAGGACTTCGATCAGCACGGTCTGTTCGAGACCTTGAAGTGAGGACGAAGCCAATTTGGAGAGGGCATCGGCCTGTGAGTTTTCTTCTCGAGGGACTCGTTCGATGGTGGCCTCTTCGAACCGGCTCAGGAGGTCCCGGACCTTGGCGAGGTACTCTGCCATTCGCTCGTCTCGGGCCTCATATTCGCCCGAGACCTGGTTCACGACTAGTTGGGAGTCACTGTGAATCCGAAGGCGTTGGGCTCCAGCACTTCGGGCGAGCCCGAGCCCGGCGATGAGGGCTTCGTACTCCGCCTCGTTGTTCGAGGCCTTGAAGTTCATGCGGATGGCGTACTGGAGGACGAAGTTGTCAGGGCCGTTCAGTATGATTCCGGCGCCGCTTCCTTCATTACAAGAGGATCCGTCCACAAAAACTGTCCAAATGGGGGGCCCATTCGGGACGTGGCCGACCTCGGGGATAGTGGATTCTCCGATGAAGTCGGCGAAAGCTTGTGCCTTAATTGCCGTCCGAGGCTGATAAGAGATGTCATGCTGACTTAGCTCAATGGACCACTTCATCAGCCGGCCCGAGGTCTCAGGCTTGTGGAGGATCTGCTTGAGGGGTTGGTTGGTGAGGACAACGACCGAGTGGGATTGAAAGTATAGCCGGAGTTTTCTTGCCGCCATGACCAGAGCGTAGGCTATCTTCTCTATCCTCGGATAGCGGAGCTCGGCGTCCCGGAGCACCTTGCTCACATAGTAGATAGGCCTCTGGGCCCGGTCCTCCTCTCTCACTAAGACAGCACTTAAGGTCTGCTCGGAGGCAGCCAAGTAGACGAAGAGAGTCTCGCCCGGGACCGGTTTACTGAGCAGGGGGGGTTCACCAAATAGGCTTTCAGCTGGTCGAATGATTCCTGTTGTGGTTGGCCCCATTCAAAACCTTTGGTCCCCCTGAGTGCTTTGAAGAAGGGAAGGCACTTTTCCCCCGACTTCGAAAGGAACCGGCCGATAGCAGCGAGCCGGCCAATGAGCTTTTGCACCTCCTTGATGTTCCGAGGCGGGGCCATGTCTAATATGGCCTTAATCTTCTCGGGGTTGGCTTCGATCCCTCGCTGGCTTACCATAAAACCGAGGAATTTTCCCGAGGAGACTCCGAACGCACGCTTGTTCGGGTTCAGCCGCATGCTGTGCTTTCTCAACACGCCGAAGGCCTCCTGGAGGTCGGCTACATGATCGGTGCCGTGGATGCTCTTGACGAGCATGTCATCAACGTACACCTCCATGTTTCGGCCGATCTGGTTTTGGAAGACCTTGTTGACGAGGCGCTGGTAGGTGGCGCCTGCGTTCTTCAAGCCGAACGGCATGACTCGGTAGCAGTAGAGGCCTTGGTCGGTGACGAAGGAGGTCTTCGGAATGTCCGGAGGGAACATTCGGATTTGGTTGTACCCCGAGAAGGCGTCCATGAAGCTAAGGAGCTCATGGCCCGAGGTGGCGTCGATAAGGGTGTCGATGTTCGGGAGCGGGAAGGGGTCCTTCGGACACGCCTTGTTCAGGTCGGTGAAGTCAATGCATATCCTCCACGAGCCATTGGACTTCTTGACCATTACAACGTTCGACAGCCACTCGGGGTAATTTACCTCCTGTATGAACTTGGCCTTTAGGAGTTTATCAACCTCCTCCTTGATGGCCTGCTGTCGCTCGGGAGCGAACTTTCGCCTCTTCTGCTGGACCGGTTTGCACCCCGGTTCGACACTTAGGCGATGGACGAGGAGCTCCTCGGAAATCCCGGGCATGTCCGCGGCCGACCACGCAAACAGGTCACGGTTGTCCCGGATGCATTTAATCAGGTCCGAACACAGTGCGGTCGGCAAGGATTTGCTGATGAGGAATTTCCGGCTCGGATCCTCTTCCGAGAAGAGCACTTCTTCTAACTCGTCCACCGGTTCGGACGTCTGGCGGTCCTTCGGCTCGGGGATTTCCAGTGTCTCGAGCGAGAGCACTGGTCCCCCGGTGGAAGTCATGTAGCACTTCCGGGCTGTTTCCTGGCTTCCCCTGACTTCCCCTACTCCCGACCGAGTGGGGAACTTCATTTTCAAATGGTATGCCGAGGGGACAGCCTCCAGGGCGGCTAGGCCGGGGCGGCCTAGGATGACATTATATGCTGCTGGGATGTCGACGACCATGAAGTCCATCGGCTCGGTCCGGGTAGTGGGGGTGCTTCCCGCAGTAACGTCTAGGGTTATCACCCCCTCGACGGTTACCGGGACCCCCGTGAACCCGTGGAGAGTGTAACCGGCTGGCTTGAGACGGTCTCGGGACAGCTGCAGGCCTCGGAAGGCCGAGAGGAAAAGGATATTGACCGAACTCCCGTTGTCCACCAAAATCCTCTGCACCTTGAAGTTGGCCATGCGGAGGTCGATGACGAGGGCATCGCAGTGGGGGGTTCGGACCCCTTCGAGGTCGGCATCGGAGAAAGACACAGGGACGCCGAGACCTTTCGGGGGAGGGGCACTATGGACCGAGTTGACCTCTCGGACGAAGGCCTTCCGGGAGGAATTAGAGGATCCCCCCATGGGGCCTCCGTGGATCAAGTGCAGAACCCGTTCCTCCTCGAACTCGGGCGTCTCTTTGCGCCGCTCGGAGCGCTTGTTAGCCCCCCGAGGCGGAGAGGAGTTGCGATCTGTCTGATCGTTACCCTTCACGAACTTGGCCTACTGCCCCCTCCGAATGAGGGCTTCAATCTCATCTCTCAAAGCCCGGCAATCATTCGTGTCGTGGCCGTGGTCTCGATGGTAACGACACCACTTATCTTTGTTCCTCCTCTTCGCTGGGGTGTGCATCCTCGGAGCTGGAGGGATGACTCCCTCCTTCTCCACCTCCATTAGGATAGTAGAGACATTAATGGTGAGGGGAATGAACTTTTCGAACCTCGGGGGAGGGCGGCGCTGGCCGCCGTCCTTTTCAGCTTTCTTGGACCCCTCTTCCCCTGTCGCCTTCCTCTTCGACCCTGTGGAGGGCCCCCCAAAGCTTGGAAGGGCTTCGGCCTCCTCTGCTCGGATGTACTTCTCGCACCTCAGGAGGAGGTCGGCGAAGTCATGCGGGGGCTTCTTGGCCAGGGATGATCGGAGGTTGGCGTTAAGGACGTTCGACTGGAACGCCACGGTGGCCACGGACTGGTCTAAGGAGGCAATAGACCTGACCTCTGCGGTGAATCTCTTCACATAATCCCGCAGCTTCTCTTCCCTTTCCTGCCGCAGGTTTAGTAGGGAGAGACTTGTCTTCTCTGCTCGCCGGCT
The DNA here is from genome assembly GCA_017893485.1 of Hemerocallis citrina. Taxonomy (NCBI): domain Eukaryota; kingdom Viridiplantae; phylum Streptophyta; class Magnoliopsida; order Asparagales; family Asphodelaceae; genus Hemerocallis; species Hemerocallis citrina. The sequence goes on from CM030367.1 coordinate 172,543,197, forward strand.
ACTCACGAAGTGAGTTATGAACAGCATCTCGAACTGCTCGAATGAGAAGATGGATGAGGGGGCGAGCCTGGAATACCATTCCCGAGCCGACCCCCTGAGTGTGGCAGGGAAGGTCCTGCAGAGCACCGCGTCGGAAGCTTGGTGGATCAGCATTAGGGTCTTGAAGCTTTCGACGTGATCGACCGGGTCGGATTCCCCTGAGTATGTTTCAAACTGTGGCGGTTTGAAACTCCTCGGTATGTGGGCCTCCATGATCGACCGTGAGAAGGGGGGGCGGCTGGGACGGAAGGTTCCTGCTCGGGACTCTTCCTTCCTGTCCATGCAGCCGATACGCCTTTCCACCTCATGGAGACGGCGGATGAGGGCGTCGTCCCTCCGCTGGTGATCGTATGACCCCCCGGACTCCTCTTCATAGGAAGGGGAGCGTGGACTGCGGCGCCGGTAGTCCTGGGACCGGCGAGGGCTTTGTTCCCGCTGCTGGCGGCTGGGAGCCGGGGAAGGGCTCCGGGTTCGGCGCCGAGGACTGGGATCCCTGGGGGGCGTCAGAGCCCTCTGAGCATTCTGGACGTTGTGCCAAAGATTGAGAGCCTGCAGAACGGTCTCCTGAAACTGGAGGAATTCGGCTCGACTGATAGGTACATCTCGGTCCCTCGGGTGACGCCGATCCGCGGGGGAACGGGACCTCCTCCTTCGGCGCTCGGGGGACGCCGCTCGGCCTCTACGGTCCGGAGACCTTCTGCCATCCCGGCGACGTGGGGACCGCTCACCTTGACGCTGGCGGGAGCTCCCTCTCGGGCCCGCCTCTCGTTGAGATGGGTTCGGAGGTCGTCGTCCTTCTGGCGGTTCAGAAGTGTGATGCGAAGGTCGGGATGATGAGAAGCCATCGAGTCCGAGGACCCATTATGGACCGAGACATGGCCCGGATTGATGGGCTGCTTCTCCTTCCGACCGTTATGACCGGACGGACCATTGTCGGGCTGCTGCTTGGGATGAGGAGGTGGGACCTGCTGGGTCGGCGGAGGGAGGTCGGACTGAGGAATGGGATTGACTGGGGCTTCATTCGCCGGGTCGGCGAGGTTGCCCACACGGTTCGACCCTCTGGATCTGACCTTCTTTGGCGGCATGACTGCAGAGGACGACGGAGAACGGGCTGAGGCTGTTCGTGTGGCTTTTTCCCACAGGCGGCGCCAATCTGTTACCGCTGATTTCGGTGTGGGGGTAAACAGATAGAATTTGTAAGTCCGAGAAAAACCTGAACAGTTGACTCAGCCTTCTTGCTCCTGCCGCGACCTGCAAGGAAGTGCGAGACACCGGGGTTGATTCCGGCGACGCACCCTCCGACGCTCTTGTCAGTAATCAGAAAAGATTAAGAAAGAGCTTAAGTGGTGAAGAAGTGATTAACCTGGTCTTGGTGGTAGAGGGATTGCATTTATAGTCGCCTTTGGAACGGTTAGGATCCTGATTTCCTGCCTAACAGCCAGGAGGAAAATCCTCCTATTCTGTTTTGGGAAATTAGGCCCTGATTCCCTGGTGAGAGCCAATCAGGCTTATTGATTTGATTTAGTCAAATCAGTGGCCTTGATTCTCCTCATGGTGAACTGGGCTTGTATCGGGTCGGGACCCGTGCCCAGTTGAAGTGGATCTATTCGCGGGTGGTTGGTTCTGTGAGAAGGAGACCCAATACCCGTTTTGGATCCATCTGTATGTGAAATTACCTTTTTACCCCCATGCTTCAAGATTCGTGCTCGATCTGGACAGTCTCGATTTAACCCCATTTTTAGCCATATCAGAGTTATACCTTGAAGATGAATATGTTGTCTCTAATTAATGTCGATCACAGCACTACAATATTGCTATGCATCTACGGTATATCCACACGAACGGATCAAATCAAGCTTTCCCTTACGCCACGGTGCTAGCTATGGGAAGGGGATGTTCCTCACGATCTCTCTCTCACAATTTCTGTGACGGCTAAGGTTTTCTCATGTAACACTTTTCCACAAATACGTATCATATATATAGCTGCAGATTATCAACCCTCATAGAGAATGAGGCTGTTGGACTCACAATATGACCTGGTTCAGATTCGTGTGTGGGCCTTTAAACTTTAGTCAGCGCATTTAATCTAATTAAATGTCCAACCAATGTCAGGAGTCATTACTTGGATCCCTAATTAAATTCATCTTATGAATTTAAATTCCTATTTTGATCCATTCTAAGTGTGTGACCCTGTAGGTTCTCATTACGTTGACAGTAATACTATAATCATATTCTAGTATTACAAACAGTGAGCGGTATCTAACAATACATCATGGCTACTCAAGTAACGGGAATGTCAGTGATTAGACATAATCTATTCGTGACCAATGTTACCATGTAGTCTGGTCCCTTTGTCCAGATATCTTAATTAACCACAAGATATAGAGCGTGTCACCCTTGTATAGTTCAATCTCTGGTTTCTTGATATCTGAGTAGACTTACTAAAACAAATGAGCTCAATATCTCATATTGACTCATTTGAGCATGGCCATGCATTTTGTAGTCTCACTCAATCAAGGGGTCCATAAATATCGCTCATATTATGTAAAAGGGACAAATCCTATCTAAGTCACTCACATCCATCCGCATGATTTGTAGTATATCTAGGGCTGCAATCGAGCCGAGCCGAGCTGAATACCTTCAGGCTCGAGCTCGGCTCGTTTACAAAATGAGCTCAGTTTTGAGCTCGAGCTCGGCTTGAGCTCGGTTCGAGCCAAGCTTTGACCGAGCTTTGACTGTATTCGAGCCAAATAGTTCGCGAGCTTAGCCTAAAAAAAAAACCAAGCTCGAGCTCGGCTCGTTTACGAAACGAGCTCAGTTTTGAGCTTGAGCTCGATTCGAGCCGAGCTTTTGACTGAGCTCAAGCCGAATAGCTCGATTCGTTTGCAGCCCTAAGTATATCCAATAGTCGACTATTTAATCACCTTATTACAGGCAACGTTTGACGACATTAAAACATATAACTTATTATGTAGGAAACCGTAGTGACTCCAAGTCAAAGGACTACATACATCATGGTCACTGTGTGAACCGCTTATGACACTCACGTAACGATCCATACAGCATTCTCATGCTGGGTCAGTCCAGTACATTATTACTCTAATATGTACACATGTGAAGACTTGATATCTCATATCCATGACCCGTGAGATATGGTCATCAGTCTATGCACATACTGGTCTCTATGTATTATTGTTGTCCTAATTCACAATAATACTTGACTAGGGACATTTAAGAATAGTGATATGATTACAACCAATAGGATCTCACAATCAAGTTATGCACTTGATATCTCATGGTAAGAACATACTATTTTAAGAACTTTATTATGTTCATTGAATCACAATAAACAACACAATAAATGAAATGCCTCATGTATGAAATAAATATCATAATATAATGTAAACGAGTAATGTCAATACACAACTGGTCTCTAGGGCATACACCAACATTTCATACATATATATATATATATATATATATGTATATGTATATATATGAATTTAAAACGCAATCTAGACGCTAGAGAAAGGGAAGAACAAAAATTTAGAGATAGCCTACTTTTAATCATAAGGGAGAAAAACCAGATTTTAAAAGATATTTCCAGTAAACTAGACTACATAAAAGACCAGAATAATTCGAGGTTACATCATTCTCCACGAAAAGAAGAAGACCCCAGAATCATAGAGGCAATCAACCAAGTACACGACGTTGTCATAAATAATAAATTAGAACTAAAAGAAATAAAAATGATTGTTCTGAATTAATGCAAAAAGCTTATTTAGAAGCTTTAGATTATACAAAGAGTTTTCAAACGGCTCGGAAGGCTATAGTGCTTATAACGCAGAATCCCTTTCAGACAAAACTATTATTAAACAAAATAATACTATTATTAGACTTATCCTTAAAATCCACGAAAGAATTGAAGAAACAGAGCAAAAATTAGCAAATCAGATTGAAGAAGTTGAGAAAAAATTACAAAAGTTAGAAATATCGAATTTCCAAGATAATCTTAGCAAGATAACGAACAAACTAGGATCAGTAAAGTTAGAACCAACAGGAAAAGAACAAGTTACAAGAAAACCGGTAATATTTACTTTTCCAACTAGGCCATTAGTAAAGGAACAGCTATCAAAACCTAAACCATGAGTACGAGTAGGCCATTAACAGAAATTCAATCATACAGAACAATCAGGACAGACCAAGGCTCTACAAGTAGAACTAGACCACTTCTCACTAGACTACTGTCTAGGAGGTCAAGTAATCAGGATATCCAACTCGGAGAACTTATCGATCCTGAACAAGATTATGAAAGATTCCAAAAGGAAGGACTCAATATCCTAAACCCAAAAATTCTTTACCAGACTGGACGTTTTGAATTCAGACCAGAATTTTTCAGACATAACCGAGAACAAGCACTAAGTTGTCTAGGAAATCAGACCTGTAATCTACCTTTAGTAAGCCAGGAAGCTGGACATGAGCTTAGAACCTCCAGATATAAATTAATGCATTTAGGATTAATAGTAATAGGTATTAAAGGACTTATGAGAAAAAACTTAGGCTGCAAAACACTAATCACCTTATATGATAACAGATGGAATGATATTGCTAGGGGAATGATAGCCAGTATAGAGGTTGATATGAATAGCAATTCAGGAATATTTTATTGCAGCCCAGACTTTATGATGACTCTTCAAGACTTTACAAGATATATCCATGTTGGAATTCAGACAAAGGGATACGAAGAAGTCCACAATGGAGATAACCTTCTAGTCCACATAGCATTTTTAGGACGAACTACAACCAATTCGAAGGTAAAATATCGAGTAAATGTAACAGAAATAGTTGATTTATTAAGCAGCAAAGGAATAAAAATGGTAAAACCATTGACATATGATTCTCAAAGGCTAGCAGGATTAGAATGGAATTTGGACAATTTCATAAATCCAGTAAAAACTCTTGTACCTCAAGAGGCATTAGTTTATCAAGAAAAAAGTAGAACTAGCATCCGTTTTACCGATTATGTTCCACAAGTCCACAGGAACATACAAGAATTAGAAATGGACATAGAATCTGACCTAGTGCATATCGAATGCCTTGAAACGTTAGTATCAAAAACTGATAGGATTCTTTATCCTACAGAATTAAGTCTCGAAAAGTTATCACCTAAAGAATTGTTAGAACTAGAAGATATGCATTATATGAATGGTTCTATAAAGGAACATGAATATTTATACTATGATACAGACCAAAATATCAGAATTGGAATCCTACAGGACGAAATACAAGAAGAAATAGATAATGAAACACAAATCTCAGAGGTATCATACCAAGAGGATCTAGTAGAAGAATCTGAAGTTACTTCCCCCTATCGAGGAACACCAATACATAACACATCAGGAATTGTAATCGACTATAGTGTTACAGAAGTGGCAATACCCCCAGGACAAGAGTAGATGATTACAAAGAACCAGAAAATCAATATAAAACCAGAGGAAGGAGACAACCCTTAGAGCAACCAATTAAATTTCAGACTAAAGGAGAAGCTCAGATCCTAAACCTAGCTGCCCACGATCCACAAGCTTGGTCAAATATTTTAGATGTATGGAAATATACACTGATCGGAGATTATTACAGAACCTCTTTAAATCTAGAAACAGAAGAAATGTACAAGTATTTAGAAACATTTTTAGGAGAAAGCGTTAGGGCTTTGTGGGAAGCCTGGAAAGTTTCGTATGTAGAAGATTACAATACACTGCTAATGCTAGGCCCCAATCCCTATAATTTTGTAAACAAAATACAAGCTTTAGTTACGGGAGAAGACCCGAATACGGGAGCACTAGGATTACAAAAAGATGCTATCAGAACTTTAGAACAATTAAGTCTATACAAATGGAAATATATAAAGAAATTTCTGAATGACTACTTTTATTATACCTGTATTTCAGGAAATGCTTTTAACCAAGATTTAGGAGACAAATTATTTAGAAAACTTCCTGGAGCCCTAGGAGTAGAAATAGCAGAAAAATGGAAAAATTGGCCAGAAGTAATGACAGCAGGTCCAGGTCACCCATGGTCCATAGGACAAAGAATACAACATGTTATTAATGTACTAAAAGACAAATGTACAGAAATACAAATTCAGAAACAGCTAAAAAACTCAGACTATGGGTTTTGTAAAGAAATTTACACTCCTCAAACATATGGTATAGGAGAAAGAAGAACTAGAACTTATACCGAACATAGCAGACGCACAAAACAAAACACAAAATATAGAAAGAAAAAATATTTTTTAAGAAAATCAAACAGATGAAAGCCATATTTAGACCCTCAAAAACATGTGAGAAAATTTAAGCCAAATAGATTGTATAAAAATAAACTCGAATGTTATACATGTGGTAGCCCAGAACATTTGAGCAGAACTTGTCCTAAAAGAATAAATAGGCATGATAAGAATAGCATACTTATAGAATGCACAAATGAGGATTTAATTAATATTGACGAAACAGTATCTGATTCTGAATCAATTTATTCGATCGTCACCATAGAAGACTTTGATGAAGAAAATGAGACGCAAGACAATAAGCAGCTAAATGAATTAATTGAAGATTTTGCCCCATGTCCCAGTATACCAGAATTAGACTTTTCTGATTTAGATATGATGAACATAGAATCTACTAGTAAGGGAACAAACTCAATCCTACTGGAAACCTGCAAACACAACTGGCAAGTCCGAACAGGGATGGATAGCATGCCATGTTTATTTTGTAAAGGATACCCTAGTAAGATGAACAGAACCAAATGTTCCAAGTGTTATCAAGAAGGTTGTATAAAATGCATAGAAAAGAACTACAATATTACACTTAGTTCTTCAATACCCAAACCAACAATAAATACTGATGAGGTAAAAATCCTACGAAAGAGAATAGAAAATTTAGAAGATACACAGAAACTCCTCTATACAAAGGTAGAAACAATAGAAGAAAGGTTAGAAAAAGGAAAAATGGTAGTAGATGAACCAACAATAGATCAATATCAAATTGATCTAATCCAAATATGCAATAAAGATAGACTAAGAGCACTCAAAGTTAGATGTGTAGTAAGAATGATGGCCTACGAAGTAAAGTGTCTAGCATTAATCGATACAGGGTGTACAAACTGTATTATAAATAAAGATATAATCCCAAAACAATACATAGTAAAAGCCTCGAAACCCGCAGTAGCCCAACAAATGGATGGAAAGGTTTTTACATATGATGATCTGTTAATCCCAAACAGTAAAATTAGATTTGAAACCAATTGTGGAGAAAGTATAGAATATACATTACCCAAAGAATCCACATGGGTTAGACAACTTGATCTAAGTAATGATTTAATTTTGGGATTAAGCTTCTTACTAAAAGATAAAGGTAGTATGTTAATAAGTAAAGATTACTTGCAGCTACAGAAACACACAATCTTTACACCAGTTTATACACATGATGAACCAACCATGATAAGAGAACTAGAAAATCCCAAAGAAGATAAAGAGTGCACTTGCCCCCATGAAAGGCAATGCGAGTTACATAATGTAATTCCCAATGACGATAACAATGCTCATAACATAAATCAAGAGTATGAGATAGAAGTCCACACAGACTTTATAAATCTAGAACATCTTTATTACACCCTCATAAGTGAACAGGATGTAGAACAACTACTATCCAAAATAGAGAAATTAGGAATAATGGGTGAAGAAGTACTAAAGTATTGGGATAAAGACAAGGTCATGTGTAAGCTAGATATTATAAACCCTGAATATAAGGTTAGAACAGCAAAAATAAATGCCACAAACCAAGACATAGATGACTTTAAAATGCATATTACAGATCTTCTACAATTAGGAGTTATCAGAAGATCCGAAAGTCCTCACAGATCTGCTGCTTTTATTGTTAGAAAACATAGTGAGATCGCTAGGGGAAAAAGTCGAATGGTTATTAATTACAAAAGATTAAATGACAATACCAGAAATGATGCATATGATATTCCAGACAAAACCAGATTGATAAATCAAATACAAGGGTGTAACATCTTTAGTAAGTTTGATTTAAAATCCGGATTTTGGCAAGTTAAAATGCACCCTGAGAGTATAGAATGGACAGCCTTTACATGTCCCGAAGGACATTTTGAATGGCTTGTCATGCCTTTTGGCCTTAAAAATGCACCATCTGTTTTCCAACGAAAGATGGACGACATTTTTCTAAAGCACAAAAAATTTGCTGTTGTTTATATAGACGATATCCTAGTTTTTAGTAAAACAAGGCAAGAACACAGAGGACACTTGCAGATTATTATTTCAAAATTTATTAATCACGGTATCATAATTAGCAAAACAAAAATGCA